>OZ010796.1:307010918-307352918 GCA_963932465.1 Maratus speciosus
AAATGGATTGCAAACCTGACTTCAGATACGAAAGATAATTATTTTACTGTGCACTTCTATCTTTAAAATTGTGTCATGTAAGTTCTGAATCACCCTGTTCTTATATATGCTTTAGGGGATACTAGGGAGGGGTGACCATAAAGGAGGCTTAACCCACCCACCAGTTTTCATATTTAAAAGAATTTCTGAGTTTTATCAATAGGTGTCAACGAAAGCTACTAGAATTCTCAAACAACAGTCTCTGTTTCGTACAGATAATCGAAATAGGTGTGGAAAAATCAATTGTAAGGAGTTTTCAAGCTAGAAGTTGTGATTTTTAGAAATATTTTGTAAGCTTTTTTCAGATAAAATATATCATAGAAATTTAAGTAAGTAGGTTTTAAGTAATGCAGAAATAACGAGCTTTCATTCCAGGCATAAAGATTACACAGTAAGTTAGGCTTAACATAACAATATGCTTTTCTTTAGAAAAGGGCTATATGGGAAGGGTTGACCCAGTCAATGTGAGGGAGGGTTGACCAGATGTTCATGGCTCCTTTAACCCATTACCCGCTGGTGTTGCGTTGACGCAACAGTCAAAATAAATTCGCATGTGTAAATTATTTACCTCCCAACCACTATTTTCAAATGAAAAAATTAGCATCACTCAAAGACACTTAATTTTAACATCAAGTTATACGAAAACTATCTTTCACAATTTGTGGTGGCAATCAACATTCAGCCAAAAAGTTGAAAACATCAACCTTATAGTTTTGGCTGTTAATGGTTAACACATTCACGACGGGAAACGGGAATTCGCGTTTTCATTCAAAAAACATGGTTGACTAAGGGCCTTCTGACTAACAAAAAATGCTTTAAAATCATATTGTCCATATTTTTTTAGATTGTAAGACATTTTATATTAAATTCGTGCATTGAAAAATATTTACCGATATATAAACTTGGGAAACCTATCTAAATCACCAATTTACAAAAGACTTTCAGAACAGTGAGGGACATCTACTCTTTTAAAATTCAGATTTGATAAAAATTGCCCGTCGGTAATGTGTTAATTAAGGGTTTTGGATATATTTTTTATTATACATTGTACATAATGAAAGATTAATGGTTTTATATAAAAATGAATGTGAATTTATTCTGCAAAGCTACAGTAAAGTGGGGTGATGGAAAAGAAAACTTTTAAAACTGATTAAAGGAATATGTAAAAAATTGCTATTTGCACTGCACGAAAAAAAGTAATGAAACATAAATGGGAAAGTTGATAGGAACTTTTTCCCATTTAAATATTACTTACAATAGGTAAATAGAAACAGTCGAAATAAATAAAAAGGGCTAGAAATTACGAAACCAACAGTCTTAAGCGTTTCCGGGGCAGTGGTATGTTTATGAAACTACTTAATTTTAATTCCCAAACGCTACAGGGGAACGAGTATTTTGCTAAAATCTTTTCTATTTAATAGGTATGCGAAATATAGCTTTTTGTCATATATCCAAATAAATTGGTTCGTACATTCCGGTGCCAGTCATTTATTTCAACATTTTAGTACTGAAAGTACTTTGTCCCTGAAGGGGTTAAAGTATGTTAATGATAAGTTAAGTACTCATGTGACTGGAAAAGAACATAGCATTGATCGAAAAACTTTAGAAAGGTATGTTGACAAATTTCAACATGATGATTAGAGTGAGATGAAGCCAAACTATGTGACAGCTAGAGTTGTCAGGTGGAATGTCACTAAAAATAGGACAAGGAGACAAAAAAAGCGGGGCCTTGGCTACTAAATCCGGACATTATAATGCATTAAACCCTATTAAAACGGAACCCATCTCTAGCGGAATACTGTCTTAAATGTTAAAATTTCGTTTTCCCTGCTGTACAATTATACCTGTTTAGACAAAATCCTGTTTAAACATTTTTTTCCTCCGACATGCGATTGTTTCTAAACAGGTTTGTTTAAGTATCATATTTTCAAAAACTTTTTTTATAATAATTAAAGCATGTAGCATGCAGTTAAGTTGCTTTTTTAAAACCGATTTTATTACTCTTCATAAATATTTCAATATAAAACAAAGTGGGCCAAGCGTCCCATATAGTGGGTCAATCCTCCCATATGTGGGGAGCCTTGACCCATTATTTTCTCACGATTAAAATCAATCATTTTTCAAATTTCCTATATCTTACACTTATTTCGCAATTTTATTTTGATAACTGATTGTATGACGAATAAAATGGTACATAAAACTTTATCGTACGTTCAATATTTAAAAAATAAAAATCATTTTGTAAAAAGTGGGTCAACCCTCCCTAGTCTCCCCTACATATAACTTAATGCATGCATACGGAAACACAAATCATCATAACGACTTTCATAACGACATCATAACGATACGCGACTTTCTAGCAACTTTTCAAATCCAAATAAGATTTTAGAATTTTAAAAGTTAGAATTAAACCTTATACATAAGGTCCCCTCAATCCTTTGAAATATAAGTATCAGACGGTTTTGCTCTAATTTTAGAAGATATACGACAACGTTCCTGAAGAAGGTCACAGAAGGATGACCGAAACGTAGCTATTTTAACTTTATTTTAATGTTTGTATAAGTTTGTTTTTGACTTTGCAGCAGTTTTGTACACCGTGTAGTAAACTAATGATATTTTTCAAGTTTATATATAAGTAATCGTGTTCCTGTACTGTTCAATTCACTGCAGAATCTTTTCAAAAATTACATATGAAAATAAAGAAATGAAATTTGCAAATATTTTGTTTTCACCGTCGTTATAAAAGTAAAAAGCAAACATTAAAAAATTCTGCTACAAATCTGAATTAAAATTAAGTGGTGTGAATAATATCCAACCGCCCTTTAACCCTTTGTTGGGCAAAGTATTTCGGTTGCCAAAATGTTGACATGATTCACTGGAACCAGGATTTTTGAAATTAATTTATTTCAAAATATGTAAATTCTGTTCTTCCCGCACATTGTAGTCGCAAAATTTTATTCTAAATTTCCGGTGTCACCCTCATATTTGGGGATTAAAATAAAGTGAGATATATTATATCCCACCGCCCTTGAAAGGTGTAATGGTTATAGCGCATACTCAGAATATTTTGGAAAAAAATTAAAATTACGTTGATTATCCATTTGTATCTAATATAAGATTAGTGGAATTTCGTGGAGAAATCTCATTAGAAATTATGAAAAAAAAAAAAAAAAGAAAAAAAAAACTATCTTGTGTTCACCGTACAAGCAGTTTGACGAAGAAGATTGCTGTCCGCAAAATGTACTAGATTTAATTTAAAATCCTTACAGAATTTAAATTTAAGCCATGAAATAGATTACACTTTTTTGTGTAAAGTTATACTATAATACATGCAAGTTGCGTGTATGATTTTAATTATTAAATTTCGTCCCTCGAGAAAAATTTCATTCCTAAAAGGGGAAGCGATTGCATTTGACATTTAAATTTGAATACAAAATTATGAAGATAAAATCCTATTACAAAATATATATATTAATTTATATTTAGAAAAAAAAATATGCGAGTTTGAACATAATGAAACTTTTTAAGAAAAGATAAAGGCTGCAAAATTTCCAAATTTTAACTCTATGCATGACATATATTACTGTAAATTTATGCACATATATTAGGATAATTTTATATTTTTTCATATGTTTTACTACGTCGTTTTAATGCAATATGAAGATATTATTACATATGCATCGGTATGGCACTTTAAGAATCTCTTTAGTCATATTCTTAATTAGGCAACAATTTGTTTAGGTGGCTTTCTATCGTGCGCGTATCTATCTTTCTTTTAAATTATTTAAAATACACAAAAAGAAGACCCGAAAGTACTTATAAATATGTTATGCAATTATTTGAGAACTTCAGGACATAAATTATATCATGACTTTTCACAAATAACTATTACTGTACAGAGCTTCTCGCGAGCGAAAGCGAGTGAAAGAATTCAACAATCAAAAGGCTACAGAGCGATATATTTTATATAACCATATTCAAAGATTTTTATTATTGTAATTGTTTAACCCCTTAATTCTCGCTCCTGTGATATTCACGGGCTGGGTCTTTTATTGAGCTAGTTTTATTCACACCAGTTTTATAAAATAGTGTAATTGACTTTATTAGGGTATTATTTTACCAGTCATTAAATAAGGTGAATATTTCTTTTTCAAAAAAGTGGTGCCAATAATCAATTTGAGTTTTTAAACCGTAATTTAATGCAACCGTTAATGTGGTTAAGTTTGTTCTATAACTGAAAATCAAGAAATTTATTATTTTTATATTATCTGTAAAAGGTAGTTTTTTTTTATTTCATTAAAACTTTTATATTAAATACATATTTTCTTCGAAAGTTTCTCCTCAAACTACGCTCTGAAAAAAAAAACAAAAAAAAAAAAACAAGGCGGCTTCCGTTGGCGGAAAATTTTCGGCGTTTGTACGGCCGCTTGATTTTAAATACCAAAAATTTTTAAACGTAGTATGCGCATTATTTAATCACTGAAAATATGGTTAAGAATATTTTCAGAAAATACTTGTATAGAAATTCAAAGTGCGTACAAACCATGGAACTATTAATAAAGAGGAACTGACATATCCTTAAAATAGTGAAGCTTCAACTGTAGCCGCTTTCGCTGTAGTTCATTACTGCAGGAAAAACTTCCGCCAGTAAATTTAAATAGAAATTGTCTCCGTATTTAAACGGCTTATTAATGCAAAATTTCAGTCGTAAATAATGGCAAAAACAGATATTAAATTTCACTGGTGGGAGTTTACTTCAGCAGTACTCAGATCCTGCGTTTCCGCCATACTGTGACAACCTAGAAAACAGCCTCTCCGTGTCGTGAAAAGATTATAATACCTGCACAAATACCCACAAGTAAAAGCAAATACAAATTTTAACCATATGTATAGGAGAAATTATCACGAAAAATCCGCTTAAATAAGGGAAAATTTTTCATTCAAAATTTACTGATTTAAGTTTTTTTCCGGCGATATACAGAAACTGTTGATCCGATGTAAAAAATTAGCCGCCATCTTGTGACAACCGCCTCAATTACTTCAGTTGCAACTCACAGACCATGCACTAAATGTCTCCACCTTTTTATTCATAGCTCCATAGTACAAACACTGAAAAATATCCGCCTACGAAAGCCACTATTCTTGTGTCAGCAAATAGAACCAGTATTAACACTGTACAAAATTGCTGCAGTAATTTTACTGCAGCAGAGATTAATGCAATTAATGACTGACACCGGAATTTGAAAACAAATTTATTTATAAATAAGAAAAAGACACATTTCACACACATAATAAACAGATTTTTTTTTAACCAAAATTCTGGTGTCAATCATTAATTTCAACACTATAGCAATGGAATTGCTTTCCCCCTGAAAGTGTTATGCCGTTTTACAAATGCAACTTTAGCCTTCCTATTCTTAGCAGATAACGAACGTGTTTTTGCTGGTCTTTTGCCAGGTAAACCACAGAGGTTTAGGCGTCGTTTGACTGATGAAACGTGTATGTCTATGCCGTAATTTTCTTTCAATTCATTTTTTTTTAATTACAGCGGACTTACGACAGTCACTTGTAGATATCATTTTCATAATACAGTCAACATTGCAAGTTGTTTTTTTTTCGGATGGCCACTTTGAGGCTTATTTTCGATGTATTTCTGTTTATTAAAAACTTTATTCCATGTAATAACAAATTGCCGAGACACGTTAAAAGAACGAGCTAATTCTGCTTGCAGTCTACCTTTCTTAAGTGCATTTACAGCGGTTTTTCTAGAATCACTTCAAATTTTTTTACATTTCAGCATTTAAAAATAATCACAATAAGTCGATATAAACACTAATCGAAGCTATAGCACCACTGACACCTTCAACAATTAAATGCAAACTAACTTTCAAAATACTTTTGAGCTAAGGACAGGCCTCCCACTGGTCCGTTTTTTGAACACCAGTCTAATTAAAGAAAAAAACTCATGGTAGGTTTCGGCAACAATTGGAAGAAAAACGACTATCCTGGTAAGTTTCTATGAAATTTATACAGGTGATTTTTCTTATAAAAATTGTGGTGTTCAAAAAACGGACCGAGTGGGAGCCCTGTAAGGAGGAGTCATATTTCTTCGGTGGCGCCAAATGTAAACAAAGAAGTTGAAACTTGATACATTTGAATAACTGCAGTCATAGTGTTCTCAATTATAGGGAATATATTTTCTTTTACATTTTTATATTAAATAAAATAAGAGAGAATATAAGGTTATCAAAATACATTTGAGCGCTACTGTATATATATATACTTTTTATATTTTTATTTTAATTTGAATGCAACAGTATTTTGAAGCTGTATATTTTAAGGTAAAAATATTTTGTTATAAACAAAAATGCATTTTCGAAAAAAATACTACAACGAATTTTCACAAAAAAGTATAAATAAATAAATAAAAATAAATAAAATAGTAAATAAATAAATAAATAAATAAAAATAATAAAAGTAAAAATAAATTAAAATAAAAAAAATAAGTAAAAATAAATAAATAAATAAAAAGCAAGAAATAGGATAAATTAGTGCTGCGACTAAATTAAATCACTCATCATTAAATTCCAGCTTTTGAATAAATTCTGTGATTTTAAACTCCTGTTTTTTTAATTAAACTCCTCTGATGTAATGGAAATCCACGTTTATGTACATAATTCTTATAAACTAATAGAATTTTAAAATCACATACTTGTCTGACTGTCTTCATCGCGTGTTTTGTGGGTATAGAGATATGGGAAGAATAATTGTTTACTTTGAAAGTATTTTTCAAAAATCTGCTGAAAGTCGCATGACAGAAGACTGGATTCTTTCTTTATAGAAATAAAAGAAATAAGCAGAATACTGACTGTTATCTTTAACCCTTAACCCTTTATCTACTGCATTATGATCTACTGCAGATTTTTCATGTAATTTTATTTTTCCGTTACTACAATGAAAATTAAAGGATAATCATAAAAAAATACTCACTCGTGAGAAATTTAATTTGTTAGAGCTAATTAATTAAAGCGGTACTTTATAGTACCGTCAGTACACTACGAGTGAAATATCGTAACAGAAAACCCACAAGGTATTTAAAATGACACCAGAATTGTGGCAAAATATTTTCGATTTAATAAGTATGTGAAATATAGCCTTTTTCACACTTACATGTTACTTTTTTTTTCTTAATTACAAATAATTTTTATTCGCAAATTCCGGTGAAAATCAGTTATTTCTACACTTTCGCATTGAAAATGCATTGCCTCTGAAAGGGTTAAAAAAAGTATTTTTTTTTTTTAGGTTTTCATCTTGTTAGCAGTCCTTTTGCTATGCGGCGTCCATATTCCAGGGACAACATATTTTCTCGCATCTCCACATATGCAAAATATGAATTTACATATATCATATCTAGCATAGCAAAAAAGAGCCGGTGGCAAAACATTTTTCGATTGCCTATAAAAAATAATAATGAAACAGAAATGAAATACTAGGAAAATTATTACTACACTACATTTTAGTATATTTACATTTTAAAGCAGATGAAAATGATGGATAACTACACAGACGAAAAGTAAACAAAAAGTTTTTCTCCAACACCCAGTGTACTGACGGTACTTATAAGTACCAAACATCATTTCAACTTTTAAATCAAATACATACACCGTTCACCTAAAATATCTAGTCAAATTGTATTCTAAAATCATAATGAACACATAAAAAATATCCAACACTTATCTTATATCTTTAGCTGTGTTTGCAGCCATAAAAAGACGAGCGTGACAATCTGTACAAAATGTCACACAAAACACATTGTTTCAAAGATAGCCTCCTTCCTCGCTAAAATAACGAATCTAGAACTACTGCTGCCATGTATGATGATAAAATGGACTTAAAAGAGTGTTTTTGAAAAGTACCATTAGAATATTTGTAATATTCACTATGGGATGAAAGTTTAATGTGGGTGGTACTTATAAGTACCATCAGTAGATAAAGGGTTAAATGCCTGACTTTTTATTTTGTTTCGAAAAAATTATATATGATTCTCAGAAAGGTTTATTCCACGGGAAAAATAATGAAAAAAAAAATACATTTATCGTATAATACGCCAACCTTTTCTTATGTTGCACATCTGCAATACAAGTAAAAACTATAATATTGAAAATTAGTAAATATTTTAATAAGTATGAATCTAAATACCGTATTATATATGATTTTTTATTTTGTAAAATTTAACCGTTAAATGCAGGAATTATTCTTTTACAATTGTGTTTGTTATTCTTATATTAAAGATTAGACGCCATAAATTTTAAGATAGATTTTTAACTTTATATAGTACCATGTTATTGTACTTTTTACAGGATTAATATTTCTATATGAATATAGTGGTTGTTAAGAGTTAAATAAAAGTGATGCGGATATGCATCACAGTGCTTGTAAGGGATAAACCATTCACGGGCAAAATATTTTTGATGCTAAAATGTTAAATGGCACAATGACGCCAGTATTTACGAGGAAATTTATTTGAAAATAAGTCAAATCTTTTCTCCGCGTACATTAGAAAAGCAAAATTTTACACCAAAATTCTTGTGCTATTGTGATACTTTAAGATTAAACTTAAGTGTTATACATAATATAAAATCGACCCTCAAGGGTTAAAAGTCTGTTAATATATTTTTTTAAAAAGAGAAGTTATATTCAGTTAAAAAATACTAACGCAGAGTTCATATAAATTCTTATTTTAAGTACCTGAAATTTTGAAAATTAATATTCGACATATTCAGTTGAAAGATTAGATGATAAGATACGGTGAAATTTCTTTCTATAGATAAATGTATTGAAACGTAAGCACGTGTACGAACTGTATAAGATACAGAGTGTAGGAAATAATTATCTTTGCACATTCAAATTTTAACGCAAAAAATATATACTAGCTTGCGATTTATTTTATATTTAATAAAAATCAACTTAAAATTAAGTGCAGCACCAGTTTAATGAATGTTCTCCGAAAACACGGACATCTAGAACCCCATTATCAGTCCTTTGATTGCCATTGCTTTTAATACTTAATAAACAATATTTTCCTATTTCAGGGTTCCCACTCGGTTTGTTTTTTAAACACGACTATTTTTCAAACAAAAATCTTCTTTGTAAATTTTGTAGAAACTTACGCGATAGAGCGTTTTTCTTGCAATTGTTGCAGATATTTACCAGGAAGTTTTTTCTTCAAATTTACTGGCATTCAATAAACGGGCCAGTGGAAGACTTGCTATCATCACTTCGTGAAATGGACGAACTGACAGGCTAAAATGCACCACTCATAGAGTTTCTTCTTTTGCTCAGCTTCCGAGAATGTTGTTGAAAAAAATCTTTCTTGATCACCGTGTGCGATTAAGGAATGCTCACACAATGAAACGTTCCAGACATTGTGGAAGAAATTGATATTTACTTTATTGAATAAAAATATAGATAAATGCAAACACTTATTTGTTATTTAATCAGTGTTGCCAGTGGGCTACTTTTTTTTTAATTCAGATTTCTTTATTGCCACCACTTTTTTGAAACGGTAAAATTCACTTAGTTTTTGCCTTATTTAATATGTCATTAAATGAGGCACATTTTACCATTTCAAAAAATTGGTGCACCTGGCAACACTGTATTTAATGATAATCCATTAGTGCAAAGATAATATTTAGGCACCCTGCGCGTACCCTGTGTGCTTAGTTTGACGGCCTGAGTGGAGCAAGATGGCCTGATCAGAGATCCAACTTAGACTTATTTACACACCACCTGGGTGTCTCCCCGACACGCAGGGCGCATTTTACAAACATTTAGCATTAGTAAATTATAAAAATACGTTTATCCGTGTATTAGTCGCATAACAGTCGCATGTTAGTTTTGAAGAAGAGAAATCGACCAATGTCCTTTTTTCCGCATAACATTCGCAGTGTCAAAGTAAGGTATCATTTTCTGGCACTGATATATTACTTATATTACTCTGCTTTAATCCCAAAATCACACATTTGCTCCCGAATCTTGGATCAAATTTTGCTAAAATCTTTTGCGTAATTTGATATAAATTTAACCATAAATTATGTTGTCGTTTAATTATGTCAACCTTTGAGCAACAGAATTTCTTTGACCTGAAAGGGTTTAAACATGCGATATCGTTTCTAAAAGTTTTAAGATGATTGGTATCTCCAACGTTCGGGACGGAAGTGAAGATCACGTTTTGTAGAACGACATTACAGACGGCACTTTAAAGCAATACTTCCAGCGTGAGTCTATAGACACAGCTAAACCTGTGTCTGTACAGACGATTTTAACTGTAATCACTTTTGAGGCAAGATCTGCTCGTGTTCCATCTTTGTTGTTTTATTTGTTTTTGCGCGTGCCGTTTATATATTGCGTGAATATAATATAAAATTACCTTAAAGTGCAAAAATTCCACATGTTCTTTTGCAACTGATAAAAAACCTTTTCCTAAACAGCACATAATCTACATCTAATGCATAAGTTACGAATTTCATTAGTGTAGAATTTTACATACTAGTATATTTTGTTTGAATGAGCATGTACGAAACGATATTTGATATCAGATTTCCTTGTCTAATAGCATGTGTGTCAAGCTGGGGGCGAGGCTCCCTATACCACTAAACTTTTATAGAAATCAATGCCTTATCTAATCATCGAATCTCTTCTATTCAAGAATTTGAGAATTTCCTTAAAAAATTAGTGGTATCCGGCGGGCCACAGTTGAAACCACTATCCAATAGGCTCAGCTGATTTTTCACATTAATAATTCTGCCCTAAAAATGAACCTATTACAAATGTAACCGCAGTAATATTAAAAAATTACAAAATCTTCATAAAATTTTATTGAAGACGAAGTAAGATTTACTTTTAGAAATTGGACCTTTACAAATTAGATGTTGTTCACAAAAATTTAGATAAAACACTTTTGCGTTCAAAAATCTAATGCATACACTTAATTTTATTTTAGTATTAAAACTTAATTTAACATTTTTAAAAACTTTTATTTATTACAGTTTTTGCATATACATACCTAAAGATTATATGTGCATTATTATCTGCGAGTTGATTGATTCTAGATTACTATTTCCGTACAATAAACTTTGTTACACATTTCTGTAACATGCGCATTAGAAATCTTTCGCGAAGAACATTGTTTGGAAATAATGGTAGCGAAATATTTGGAACTCTGGGAACACTGACATAAAGTAAACTTTCTCAAAATAAGCGAAAAATAAATTACCAATGCAGAGCATTATTTTAAATCTTTTAAAAATGATAAAAGTGTGTTTTTCTTCCGCCAAAATATGCTTTAAAACTTTAGGCATCGGTTAAAATGGATTCACAATAAAAGACATTGGACTATATCTAATAAAATAAAATATTAGTCATTTAATAATTTCTTACTTTAACTCATTAAATTCGATTGGCAAGAAAACTTCCCAGGTAAAGCGAACAAAATTTTTAAATTTGAATACCAGTATTTTAGCTTGGAAATTTTCATATTATTCAATCTCAGATTTTGAGCGATTAAATAAATCCAAATTACAAAGTGACAAAAACTGCTGTCGAAGAATTAAAAGAAGTTTAAAGGAGGCTCGTCGTTAATGGGTTAAAAAATCAATTTTCATAAGTTATCTTTTTTTTTAAAAACCTACCAGAAATTACGAAAACAGCGCTTTTACTACCAAAACAGTGTATTTTAATTTTATATAGTTACCATTTCATAAAGATATGCTAAATTTCAACCCGGAATTCTTTGCATTTTCTTTCCATATAATAAACGCTTTTCTGTTCCGGGAAGAAAAATTGAATAATATTAAAAAATAATACTCTATTTTTAGATGAAACTGTGGGAATAATGAAATATATTTCATAAGACATGAGATAATATACGGTGCAAAAACACTGATGGGAGCCATTCCATAAATGATAATTAACTATTGGATTATTACTTTAACCAACTTAAAAATATATATATTTATATAATTTTCATAAAAAATAATACTTTCAAACGTATTATCATAACACGTAAAGAAAATCTTAAAAAACATCTTGGAATTTTTTAATGATAAATCTATAATATTGTTTTTGAATACCACTATTTCTATTAAGAGAATGTCGTTGTACGTTATCGCAGAATTTTGCCAGCGAAAATTACTTTTTCAGCATTTCTGTAATTCTAAAGTAAGCAGCCGTACGAACTCTGGTATTGTATAGGGAATAAGAATATATTCTTTTAAAGAATACTGATAAAATTCATAAATGTGAATTAAATATTTGCTTAATACTTTAACAATAAAAAAATAATTTTTATTTATTTTCACACGAAATAATACATTCATAGCCATAATCATAAATATTCTCTGTTTCAGAGCAGTGTTGCCAGTGGGCTACTTTTATAAAATTCAGATTTCTTCATTGACACCACTTTTTTGAAAAGGTAAAATTGCGTTTGTTTTCTCCTTAATTAACATGTCATTAAATAAGAAGAATTTTACCATTTCAAAAAGTGGTGCCAATCAAGAAATCTCAATTTTATAAAAGTAGCCCCATTGCAACACTGTTTGAGAGAGAAGATTTGAATTTGAAGAAAATAATATTGCCCTGTAGTCGTGAAAATGTTAGAGGTTATAGGCTGTAGACAAAAGGTATATGCCAAGGGTACACGCAATAGCTTCATTTGAGAAGCAGATGATATAGGGAATTTCAGCAAAATATCCAGAAGGTATACGGACTATACCACCCACTGCAGCCTTGTATATTGTACTTTCAAGAGAAATGATGAAAATAAAGCAATTTATTGCATAAAAATCAAGAAAATATACGGAGGAAATAACGGATTAAAGTTATTGGATTAATCCGTATTGAGTATTGACTAATTTTTAACCACAAATTAGGTTTATGTTATTTTCATACGCGATAATGATTTGGTGCAGAAAATTAGATTAATAGAATACTCCTGAATTTGTTCGTTGAAATAAAATTTCTAACGTATCAAATAAATGTTTATAAACATGCAAGTTGATAAAGATATTCATCAGCCGAAGAATATTTACAAGAAATAAATGATAAAGTATTTTATCAACACTTTCAGGGGTATGTATTCGTAAAATGATGAAATGAGTGAACGACACCAGAATTTAAAAACAAATTTATTTTAAAGTAAGCAAAAGCCTTTGTTTACGTACTTAATAAAAGGAAAATTTTCCTTCCAATATTCTGGTGCCAATGTAGAGTTTAAGAATTAAAATTAAGTGGTCAAAAAATGAACCACCGCCCTTCAATAGGTTAAGCCAGTTCTACTCCCCACGCTCACGAACCACTGATCTCTGCCATTAAATAATGCGAATATTACTTTCCTAAAACAACAGTGTGAGACTAATTTTTAAAATTATATTGACTACCATTGTATTAACCTCTTAGTTGTCGCTGTTTTCATTTCACGTGCAATTTGCACTTGAATGTATCAGGCGCTACACGAACAATCGAATTATCTTATCCATAATTTAACTTACTCAGTATCGAGTGAAAACATATTCGACAACTAGATAACAGATTTTTTTTTTAATGATTCCCATTTAACCCTAGAACTACCGGAAATTTTACTCAAGTTTTATAAAAACATTCTACACCAGAATTTTTACTTAAAACTATTTAATTTGTTTATTTAACTTATTATTGTCTGATTTATACATTTAGTTTGTTTTGAAGAAATTTCTGGTTTGAATAAATATTTTGAACGTACATGTCGGGTCCATTGGACCCTTCTGGTAGACAGAGGGTTAAACGAGTTCGAAGTTTCAAAATCCAATAATTAAAAAAAGAGTAAAAAACAATAAATGGATTTATAAATTTCATTCATAGTTTAGCGATATAGGTACATAGTTGCCAAACTTTAAGTTTTTTTCTTACCACTAAAATTTAAAAGAAAATTTTGACTTATTGAGTAGCGGATTTCTCTAATTAAATAATGGAAAATGTTCTTTTAAATTTTAGTGGTAAGTAAAAAGCGTAACAGTTGGCAGCTATGTAGGTATTTTCGGTTTTGTGGTTACTTGACTAATTCTTGGAAATCGTAAATAGTGTAATTCAAAACTTCATTTTAAAACCTTTCAGCAGTTATTTTGTCCTTTTTTGTAAATTTCACACATGTTTTAAATCAAATCTTTAATTTTCCTCTTTATAATATATTAGCCTAATAACTTATATACAGGGATGAGAGAGCTCCGACCCTAACGGTTGATTTTCAACACTGAATTTTAATATTATTCTTTGCTTTGTTAAATTTCAGAAATTCTGTCATTAAATACCTAAGAAATACCATTAAAATATAGTGGTAGAAGTCGGTCATTTGGGTCGGAGCACTCTTATCACTGCATATAACATGAACTTTCCTTTGCCATGTATGTCCACTTGATGCAAGCAGTGTTGCCAGTGGGCTACTTTTTTTAAATTCAGATTTCTTGATTGCCACCACTTATTTGAAACGGAAAAATTCCCTTTGTTTTCGCCTTAATTAATATGTCGTAAAATAAGGCGCACTTTACAATTTCAGAAAAGTGGTGCCAATCAAGAATCTGAATTTAAAAAAAAGTAGCCCATCTGGCAACACTGGATATAAGAAGAAATTTCGTATATGTAAATTTCATTTAACACATTAACGACGGGCCATTTTTCGATAACGAGCGCGAAACTTAAGTTCACAAACGTCACTACACACTACAACCTGCTCACTACCTCCCACGAGCTAGCTTGCTTAGATTACGCCTTCTTTTTTTTTCCTTAAAAAATTTACGGTACCAGTAATATTTTCTTCCTTCAACCCACAAGGACGTAAATTTACTTTTAGGTGAACCGTCAGTTAGGTGATAAGCTTGCGAATGCTTAATAAAAAAAAGTAAATTTTATTAAAAAATGTTAATTCAAAATAAAGGGAACAAAAATGTAAGTACTTTCAGTATTTGGGACTTCATTATTTTGTATTTAAAAAAAAAAATACATGTTCAATTATAAAGATTCAGAAAAATTATATATAAATAATAATAATAATAATTTTCAGAATATTGTACTTAATCCAGTTACTAATTTCACCTGATGGACGCTTTGCCATTAAATTTATTATAAGGAAATATATTGCATCCATGTGAGTGTACAATGGGCAGTTTCAATTCTTACGCATTATACAAGAAACGTAGAATGCTAAAAATAGATGAGAAAATAAATTTTTTCTCGATTTTTTTGTAGGTTATGTTATGTTAAAAGTCTTATGTATTGTTCAAACACACAAAAGAATATTTTATACCGTCATTTTTCTGTTTGCGGTTTGTTTACGGTAATCATTGTAAAAGCAAAGATAATATATAAGTACATAGATAGTAAAGTAGACAATAAAACTCACGAAGTTCCTTTATTATTTTTTTATATAATTAGACTGAATATATAAAATGACCGTTTAAATTGTATTTTGTCCAGCTCATAATTTATGTCTTTGTTTTACAAATATTTTCAAATTAAAAATACCATTTATATTTCACATTTCGTATTATAAAAATTAAATAATTAAATATTGTTCAAGTTAAAGATACAATTCTTTAAAATATGAGAAACAGAGAATACAGCAGTCGTTGAAAAGTTTCAACACATTTTTTAAAATCATATTTTGTAATATTAATACAAAATGTTTTGACAAGCTATAAAAATATTTTAAATTCCTATTTTGGACTTATTAATATTAGAAGTATTTTGCTATTGTTTTGATAAATATTGATTGTCACATTCAAATATTATTTTTATCATATATTTCACAATTGAATTTTCATTATATGTTTGATTGTTTTAATAAAATGTATTCTCAATATTAAGTGATTTTTAAAGTAAAAAAATCAACAACTCTGAAGCGTGATTTAAATAAGTAAGAATTTTCATTCATTTATCTTTTTGGTAATATGCACATTTCGGCAACTGGAAGACCAGCAATAGTAGGAGTTTTTTTAATGCAAAAACGTACTTTTCAGATTTTCTTGCACATTCTCTAAAAACACTATCTAAAAGTTTATTTCTATTGCAAATTTTATAGAAAATACTTGATTTAAAAAAACGGAACTTAAGAGGAGCATTAAATTGCGTTTTAAAAAATGAAATTGCTTATTGGCACCACTTTTTTGAAAAAGAAATATTCACCTTATTTAATAAGACGTAAAATGACCACATTATATATAGCCAATTACACTACTTAATAAAACTGGCGGGAATAAAACAATCTGAATAAAAGCCACAGACCGTGAATATCACGGGAGAGAGAATAAAGGGGTTAAAAGAAGTTAGTAATGAAGTATTAATAAAGTAATAAAATATTAACAATTGCGAAACCTATTTTCAAATATCTAAACATTTTTATGTTAGGTAACTGTTAATTCTTTTCATAACAGTCACCTAACCTCTAGCAGGATTTTATCGGAAATTGTGACTTATCTGAACAAGTTTTTGATATACACCTGCATTTAATTTACATGCACAATCTACTATATACATAATAATTAATGTGTGTATACATACTATTTATAAAATTTCATTCTCATTCCACAATTTATCCTATTTTTAACTAAATAGGCAAACACAAAAACATTAATTTATAGCGAAAATAGCAATAAAATACTTAATATTCTAGTTCTTAGACTGATAAAAAAATTATATTTGTGTTTGCACATAGCTAACATTTAAGTTTTGTAAATCTATGCATAAAACAAAATAAATAACAGATAAAATCTACAATCGATTGTGATATGAAAATAGTATGTTGTTAGTGCATGGTTCCCAGGACAACGAAGTAATATATATATGAACATACATTGCATTTATCCCAAATGTTTTTGTTAGTAAAAGCAAAAATTATTTATTGAGTACAGCATTTCCCTGGATGCCATAATAGCGCGTCCAAATGTGGAAACAAAAAATACAACTGGAAATTACCTGCTGCTCTCCGCTCCTGTATTTCGAACTTGAACTCGAAGGGCGCGTGTTGCTGCTCTGAATCGTTGCGCCCCGGGAAGTGAGGGCTTAGCCAGGGCGCTGCAAGCACGCAGGTGATCGTTTTCTTTCCTCATTGGTCGACCGGGCTTCACGTCACATCTTTTCCACCACCCCTTCTGCCATGAGCCTCTCCAAAATGTGGCTTCTTCGAAGGTAATTTGTATGATAGACGGTACTGTATAACGGTAAAGTCGACTTCTTATGCTTTGTATACGTTCTGATTTGACAAAAGTAATAATTCAAGGTCTAAAACACTTTTTTCTTTTGAGAAAGTTTGAAAAAACTCTTTTAAAAATATTATAAGAATATTTGTCATTGAATATAAAATATATGATTAAAAAAATTAGAAGAAATAAGACAGGAACACAATGTTGTCAGTGGGCTATTTTTTTTTAATTCAGATTTCTTGAATGGCATCACTTTTTGAAACGGGAAAACTCACTTTGTTTTTGCTTTAATTAATATGTCATTAAATAAGGCACATTTTACCATTTCAAAAAAGTGGTGCCAATCAAGAATCTGATTTTAAAAAAAAAGTAGCCCAGCTGGCAACACTGCAGGAACAAGTTAAAAGCAAGAAAAACAAAGTTTGTGGGAAATTGCACAGTAATAATAGCAATAATATTAATATTAGAATTGTTAGCTTTGATATTATAACTATTTACTAATATAACATTTATAACTTTTATTTTAAAAATATATATCAAGGTATATTTTTGCAAACAGATGACAGTAGGTTTATATGCAAAGACTTTCTGGTCGTCTTTAACTTGTAGACCGCTTACCACCAAGCTAACACTGTAATATCAGGGCTCCCAAATGGTCCGCCAAGTGAATACCAATAAATTTTAACAGAAAATTTTATGGTAGGCTTGCGCTAGAATTAACTTTCAAAGGTAATTCCGGCGCGGTTTGTAAGAAAAATCTAAAAAGAAAATTTTTCTAAAATAATACTGGTATTCAGTTGGCAGACTATTTCAGAGTCCCGTAATATCATAGAAAAATTTTATTATTTAATCACACAAAACTTTCGATTAAATAAGGCGAATATTATCTTTTGCAAATTGCGTTGGCGAACGATTTTCAAGCAAAACGATTGAAAGGAAATCGCACTACGGACCGGACTAACCGGCATTAACCGGACACAAAGGATGTCAAATAATTAAATATGCTGAATTATACAAAGCTGGAAATTAAATAACAGTGTGTAGATCACTTGAAATTTTAATTAAATTTTTTGTTTAAATACGATGAAATAAAAGTATTTCATAAATATGTTTCCCTAAATATAGTATTTGAAAAACTTTCTTTGGGCGAAATTTAACATACTTGTAATGTGAAAATATTTGCTTGTTTGAAGATTGATTTTCTTTCACTCTTGAAAAAATATTTGTACGTTCATAGTGCTTAACATCGATTATAATTTCACGAGTTTACAGTCAAATTAAATACATTTTAATATTTACTTTTTACTACCTTTTTCAATCTTTCAATCTACTCAGTTTTATGTAGATTTTGTATGAAACACTACCTATTGCGATCTCCTCTATGTTCGAATTTCTGAAACTTTTTTCAGATCTACACCGATCATGACCCCTAGAACCCAAAACCACCATCAGTAAAAAACTTTATCTATCTACCTATCTATCGATCTATGGATATCACTTTTTTATGGACACGATAACTTCCATAATCCTGCACAAATCTCTTCCAAACTGATACATAAAATCAAGGGGCATAAAATCTCGGTCAAGTTCGTTAATGGGCAAAATTGGACAAAGGGGATAAAAATAGGGAAGGGTTTTGTGAAAACCGAAAAAAACAATAGCTTGTTAATTATAATACATATAGAATAAGTTTAAAGTTATTATTACTTCTAAAAACAAGGGCCAAAGAGTTATGTTTGGTAAATTTTTGATAAAATAAAAAATGGGCTCAAAGGGCGAAAAGGGTTTGGAGAGAAAGAAGAGCACAAATTTGTCAATTCTCAAGATAGCAAATCCAATTAAACTTATAATACATCTTCTTACTATTATTTACAACTTTTATATTGACAAGTTTTTATTGGACCAATTCTTACAGCAAAAACAAATTAAAAATTCATAGCGGTTGAAGAAAAAATCATCGCATTAAGGATGTACTCAAATCCAAACTGCTTATTTTTTGACTCATTTTTAAATTCATTGCTCTCAAACGCATCTAATTGGTAGGTTTTCTTATTCAGAAACAATATAATGTACCGTAATGGTTGATTTTTTGACAGAGGGAGAATATATTTCATAAAATGATGTAAAAGTTGGCATTTTGAACCGAATTTCCCGAAGCGATTGTGATGGAAACGGAAAATATTGGCCTACTGAGAAAATAATTGTTTATACTCGTAAATAAAGTTCCAATTAATTGAACGAAAAACAACAACAACAACAACAAAAACAGGTCGCTTATAAATCATCAATAAAGTTTCATTATTTTTTCTTTTAACCCTTTCAGGGGCAAGCAATCGCGTTTCTGAAATGATGAACTCACACCGGAATTTAGGTAGAACATTAGTTCAAAATAAGGAAAAGCAGTTTTTCAACCTTTTTTCCATCAAAGTTTAAAAAGAAAATTTTAATTAAAAGTTTCTGGTGGGAATCATGATTAAAATTAGGTGGTATATAATGTATCCCACCGCCCATCAAGGGGTTAAAAATGAATCTGAAAATATGTCAAAAAATTTCGAGTTGTTGAGCATGGAAAAGTATTTTTTTTTTAATACCGCTTTAACATGATTCTTATAAAACCAGCTCTTATATAAAAAAGAAATTAAAAACTCGTCAAAAGCGGCCAGATAAATTGTTAAAGTGGGTTTATCTCTAATCATGATTTAGTTTTTATTGTTGAAATTAGTACTTAACTTCGAAGTCTCCTTGAGCCTGTAGGCCGAGTTGGCAGGGATTTTCTTAATTTCTAAAACGAAAGACTAATTCGCAACACTTGTTTTTGAGCATAAAACTATGTTCATATTTTAAAGCTGGTGCTTATTATTTGGCGGACGCAGTTTTTTCCAAACGCACTCACGGGCGTTGTTTTTCACGTTATATATTCATAGCTGCCAACTTTTACGCTTATTTCTTACCACTAAAATATAATAGTAAACTTTTCCATATTTAATCGGCGAACTCTACGATTCAATAAGTCAAAAATTTCTTTTATATTTTGTGGTAATTAAAATCGTAAAAGTTGGCAGCTATGCATATTTATGTAAAATATACAGGTTTGTTTCATAAGAGATGGGCAAAACTTTTAGAGGTGAAAGTACCCGTCAAATTAAACAACTTTCATCATAGGATGTATGGTCGGAATTAAAACGCAAAGGTGCTAGAGGGAGCCAAAGGAGATATTCAGTGTTGCCAGTGGACTACTTTTTTTAAATTCAGATTTACTGATTGGCACCACTTTTTTGAAATGGTAATATTCCCCTTGTTTTAGCCTTAATTAATATGTCATTAATTAAGGCGAGTTTTACAATATCGAAAAAAGTGGTGCAAATCAAAAAATCTGTATTTAAAAATAGTAGCCCACTGTTCCTACTGCGATTGACCTTCGGACACCAACTTTTCTTTATTAATCGAGGCAAAATTTTGCATGTGCGTTTTTCTTCTTCCTCATATCACATTTGCATGCTATTAGTGTCATTCTTCTATCGATAACTCCCAACAGGAATGAAGCTTAAACGTTTGCATGGACCTAGCCAGTGCTGTGAAAGGACTATTTTTTTTAATTCAAATATTTTGACTGCCACCAGTTTTTTAAAATTGATAATCCGCATTGTTTTCACCTTATTTAATCTATCATTATATAAGGCGAATTTCGCTGCTTGAAAAAAATGATGGCAATCTATAAATCTGAATTTTAAAAAAGTATCCCACTGACAACACTGGACCAAGTTTCCAAATGCGCCATCACCTTTGCGTTTTATTTTCGACCATGCATTCTTTGATAAAAGTTTTTTGTTTGGATGTGTACTTTCACCTCCTAAAGTTTTGCCCATCTTCTATTAAACACCCTGTATATCTTTATCGATGCTTTTTGTAAGGATACCTGGATATTGATAATAATAACAATAGTTTTTATCGATTGATTGATATCTATATCTTATTCACTGTATCTACTCACGAATACTCCACATTTTTTATGAAATATTGTAGAATGTAGTTTAAAACGGTAACGTCTTTGATAGGACCTATAAAGAATGAAACAAAAAACCATATTTACCGTCAACAAGATGTTACGTATTCACATTCTAGCGTGAAATTTCTATGGGACTCTACATTTATTTGAGAAGGAACTTGGTCTAATGAGCAGAAAACGACCTATATAGTTACATTTGTATTAAATGGTTTCAGAAATTTGCAAATAAAAATGGCAATTTTTTTAATACTCGTAGCTTGAACCCGACTTCGTGCGGGCACTACTTATAAATTTAATTGCCGATGGAAAATATATCCGTTATAACAATCTTTTGCGTTTAACCCATTCAAGGGTGGTGGTTCATTTTTAGATAGCTTAATTTTAATTCCTAAACGCCACATTGGCCAAAGAATGTCGAAATGAAAATTTTCTTATTATTAAGTACTTGAATAAAAGCTTTTGCTTATTTTGAAATAAATTTGTTTGCAGATTCTGGTGTCATTCACACATTTCAGCATTTTACGAATAGATTGTACATTGCCCCTGAAAGGGTTAAAAACGTCTAAAATTACTATTTGCACAGAGTGTTCAGATATTTTTCCGTCAAACACTGAGGGTTGTTAGCAGACATCAAAAGGAACAAAAATTGCAATCGAACATGGTGTCTCAAATAACCTATTTAACCCCTTGAGGGACGGTGGGATAAAATATATCCCACCTAACTTAAACAAGATTCCCACCAGAAAATTTTAACTAAATTTTATAGTTTTAATATTGGAGGAAAATCGTTGAAAAATTGCTTTTCCTTATTTAAAAATAAATTTTTTCGCTTATTCCGGTGAGAATTCAATATTTAGAGGCATTTTTGCTTGCCCCTCAAGGGATTAAACAAAAATACAGGATGTTCTACCTAACACAACTTGGGTTGGCAGTAATAACGTTTAGATAACGGAAGTACATTATAATGAAACTTTAAATCGACATACTCACCTTTGTTGTAAATGTGATAACATAAAACATGTTGGAAATTGCAAGTCATTTACACCGCATATTGTACTGAATGTATATTTTAGTGCACCTCATAAGTGCATATCAGTTTCAATCTGTTCGAAAGGCTGTAACATCATTAAAATGCACTTGAAATACATTTTTTCCATTCGCCGTAATGTAACGGAAGACTTTTAACTGTCCCTGTAATTAAACTAAACATCCGATTTTCATAAAATTTGAAATAACTTGACAAAATTTCCAACAATTATATATTTAAAATTTCAGACCATTCGGTTGGGTATTTTTTACTCTGTTATGTGCGGACGGACGGACAGACAGGCAGAAGAACCGAACGGCGACTGTAGGTGCTACATATTTATATAATTACGAACGCACCTAAAAAAGCAGTAGAAGTTTCCATTATACGTGCCAGCAGTATGAACTTGACGCTCCAGATTCTGGACTGTGATTAACAGTTCATTCAATATCATTGATTGCGTGAGCACCCTGTTTTCCCAGAACTTTTCGTGAGGTTATCACATTTAATACAAAACAACGTAAATATCATTACATTTTCATTGAAATATTTTTATTTTTCTCAAAATTATATATACGAATGATGTAAAAACCTAAGACGAAAAATTTCTTCAAATTTTTTTCGTGTGTAATGTGTTGTATTAAACCCTTGAAGAGCGGTGATGCCGTCACGGCATCACATAATTTTAATGTCTAATTCACACATTGGCACCGGAATTTTATAATGAATATTTCACCTTTCTTAAATATGCGAAAATATGCTTTTACTTGTTTGCAAATAAATTCTCTTGTAAATACTGGTGTCAATAAATTATTTTAACATTTTATAAAGACAAATACCTTGCCCCTGAAAGTTTTAACCCAATACCCGCTGGTGTTGCGTTCACGCAACGGTAAAAAAAAAAAAAAAAAAAAAAAATACTCATGCTTAAAATAATTACTTTGCCACCACTATTTTACAGTTTAAAAAAATGAATTATTTTTTTGGCAGAAATTTTGATATTTTAATAAAGCAAAAATTACTTTTCTAAATTTGTGGTGGCAAATGATTTTCAACAAGAGATTTGAATATTTCTACTTTATAGTTTTGGCGGTTAATGGGTAAAAAAAAAAAAAAAAATGGACCAGTGAGAGTTCTGAATTATGTACATTAAAATGATACTTGTTTTAAATTTATATCATTGTTGCCTAAGTAATGTAATCAGCTTGGTAAAGAATGAAAAATTACGTAAAATGTCATATAATGATTCGTTCTATAGTAATTTAACAAAATCTAAAACATACTTATAGGAAATTAAAAATAAATCTATTTTTAATGCTCTGTAATTGCATACACAAAAGTAAAGACATAGAAAAAGGAAAAGTACCACTAGCGTGGGATAAAGCATGTCATTGTTAATTGATATATATATATATATATATATATATATATATATATATATATATATATATATATATATATATATATATTTCAATATTTTACCAAACGCCTTATTAGAAAATAAATCTAAAATCCAAAAATTCTTTATATATAGCAACATTATTTAGCAACTACTCTAATATTTCAATTTTATTGCTGCCAATAGTTTGCTTTTATGAAAATGCTTATTTACAATTTAAATCTACGCCACACAATGACTACAATTACAAAATGATGTGTTATTGATGCTTTTATACAGCTTATATTTATTCAAACAATACTATAACCTCACATTACAACATATTTCTGAATAAACTAGACAATAGCAAACAATAGCAAAGTAAATGTAAAGAAAATCTTCTTAACTATTACTACCTATTTGTAATTGTTTTCGAAATGAATTTCGTACTAATATTAATTTATTAACCCTTAAATGCATTGTGATGCATATCTGTATTGCTTTTTACTTAACTCTTAGCAACAACGATACGTATTTATATAGAAATAGTAATCCTGTAAAAATTACAAAAATATGCTACTAAGTAAAAATAAAATATATCTTAAAATATCCGTTGTCTAATCTTTAATATAAGAATAAAGAACACAATTCTAAAAGAAGTGATCATGTATTTAACGCTTTCCGGCACAGAAAAAGTTTGTTCGAAAAATTATTAAGTGATTGACTGACACCAGAATTTATAAACGAACTTCTTAGAAAGTAATAACTTGTATTGTTGAGCTTTCATTATAAAAGCAAAACTTTATTAAAATATTCTTGGTGCCAGTTGTAAGTTTGGAATTAATATCAGGCGGTTCCAGTGTGGAATCACTGTACCGAAAAGGGTTAACCCCTTAACCTACAATGACGGGCATAGCCCTCGTACGATGATCGAGCCAAATGTAAATTCTTCTTACCACTAAAATTTCTCAGTAAATATAGTTTAATTTAATCGTCGAAATTCCATGATTAAACAAGGCGAAAATCTCTGTTAAATTTTAGTGGTAGCTATGGATTTGCCAAACCGTGGAGCTGTTGATTTTAAATCGTAGGTTAAGGGGTTAGGGTTTAAGTTTTACAAAATAAAAAATCATATAAAATAATGTATTTAGATTCATACTTACTAAAATATTTACTAATTTGCAATATTTTAGTTATGGCAGTTGTTTTTACTTGTATTGCATATATGCAACTAAAGAAAAGTTTGACGTATTATACGAAAAATGTATGTCTGATTTTTTTCGTTATTTTCCTGTGTAATAAATCTTTTTGAGAATCTTATATAAGTTTTTCGAAACAAAATAAAAAATCATGCATTTAAGGATTAACAAATTACTTAACTTGTTGATAAAATTTAGAAATCTAAAATTCACAAAGGCTTATTTGTAAATTTTTGTAAAATCGCACTCTCTGATATAAGTAAGAATTTATTCAAAACTGCCATGTAAAGTTCTCGGCTCTTTCACTTACAGTGCTACCACAGGCGACTATTTTTTAATTCTATTTCGCACCTCTTTTTCATAACAAAAATCTTTTACATATGCTTCGAAAATATTTGCAAGTGAAATGTGCTACAAAATGTATTTTCTTTAAATAGTGGTGCAACAGAATATAAAAATAGTCGCAAGTGGTACCCCTGCACTTATCCGTTTTTAACATATCAGTATTTCTCTAACAAAATTTCCATCTAAGTTTTTACAACATTTAAAATAAAAAGTCTTTCTAAGTAGGTTTGTATAATATTGACCATGGAGTTATTAATAAATTGAACTGACATATCCTTAAAATAGTGAAGCTTCAACTGTAACCGCTTTCGAATGGGTTGATTTCTGCAGCAGTGTTTCCAGTGGGCTACTTTTTTTTTTTTAATTCAGATTTCTTGATTGGCACCACTTTTTTGAAACGGTAAAATTCACTTTGTTTTTGCCTTAATTAACCCTCCGTCTACCGGACGGGTCCATTGGACCCGACAGGTACATACAAAATATTCATTCAAACCAGAAATTTCTTTAAAATAAACTAAGTATATAAACCAGACAAAAATAAGGTAAATAAATAAGTTAAATAGTTTTAAATAAAAATTCTGGTGTAGAACGTTTTATTAAAACTTGAATAAAATTCCCGGTAGATCTAGGGTTAATACGCCATTAAGTGCCGCACATTTTACTATTTCAAAAAAATGGTGCCAATCAAGAATCTGATGTCTGTGTGATTTTTTCCATGGATTTTTCCTCTTAAGTAAGACGAAAATTTCTATTCAAATTTACTGGTGGGAAGTCCCCCTCCCCCCGGCGGAAATCAGAAACTGTTGATATGATTAAAAAAAACAGTCGCCATTTCGTTACAACCTCCTCAGTTACTTCACTTGCAACTGCTATTCAGTACATTGTATGTCTCGTCCTCTTTATTCATGTCTCCATTATATTTACATGAGAAACATAA
This sequence comes from Maratus speciosus, assembly GCA_963932465.1. Classification (NCBI taxonomy): domain Eukaryota; kingdom Metazoa; phylum Arthropoda; class Arachnida; order Araneae; family Salticidae; genus Maratus; species Maratus speciosus. The sequence continues at coordinate 307,037,081 of OZ010796.1, forward strand.
TGAGAAGTTTTTGTATTATAAAACAAGTATTAAAAAAAAACACATCGAATAATTGTGATATCTTCTCTAGATTCTAGAAAATTCCACAAAAAAATTTCCTTTATTTATAATTTTGTATATTTTGTGTCGTACAGCCCTTCAGACATTTGTAGGGAAATATCTTATACGGCTCAAATGAATACTATTTGCTGAAGCGTTTTATATGCTACTGTTTGATATTTTACAATGTGACATACAGTAAATGACGTATAATATAAACGAATCTAAAATTTTATGCCTTAAATTTTATTTGTATATTTTTTACATAACATTATACAGACTTGACATTAAAACAAAAAGATGCGTACACTCCTTTTAACTTACAAGGAGTCTGCCACGACTGAGTTCAGGGTTCGTACGGGTGCTTGAATTTCATGACTAAGAAATTCTCCTGTACCAGTATTTTCTTATGGAAAATCTCCCCTGAAATAATGCGAAATTTCGTCCGCTTGAACTAGATTTATTTTTCTATAAAAAAATTCTGATATTTGTCCTTGAAAATAACGGTACCCGTACGAACCCTGTGAGTTATATTCCAAAATTTCGGTGCTTTCTTGTTAAAGCGGACCCCCACACTTACGATTGCGCCAAGGTTACAGTCAATTTTGGCAAGGTCGTTGCCAAGCTCGGGAAGCACGAACGTAATAGTGTTATAAAAGTAAATTATATAGCATCAAATAATATAATATTTTATGTTAATAAGAATATATTACAAATGTTTCATAACACTTTTTACACTTTTTCGTAATAATAACGATATTTTTAAAAAAGCCTTAAATTATAGGCCATATTTCCAAAAAATTTTACAATAATTCAACAAAAATATTTTCCCCTAAATACTTTTTCAAGATAAATTTTTGAGATAAGATGCGAGTTTATGGCTCGTGGATTTTTATTGCGCTATATAGCAGAAACCGCTCATTCTTTCAACAACCGTTTTTGTATCAACAATATTATTCTTGCGTTTCACAGTAAAGTGCTTGTAACCTGCTTTATCAAACTCCTATGAATTGTATACTTTGAAGCAGTCATCGTATGTTGTTTATCCATCTACTACATGGTCGCATATTTATTTAGAATATATAGTATATATCAACATTATTTAGCAACTACTGTAACATTTCAATTTTATAGCTGCCAATAGTTTGCTAATATGAAATTGCTTATTAACAATTTAAATCTAGGCCACACAATGACTACAATAACACAACGATGAGTTATTGATGCTTTTATACAGCTTATATTTATTCAAACAATACTATAACATCACATTACCATATATTTCTGAATAAACTAGGGAACAGCAAAGGAAAGATGAAATAAATCCTTAACTATTACTACCTATATTGTAATTGTTTTCGAATGAATTTCGTGCTACTATTGATTTACTAATCCCTAAATGTATAGTGATGCATATTTGCATCTTATTTTATTTAACTCTTAGTAACCACTATATTTATATAGAAATATTAATCCTCTAAAAATTACAAAAATATGCTATTTAATTAAGTTGAAAATCTATCTTAAAATTCCTGGTGCTTAATCTTTAATATAAAAAGAATTAAGAATAAAAAACAGAATTCTAAAAGAAAAAATCATGCTCTTAACCTTTTCCGGTACAGAAAAATTATGTTCGTTAAATGATGAAATGATTGGCTGACATCAGAATTTACAATCGAATTTCTTAGAATGTAAAAACTTCTATGTTTCAGCTTTCATTATAAATCAAAATTTTATTAAAATATTCTTGGTGTCAGTTGTAAGTTTGGAATTAAAATCAGGAAGTCCCGCAGTGGGATGACTATGCCGGAAAGGGTTAATATTTAAGTTTTACAAAATAAAAAATTATATAAAATAAGATATTTAGATTCATACATATTAAAATATTTATGTATGTATTAAAATATTACGTTTTTAAATAATAATACATTGAATATGTTTATTTATTTGTTTTGAAAATGACCCGGGTAGAGTCGAAACATGTAAACAGTCAAATAAAACTATTTTACTGGGGGTTTTTTTTGTTTTAATCGTACACATTTTAGCAGTTAGAAAAAGTATATAATTACAATTTGTTAATTTGTTATATATTTAGTGTATTAGCATTTCTGTTTGAGATTTGAACGAAAAAGCATTCTTGTTTTCCCCAGCACATGTCTCTAAAAATCCAATGTCGAGTACCCTGCCTTCGCCGTTTTCTTTAGACTTACTGTTTTTTGCTTTAGTTGGTCTTAACAATTTTATTGACTCCACTAATTAAACAATTAAATATTTGTATTGGGCGTATGAAAAATACTTCTCTTGTGAAACTATTTCAATCAATCGTCGTATTTTCATCCATATTTAGTTTTTTTCTTGCACCATAATATGGATGCTAATTCCGCTACACAAAAGTACATAAACCTTAAAGATAGCTGAAAACGTTTCCGCTTTTTTGTATCAGAAAGATTTAATAGAATTTTTTGCCTTATGTAATCGGCAGGTTACGGCGATTTAAAAAGGTAATATTTACTATACAATTTTTGTGGTGCCAAAAATCATAAAATGCTGGCAGCTACGGCTTAAAGCCAGTTTTGCCAGTAGACAACTTTCTTTAATTTCAGATTTCTTGATTGGTACCACTTTTTTGAAATGGTAAAATTTCCTTTCTTTTCGCCTTAATTAATTTGTCATTAAACAAGGGAAATTTTACCATTTCAAAAAAGTGGTGCCAATCATGAAATCTGAATTTTAAAAAAGTAGTCCACTGTTAACACTGTTTTCATGTTGGATAGTTTGACATGGTTAACCACTAGGTGTGGTGTTAACCACTTTAACCCTTTCCGGCACACTGTGCCCGGGTCGGGATACCTAATTTTAATTCCAAACTTACGAACGGCACCAAGAATATTTTAGTAAAATTTACAATGAATAGTTAAAGTAACATTTTTTTTTTTTTTTTTTTTTTTTTTTTTTTCTGAAAAAGTCGTTTTAAAATTCTGGTGTCAGTCGATCATTTCATCATTTTACAACAAAAAATGTCCGTGCCGGAAAGGGTAAAGCAGTTACGAACGGGATTATCGAATCACTAAATCAATTTAAAACACTCCAAATATATCATTCTTCTTTTAGAACTTTCTACGTTTCGTCTCCATATAGTTTCAGCATTAGTAATACAAGGGGATAAACCCGACCTTCCCGAGTTGCGGAATATGTGAAAACCATTTTTTAAATAGCTAACTTTAATAGATATTTTACATTTAACAAATATTTTTAGAATGCCCACTAGCAATACCAAATATCATACTTATACGGATGAGCCAAAACATTATGACCACCTACGTAATAATGCGTTGATCCACATTTGGCACGCAAAACAGCTGCAACCCGCCTTGGTATAGATACCACAAGTTTTTGGTAGATAGCGGAAGAAAAATTGTACCATATGTTCAAACAGCGGCCACGCAAATCCGGGATTTTTCAACATAATTTTTTTCAGCTCTGAGCTATCGTTCGATGACATCCCAAATTTGTTCTATCGGATTGAGATCCGCTGAGTTAGGTGGTTAGGACCTTAAGTGGAATACAGTATTATGTTCCTGGAACCACCCCAGCACAATTCGAGCCCTGTGACGTGGATCGTTGTCTTGCTCGAAGACTCCACCTTCATTTGGGAAGACGGATACAATTTAAGGACGCAGTGAAGTTTAGATAGTCCGCAGCCTTCATGGTCAGTTCTACCACAACCACAGGTCCCACAGACGCCCATGAGAACGTTCCCTAAAGCATAATATCGCCGAAACAGGCCTGTGTATGACCTGCTGTATAAGGGAGAACAGCAGCTTGCCTGGAAAACGACGTACCCGACACGTCCATCGACTTGTTGAAGGATGAATCGAGATTCTTCCAATCAGGCGACTCTCTGCCAGTGATCTATGGCCCAGACATGATGTTCAATGGCATAGTGTAGGAGTAGTTGGTGATAATACTTGGTCAACAAAGGCACATGAGTGGGATGTTTGCGGCGTAGTGTCATATTCAACAGTGTCATCAGAGTTGTGTGCTCCGAACCAATTCTACTATGACCTGTATTGTATTGGGATGTCAATTGATCCAGTCACTGGCTTCTATTTTACTTTATCAAGCGGGAAAGTCTCCGACGGCCTTTTTGTTTAATAACCGGTGGACGTCCAACGACATGGTGTCTGCTGATGGTCTCACTATCATTCATGCACTTTTCATAAGTACTAAGAACGATATGTCACAAATAACACACGAGACGTACAGTTTCGTAGATACTCGTTCTGAGCCGTCAGGCCATTTGATTCTTCCCTCTATCAAAGTCGCTTAGATCAACAGCCTTTTCCATCACAGGCAGAAGTAAGCGCAAAAATAATTTCTCAGACTCCCTAGCAGCAGTTAAATACCATTCTCACCTAATTACTTGACCCCCCCCCCCCCCCCTCCCACGTCATCCAGGCGAGTTCATTGCAAAATGTTGGAATTGTCATGATGTTTTGGCTCTTCAGTGCATACGAAAAATAGAAATAATGCGTTCAAATAAAGTTTTGGAATTTATCAAAAGCGACGCTTTGGTATGCTAATCATGATTCAAAAGCTGAAATTTCAAAAAACAATTATGCAATTAACGTAATTTATTCCTTCAAATTTACGTAATTTAAGGAAATTACGTAATTTAGATAATTTATGTTCTTCACGTAAACTCAAAATGAAAGGGTCTCATGAGATTAACCCGTAAGATTGAGACCCGTAAAAACACATCTTTCATCGTTTTTGTAATATTACATAATTCTTCTAATTGTAATATAATAAAAAAATTATTACTTATAAATATAAGAAAATTTTCCTCATCCGATCAAGGACTGAATTATTTACATTTTTTGTAATATAAACTTGCTTATCAAATAAATTTATGTTTATGAGTATAATATTTATTTGTAATGTAACAAAAAATAATCTATTAAAATATTGAATAATATAAAAATTTCAAAAATGTCTGCCAGCAATATTAATGTGAAAAGTAATTAATTTCAAAGTTTTTTAAACTACTAAATATGTGACAATTCTACTCATTGTTGTAGAAACCTACAAGAAATGTACAATAGCAGTTTATAGCAGCTGTTTTTTTTTTAAATTATTCATTAGATAATAGTTCAGGCTATTTTCTTATTAAATTTTGATGTAGAACTCGGCGGAATTAATAAACTTTTCTTTGTTTGAAAGAAAAATAATTAAAAATTTAAAAGAAATAAGTAAAAAAAAATATATAAATAAATTTTATCAAAAAGTAATTATCAAATTATTACGTTTTCTGTTGTCAATATGATTTTTGTAACACATGTGTAAAAGCCACCGGTCCATTAACCATCATAGTGTGAATTCATTTTCAAGCATTAACCCCTTGCGCTCTGATGCTGTCAGCGGATGTATGATACTTGCCACCAGTGCTGCCGCATTTGACAGATTTTTTCTTCAGAAATTTTGAATTCACACCACAGAAATTTAACCCATAATTTTCTTTTACTTTATTTACCAAAAATCAATCATCTTGTAAACCAAAAATAATAGTTAAAACTTTCTGGTTTGAATTCGGAATGTCTAATTAAAAATCACTCAGATATGATGGCATATGCTGAGTACGTCATCCTCAGAAAGGAACAAAACAGCATGACGAACGCTACATTCGTCACAGAGTGCAAGAGGTTAAAATTGAATGATATGGAAAAATGTAACACGTATTAAACCTTTCGGGACCGGTGGCTTTTACACAAATATTATTCGGTTGGCACTACTTTTTCGAAAAAGTTACCTTTACTAAAACAATCACGAAAATGCTCTAATTAAAGAAACTAAATATTTCTTTGCTTTTAGCATGATGCCCAAAACAAATTCTGTATGCTCTTTTAGAGGGTACCTATATTCACCCATGGTCCCGAACATGTTAAGGACTGGAATTATGAATAAAGACGAGGAAGCATACACATAGCTCCCAACTTTCCCCCTTTTTTGTACAACAAAAATAGCAAATTTTACTTTCCTAAATCCTCGCAATCTGCCGATTAAATAGGGCAAAATTTTCTATTAAATTTTTGTGGTCTGAAAAAGAGTAAGCTGTTGGCAGCTATGCATATAATGTAGAGTCTACCAGGCAGGACCGTCAGTTTGGCCTCCATTTTTATGCAAAAAATTTGGATTTCAGACCGGAAAATTTTTAAGAAGAAATTTTTACTCTTTAGGTAATCGAGAAAAGTCTGTCATTTAATAAATCTGAAGACATTTTCTGCATTTTCTGTTGTGAATCTGACTTTTTTTCACACGTTCACGCAGGCGCGGTGGGTCACACTCGACTGTCTCAGAGCTGGCAAGTCTCTGGCCTTTTGGATACCAGTATTTTAATATAGAAAATGCTGTTTTATTTAATTAGAACAATTGGGCGATTTAAAGGAACAACAATTTCTCTAAAATAACAGTGGTGGGCAAACAGCCGGAGACTTGACAACTCTGAGACAGTCGAGTGTGACCCACCGCGCCGGCGTGAACGTGTTAACACTAGAAAGACGGCGAGCGGTCATTTTGACCGCTATCAAAGGAATATATTATGTTCGAACCAGAATTTTTTTTAATAAAACTAGTTTAAAAGGTACAAAGAAAAAAACTAGTTAAATAAATAAGTAAATAATTTAAAATAAAAATTCTGATGGGAAATATTTTTTTATAAAATTTGATTAAAAATCCCCGTATTTCTAGTGTTAAACCGAAGTGGAGACCAAACTGGCAACCCTGCTACCAGTTGCGAGTGAAGTAACTGAGGAGGCTTTCACAAGATGGCGGCTGATTTTTTACATCGAATCAACAGTTTCTGATTACCGCCGGAGTAAACTTTCACCATTTATTTTTAAATAGAATATCTCGCCTTGTCTTAGCTGCTTATTGATAAAAAGTTCACTCGCAAATATTACTATTCTTTTTACTGGAGGAAGTTGTTCCGGGAGTTTTAATCTCTTTCATTGTCTCTGGCAGGAGATTGTTTAGGTTGTCACAATATCTTCGGTACCATGTCAAACTAACTAATGTGAAAACAGCGGGCTACTTTTTTAAAATTCAGATTCCTTGCTTGGCACCACTTTTCTGAAATAGTAAAATTTCCTTCTTTTCGCCTTAATTAATACTTCATTAAATACTGTTAAATAAGGCGAATTTTACTATTTCAAAAAAGTGGTGCCAATCAAGAAACACGAATTTAAAAAAAGTAGACCACTATTTTCACATTGGTTAGTTTGACATGGTACCGACGATATGGCAGAAACGCAGGGTCAAACTACCACCGAAGTGAACTTCCACCAGTAAAAATAAATATCCTGTTTTTGGCCTTAATTATGATTGAAATCCTGCATTAATTAGGAGAACATATTTACATTATTTACATGAGAAGAAATTTTTGTGTTGACTTCACTGGTGGAACTTTGTTCTGGCAATAATGAGCCTCTGCGAAACTTGTTACAGTTGAAGCTTCACCAATTTGAGGATATGTCAATTACTGTTTATTCATGGTTCCATGGTTTAAATAAGGAACTTTTATTTTATCCCTTTTGTTGGCCTCAGATGATTTTTCTCCGATCATCAGATTTAAAATGATGCAAGTAGTCAGGATAAAGCAAAAACCTTTTCTAATATATATTCTCACATTTCAAACATTATTCTAGCCAACTAAATAATCAGAATTCCCCAAAGGCATAGCTGCCAACATCTTACGCTTTTTCAGACCACAAAAATTTTATGGAAAATTTTACCTTTTTAAATCGCCGTAATCTGCCGATTAAATAAGGCAAAAATTTCTATTAAATTTTTGTGGTCTGAAAAAGCGGAAGAGTTGGCAGCTATGCCCAAAGGGTATCTTTATTTCCGACTTTTGACCGGTTTTTCGAGACGTTACCCCAATGTGCATAGTTTGGATTTTTTTACCAACTGTTTGCCAGCGACAATATTATAACATTAATTCATAACATATTATTTATATTTACACTTTACATCTGTTCAGTTAGCTTCACTTAGTGCATAAGAAATGATGACTTCAGCAGGACTGTCATGAAAATACTAAATCTTTATTTTGAATAACACTAATTTCGTATAGTGCTCTTAGCATGATTTAATCGCAAAATATCTGTAGCTATATTTTACTATGAAAGTAGTGGCTGGCATTAAATCTAAAAGTGTTTATTTATCAACTGCGGTTTTGAGATACTGAAATAATTCGCATGTTTTTCATTTAATTAATATTTTCCAAAATTAAGTACCGTAATTTCCGGTGTATAGCCCGCGGATCAAACAATCGTGTTTTGACCCAGAAATTTTTAAAAATAAAATGTAACTTTTTAGATCACAGTAAATATTGGTCTTCAAATACTGAATAAAATTTCTGGGTCCAAACTGAATTGTTTGATCTGCGGGCTATACACCCGAAATTACGGTAATTTAAAAATATTAAAAATCTATTTTCTACAATATTTGGTAGCATAAGCTAAACTTCAAGCCCCTAAAATTCTGAAGTTTTATTCAAATATATCCATATGTACTTTCCTTCATTTCTATCAGCAGTAATTTTCAAATTATCCTAAAGGTATTCATTATCCTTTGAGAACTTATCAAAGTTATGACATCAATTTGCATCCCAAGTTTGGATACACAAATTAGTACACGTGTTTTCATAACACGTACAATTTGAGTATATCAGTGTTACAAAACCTGACAATTTAAAAGAGCTTAGAGTTTATTTTCACAACGTATGATCGACAAAATATTTCTCGTAACAGCAATTAAGTTTGATTACTGTTTTAAATTTTAAATGATGCCCTTTTAATTAAATTGTTTAACCCTTTCTAATGCACATTATATCTATTGCTATAATGTTAAAATGATGGATTGTCATCAGAATTTAAGTTAAAAATGATTTTAAAATAATTAAATGCTTTCGTAACTTACATTATAAAGGGAAAATTTTATTTTAAAAAATCTGTTACAAATTTGGCATTTGGGGCTTAAAATTAAGTGATAAATATATTTATCGTTCAGTGTCTTTCGTTAAAAGCAAAATAAACGTATAATAATAATAACTTTATAAATAAACAGTCTCGTAATTAGATAAATACACACACACACACACAAAAAAAAAAAAAAACATTAACTACTTTATTAAATAATCCTATCAGCAATGCCACCAGTTATAACCTGTTATTTTGTGAAGATAAAATAAAATTTCCCGTGAAAATAAAATTTCTCTGCTTTGTAGATAAGCCAGTGCTGAAATTAGTTCTGTTTTATAAATAAAAAATCTCCCTTCGTACCAGAATTTCAGTATAGTAATGTTTGTTTTATATAACGACAGACATTACCTGATTAAATAAATTAAATATTACAATATAGAAATTGTGGTAGGATTGCAGCTCTTTAAATAAAAAAGGGGCTAAACTCAGATTGGCTTGTATATAAACAAAAAACGAACTCACATAGGACGAAATGGAAATTTCCTTTAACCCCTTCGGGAGGAACGTCTTTTACAGAATTTTTAATCTTTTATCACCGGTTTTTGTCACCGGTAACACTGTTATTTGCATATATGCAAAGCTGTGCACTAAAGGGTTAATTCGCGCGCCCGTGACTTTCATGGGCAGTGTAAGCTATAATTCTTTATTGAGATTGCTTGATCCTTAAAAATAGCGTACTTATGTTTATTCTCGCAAAATTTTATCTGCCATTAAATAAGGTGATTATTTCCACTTCAAAAAAGTGGTGGCAATCAAACAATCTCAATTTTAAAAAACAGTAGGCTAAAATTATCGGGTGGAAATATATACCACAAGACGTACAGATGATAATCTTTATTGCATTTTTCAGTTTCTGATTATTAATATATTAAGGTAAAATAAATATTTTCTTTTTCAAAACGCCATTAAAAATGTTATTTACTAATGAAACTGCAGTTATCTTGTACGGTGTATAAGTTGGCCCAGAAAAGCCTGAGAATTATTACGCCTTCCGTACAAATATCAGTATTTCCATATAGCAACCTTTACCTTATACAATATGAGAAAATTATTACAAATCCTGTAAAGATTATACGAGTACAGTGCTGGTATTAAAATGTATGCTATATTTCTCATATTTAGATGTCAACTTATACACCAGAACGTACGGTAAATGATAACTATTCACTCTAGAACTTAACACAACTCACAAAATATGTTACGCTGCGGTATGCCTATTTTTACTTTTAGTCATAAACGTCTGTTTCACTTGTTCAAATTTTTTATATCGGAATGAATTACTTCTGGAATAATGAATTTGGAATTTCCTAATAACAAAGACGACAAACTGGCAATTCTGCTTCTTGTGAATAGTAAAAAATTATCGGTAGTCTTGAAAAAATGTAACATATTTTTAATATATCATATCTGCCAACTCCGCATTTTAGTACCACAAAAATGTAATAGAACTTTTTGCCTTATTTAATTGGCAGCTTACTGCGATTTAAAAATGCAAAATATACTGTAAAAATTTTGTGGTACAAAAAAGCGTAAGATATGGGAAGCTATGATATATTCTTACACATTATTGTCAAAAGTAATTTAAAGTGTAGGGTGAAAGACTTCGGAACAGAGTTGCCAGTTTTGCCTCCTTTTTATAGAATTCCGAATACATACCAGAAATTGCGTATAGAATTTTTTGCTTTATTTGTTGATAATTTTTTTGTGATCACATAGAGTAAAAATTCTGCTCGCGGCATTTCCTGTATTAATTGGGAACCTCTGAATAAAAATGGAGTAATTTGCACTGCTGTCTTTCGTGCCGTTAATTACTCACAAGGATACACCACCAGCGCACGGTCAGAAAAATTTGAAAAAAAAAATACAGAATATTCTTGTCGTTGGGTTTGTTTATCAAAGAAATTGTTGTGGAACCGCCCTATCGCGTCTGAAAAAAAAATTGAAAATTTCATTTTTTTTTTTTTTTTTTTTTGGCGATTTATTGCTGATTGGCGACACAATAAAATATAAAAAAAAAATACACTTTTATAAAAAATTAAGGAAAACTTTCTAGACTCTTCATATTAAACTGGTTTAATTCAATTCAACTTAAATATATACACTTTTATAACAAAAGTTTTGTAATACATATTTATGCGTATGTATAATGGAATTTATCAATCCTGTTGTACGTTTCAGAACAAAATTTAAATATATTGAAATAGTTTCAAAATCAAAATTGAAGTCCAATTCTGATCACTACAAATTCGACTTAGATATTGTTAGTGTCGGAGACAACAAGAAAACAGTATTGGCCATCACAGTGTTGCCATGGAAACAATGATTTATTGAATATTGAAATGTATAACCACAGCGTTTAACGACCAGCATACTTTTAAATTAAACTGAAATCTTATCCAGTCAGTGAATACTGAAAAGTTAAATAGCTGCAGCAATACGCAAGTTGTATATATTAGATAAGCGTATAGTATTCATAAATAACAATTTTATCATTTAACCCTAGAACTACCGGAAATTTTACTCAAGTTTTATAAAAACATTCTACACCAGAATTTTTACTTAAAACTATTTAATTTGTTTATTTAACTTATTATTGTCTGATTTATACATTTAGTTTGTTTTGAAGAAATTTTCTGGTTTGAATAGATATTTTGAATATACATGTCGGGTCCATTGGACCCTTCTGGTAGACAGAGGGTTAAGTTTAAATTCCTTAAGTGCTGCGCATTTAAACATTCATTTCGCAAGAAATTTCCATGTGCATTAAAATCACTTGTATTTAGCGAGAAAAAGGTTGCTCACCAAATCGCGAGGAACGTTCCTCTTTTCGCGCCAAATACTTGAAAGTATTTTATTTTTTCACAGTTTTTCTAATCGGATTCCGCAGCTAAATTTGACTGATTTGAGTGCATAATAAATTAGTGCTTCCGATATTGGTTAAGAATTGATAGATTTGAATTATTGTGTAAAAATATAATATGTTTTTACAATAATTTCCCTTTTTTCTAATTAATTTAAGTTCAGTTTTTAGTTACAAAGATAGTTACTGTAGAAGTTTGATATAACGAATACGATTTTCAAAGAGAATCCCGCTATTGCGAGTAATTTACAGTGTACCACCAATGAGATAATGTTAAAAATACAAATCGCTTATAATAAGAAGTTTGTAATAACGACGATTTTTGTTCCATTTACGCATTATCGTTATAACGGACTTTTAATGTAATTAAATCCTACCTGACATTTATTATAATTGCCATGAAAGAAAATAGCAGTCAATTTGGAATATTTCTATTGATTTTTACCCTACTTTGCGCGAATATTTTGTTTAGGAGTATGGTTTGTTTTTTTCCCCTTATATATCGGATTTTTTACCGCAAATTTTGAAAAGTAATTCTTCCCCTTATTTAATAGAAAACTTCTGTTATTACATAAGGTGAACAATTTATTTAAATATAGCGGTAGTAAGTATCTTAGTTTATTTATCAAATGCTAATTTTTTAATGATTCGGTGTAAGTTTAACGCTTTAAACTCTGGTGGCTGGATTTCATTCCACTTAATTTAAATCCCGAAATATCACAATGGGACCGAAATTTGCGATCTTTTTTTTTTTTTTTTTTTTAAATAAGTAAGTGCATATAAGAAACTAAATATTTTGTTAGAAAATATTGGCGCCAATGTGACATTTCGGAATTAAAGTTCAGTCCAAAGAAATTCACACACCAGATCTTAACCCTCTCACTGCGTAATTTTTTAAAAAATCAAAACAGGATCAAAAATTGCGCACATTACATTTAAATCATGCTAAATAAGTGCTGCCACTGAAAACTATTTATATATTCTCGCACCACTATTTTAAGAAGCTCAATTTTGTAGTATATCTCTCTTGTAGATGTTGTTAAAGTAATGGGAATTTTCTGGAATAATATGGAATTTTCTGTATTTAAAAAATGGTCCGAGTTGAATTAAAAAAATATTCGCCAGTGAAAAAAAAAAAAAAAAAAAAAAAGAATCCCCGAGGAAATCTCGGGTTGCGCAGCGAGAGGGTTAAAAAGATTTTAAGTGATTTAGGAAAATGATATTTATGTTTTACCTTCTATTTCTTTATTTAGAACCTGCAGATTAGAAACTGCCAAAGATTAACACCTTGAGCTCCGGGGCCAAAGCGTTACAAGTAAGCGAACAAACATAATGCTGGAATCAGGCGTAAATTAACACAGTTGCGCCACCTTGTGGACGGAGTGATGATTCACATACGCGGGCTTTCAATGTGGCGCGTATTTTCTAAATCTCCAGTCACTCATGGAAATGAGTTTTGTTTGCCACATTTATTGCAAAATAATGGCGTAGCGAGAGGGCATGCAGACGCACTTGACACCACGAAGTTTTCTTCGCCTTATTAGAAGCCTTTCAGTTATTAATCAAGGTGAAAAAAAACTTTACAATTTTAGTGGTGTCAGTAAGAAAACAGTTAGGTATCTACCTGTAGTTCACACTCCATCCGCTACGTGGCGCATGACCTTGATTGATGTGACCTCGCTTTTAATCTTGCGGTTACTTCTCCCATTTAAGATAGGACGCTTACTTATATCGCTTTGTCCGGGGCTGTTACCCAATGTACCATAATTTCCCGCGTATCCGCCGCGGCTTAGTTAAGTTTTTTTCCAAAAGGGAAATTTTATTGAAAAAAAAGAAGTCAAATAAGTGCTAAGCAGAGGCAAGTCGCATTTTATTTAAAATAAATTCCGGTAGGAATTCGAGATATCTGTGGTGCGGCGGATACGCGCGAAATGACGGTATATCAATAGCCGCATCTGGCAGATTTCACTTTTTAGACGTTTTGGATTCACACCACAAAAATTTAATTGGTAATTTCATTTTACTTTATTTATGGAAAATTAATCATTTTGTAAAGCAAAAATAAGTGTTAAAACTTTCTATAGTGAATTAGGAATGTCTTTTTTATGAATCGGCCAGATACATGGAACTATCAACAAATAGGAACTGTCATATCCTTAAAATAGTGAAGCCTCAACTGTAACCACTTTCGCAGGGGTTGATTATCGCCGGGCAAATGTCCACCAGTAAATTTAATTAGAAATTTTCTTCTTATTTAAACGCCTTATTAATTTAAAATTTCAGTGATAAATAATTACAGAAACATATATTCGTTTTTACTGGTGAAACTTTACGGTTGTCAGGCCCTGTGTTTCCGCCATATTGCGAAAAAAATATGAATTGCAACCTTTCATTTCTTTGATAGATTTAAATTTATTACGTCCTGTTTTATGCGAATTCTCAATTTCAAAATTTTGCTTTCAAGTAGTTTTCGAATTATGATTAAAAACGCCAAAATGACGGTTTAACCCTTAAATGCCTGATTTTTTAAAAATCATCTTAATAATGTATTTCGACTTCCATTTTTTAAGTAAATCATGGGAAAAATACTTAAAAATATTATATTTTGTTTTAAGTATGGTTTACGGCTAAAAAACAGTTTGTTACTAATCGACAATATTGGTCTTTAATTGAAAAAATAATTTTCCTTAATAAAATTATGTAATATTAAACACACAAGAATTTTAGGAACAATAATAAGAAATAAATTTTACTTGCAGACTGCAGAACAAAATAGGGTATTTCGCAAGCTTCCAAACAAAGCAAAAAGAACATGTAGCAGCAATTGAAAAAATGAATCTATCTTTATTCTTAAACAGCATAACTGTTGCCATCTGCATGTTGAAAATCGATTTAATAATATTTTCAGAATGTACTTCATTGGCAATATTAAGCATTATATAGCTTGGATATTATTCTAATAGTAATTTGTAAGCCTAAATTGGGTATGTTGCCGAAAGGAAACACCAGGCATTTAAGGGTTAAGGAGCCGGGTATGATCAGTATTGCCACATCTGATGGATTTTTTATTTACAAATATTGAATTCACGCCAGAAAATTTTAAATAATAATTTTCTTTTGTTTTATTTATGAAATGTCTATCATTTAATTAAGCAAAAATAACTATTAAAATATACTGGTGAGAATTCGGAATGCCTAAATGAAAAATCAGTCAGATGCGGCAACATTGTCTATGATACAGAGAAAAGCATATTTTGAAATAATATATTTTACTTATTTTATTGAAACATTTGGGTTGAGAATAGTCGAAATATATTAAGGGAATGAAAGTTTCATATTTGTAAGAAATAATTCATTAAAATAAGTGACACAGGCATTTTATGGAATTTTAACAATCGAGTACCGAACTTCAAATTGGATTTCCCCTAATCTATGCTTATTTTTAAATAATTAATTTCTCTGAAACTAATCATATGAATCTCATGAAAATTTGCTTTTAGGCTAATTGAAGGATGTAGAAAATTCACTTATGGTACCAAACTTGGGTATTGCTATTGAAAAAAAAACGAAGTTTGGGTTTGTTTTGATATGAAGATGGCACGCTAAGCAAATTTCACATGCATCATTTAAAAGTATACTTTATTTCCAATCGTTTGGTACCAGTACCATTTTTTTACAATAATTTGTTGTCGAGTTAGTAGGGGGTGTTTACCTTTTTTCCACGACTGTACGTATTTATCGGCTGTCTACTTGCAATACAAAAAATATAGCATAACAACAGATCATATTAAAAATCTATCACAATTTCTATGTTTCAAGACGAATTGTCAAAGAAATGTCGTTTTGAACTCTGGCGGGGGCGTTGGCGCGAAGGTGTTATCTTATAGTAGGAGAGCTGTTGAACATTTTTGAGTAGGTATTTGAGGCACCCTGAAAATTTGTGCAACACTTCTTTTGCAATGCCTGAATAAAAAATCGAATGTCTGGCTGAAGGATCGTGGCCCAAAACCTGTGCCAGACACGTGTCAAGTGCCACTTTTTTTACACTACCCAAAAAAGGTATTTGAGGCACGCTGAGATTGAAACAGAATAATATTTATACGTAGAAAAAAATATTTTGAAAATGATAGACACTTTAGTCGGCCCAAAAACTGTGCCAGACACGTGTCAAGTGCCATTTTTTGACTACCCAAAAACGGTATTTGAGGCACGCTGAGATTGAGGCACAATAATATTTATGCTTCGAAAAAAATATTTTGAAAATGACAGACACTTTAATCGGCACAAAAACTGTGCCAGACACGTGTCAAGTGCCATTTTTTGTCTGGCACAGGTTTTGGGCCACGATCCTTCAGCCAGACATTCGATTTTGTATTCAGGCATTACAAAAGAAGTGTTGCACAAATTTTCAGGGTGCCTCAAATACCATCCCTAAAATGTTTAACAGCTCTTGGACTATTAGGTTTACTACAAAACAAATTTGTCGAATTGGCGGAAGCAATAATGCGTGCTTATGACTCGATCTTCCCTTTGAGTGTGTTTCTCAGCAGAGCTATTTGTACTGTTTTGATTAGTTACGGTTTCCTAGGTTTTCCCTTCTTATCCCTCTACATTGTTTGTCCAAACTTCCACAAACCGTTCGTAATATGTTGAAAATTTTGACACAGGTGAACCTACTTTCAAACCAGTAAATTTATTTGATGAAACTTCTTTTATTTAATTTCAGGTTTCTACACGGAACTTATTTAATTTCATTTCTTAAAGAAATTTTCTGCTTCTAAACGTATTAAACCTGGGTCAAATTAACCAACATATTACGTAAGATTAGATGTAGGTTAGCCTAAGGAATCTAAAAAGATATAAGTAAAAATAATAAAAAAGCTAATATAAACAATAATATAAAAACGTAATATAAAATGGTATAAAAAATAAATATTTTTTGAACATTTATTATGCCTTGGCAACAACACTAATTAAAAATATATTATTTAAATGGAACAACTAAAATAACGTTAAGAATTCAGTTTATTATTTCTGTATAAAAGCAAAAATATTATGTATTTTTTATATATTTTTTAATCTTAGAACGTTAAATTACTGGATAAAAAAAACAGTACAGAATAAAATTAAAATTACTATAAGAAATCCTATGTTTTTATCTTTTTATCAATTAACTTTTTAAACTGCGAATTTACCTTAAATGTGTTAGAAAAATATGATGTAAGGCTTTTACGACAATGCAACCAATTACACCATCTCTGTTTGCGGAAAATTTCATTAAGTGCATATTTTCTTTCCCACTTAATAAAAGCAGCAGGAATATTATTATACTACCATACTACAGACATATACGCATTTAATTAACTGAATTACCAGAGTAAAAAGTTTTCTTAAATTGATATTTTATTATATTAAGTGCCTTATTCAAGCAGTTTTAAATAGAGAAAACGTAATACAGTTTTTTTTTAATGTTAACTGATTGTGCTTATAAAACATATGTATTACGACACATTAAATACGTGGAAATGTTTCATTTACATGCTATTATTGTTAACTGGTTGTGTTTTTAAAACATATATATTATGACATATGAAATACATGAAAGCGTTACATTTACATCCTAGTAATGGTAACTGCTTAAGGTTTTTTGTTTGCTCTTATATATCGATTGGTAGTGCAATATTCGCAGATTATAAACCACAAGGTTGAAAAGCGTAAAACAAATTAAGAAGTATTGATCACTAGATTTGAATTTATTATTTGCTCAAAATATAAAAACATTTTAGTGAAACCAGCAAAGTAAAACAATTCCAGTGGAACATTCAGTGTATGTGCAAGATGACAGATGAAACACGGGATACAACTATTTCTGAATAAGAATCTTTGAGTTCTTTAATTTACCGTTTAAATAAGATGAAGATTATTATTCATAAATTGTGGTTAACTGACCGTTTGAGAGCCCTGCTTAACGGCATGAACTCCTGTTCGATATCTTATAGTAAACGAAATTTAACGAATAATTCAAAATGATATTCAAAATAGATGCTAGAATTGAAAGTTTTAATGTTTGAACCAATTTCTACATATGGATGACACCTAAGCTTTTAAGAATAGTATTAGTAAATAGCTTTATTACAAATCGATTGGAACCAGTCTCATTTTGTCATGGAACTATGAATGAGGGGGAATTAACATACCCTCTAAAGGGTGAAGCTTCAACTGTAACCAGTTTCGAAGTGGCTCAATACCAGAGGAGCAAAATTCCACCAGTATATTTGAATAGAAATTTTCTTCTTATTTAAACGCTTTATTAATACAGAATTCCAGTCATGATTATGGCCAAAAGCAGATAGTATTCATTTTTACTGGTCAAAGTTTACATCGACCATAGTCAGGCCCTGCGTTTCCGCCATATTGTGACAATCTAAAAAGACTAGTGTCAGGTAAAGGGATTATAATATCCGGAACAACTTCCACCTGTAAAAACGAATGGAAAATTTTATTACATTTGTAAAAGAAATTTTTCACGAATAAGCCGCTAAAATGAGGCGAAATTTACTATTCAAAATTAATTGGTGGGCATTTTCTTCAGAAGTAATCAGAAACTGTTGATCCGTTGAAAAAAAATCAGCCGCCATTTTGTGATAACCTCTTCAGTTACTTCACTCGCAACAGGTAGACTCAACACTATATGTCTCCCCCTCTTTATTCTTAAATCCATTCATTTCGTATGATGATTTGACACAGAGTTAGTAGGGCATGAACCATTTTTTTCCCTGTATTATGCATCTAACCAAACGAAGTCTATTTGGTTGTTTTTTCAGTAATGTAAATTTGAAGTTAAAAATAGCTGATACAAATGCTTAATTACATGCTAAATTAGTGTCGGCCCAACCACTTGCCCATGGGCTAACAAACTTCCAATAATTTTTTAAAGAATAATTTGCCTTATTTAATGGCAGAATCATTGCGATAAAATACGATGAAGATTACAATTTGGAAATTGTGATGGCACCGACATTCATGAAAAATGGTTGCACATCCCCTTAGAGTTGCCAGGTTTCTCGTGTAAATCATCGGCTCTAAATGCTCTGGGCACCACTAATTTCTTACAATTTATTTTGTCCGCCTTAAAAGCAGATAATTCAGCCATTACATAAGGCAAAGAAAATTACTCTAAAATTCGGGTGTCCAGAACATTTCGATCCCAGATTTTCGCCGGACACCTGGCAACACTAAGCCATAGTTGCCAACCTCCCGGTTTTTTAAATACCAATAAATTCTTACAAAAGTGTTATCTTTATTTTATTGTAGAAATTGTGCGATTTCATAAAACAAGTATTGAGGCATAAAAATGTTGGTATTAAAAAAAAATCGGGAAGTTGGCAACTATGACTAAAGCGACGCTAAAGCGAGTAAGCCATTATTTACTGGTAATAAGGATCAACCCCTTCAGGGGCGGTGGAATATATTATATCCCACCTAATTGTAACTAAGATTTGCATCAGAAACTTTTAATTAAATTTTACTTTTATAACTTTAGTGGGGAAATGTTGTAAAAACGCTTTTCCTTATTTTGAAATAATTTTTTAGAATATTCCGGTGTAAATTCAACATTATAGAAGCATAATTGCTTGCCCCTCAAAGGGTTAAGATGACTTAGGGTTGAAAAAAAACTTCGCTTTCATAACATATTATTATAAATTATAACAATATGGAGTTGATGTCGTGGGCGGAGTTATGAATAAAGATGGTATGGTGTATTGTCTACCAGTTGCGAGTGAAGTAACCGAGGAGGTTGTCACAAAATGACGGCTGAATTTTTACATCGGACCAATGGTTTCTGATTAACGCAGGAGCAAATATCCACCAGTAAATTTTAAATAGAAAATAATCTTATTATCTTAAGAATTTTAATAGTCTTATTTTAGCGGCTTATTTATGCCAAATTCCTCTCATAAATATTGTTAAAATTTCTATTTGTTTTTACGGGTGGCGGATTGCCGAAGGATTATAAATTTTATCACTGTCGCTAACAGGAGGTTGTCGAAGTTGTCACAATATATCGAAAGCGTAAGGCCTGATCACCGCAAAAGTATAAACTCCCACCGGTAAAAATGAAAAACTTTTTGTCATTACTTATGACTGAAATTTCGCATTAATAAGGTGTTTAAAAAAGTTGAAAACTTATATTTAAATTTACTGGTAGAAGTTTGTTCCGGCGGTAATCAACCGCTGCGAAAGCGGTTACAGTTGAAGCTTCACTATTTTAACCCTAGATCTACCGGGAATTTTATTCAAGTTTTAATAAAACGTTCTACACCAGAATTTTTATTTAAAACTATTTAACTTATTTATTTACCTTATTTTTGTCTGGTTTATATACTTAGTTTATTTTAAAGAAATTTCTGGTTTGAATGAATATTTTGTATGTACCTGTCGGGTCCAATGGACCCGTCTGGTAGACGGAGGGTTAAGTATGTGCCAGTACTCTTTATTAATAATTCAATGGGTTATACTTATGGAAACAAGCTGTACTAATACACCAGTTTGTGTGTTACAAAAATGCGGCAAAAAGTGTCAGGACCAGATTGAATACAAGTTTAAAGGACGCAAATTTCGCATGATAAGACACACGAATTATATTTTAGGACTTATTTATTTATGTCCAGACCAGTTGATGATTACAAAAATTAACTATAAAGTAAGAATCCTCACAACAGGTTTCAAAGTAATGGCTTCAAAATTGGCGAATGATAATAAAGAGTAAAATCTGAATGGTATAATAGTGTAGATTAATGGGGCTTTGGGACAGGCACGAGAGCGAGACTTTTGTATTTTGATTTAATTTTGCCTCCCAGAAATTTAAGTTTTTTCCTCATGCTTAGCTTGGAGTGCAGTAAAGATCTAAAGTTTCTTCAATTTTACATAAAACATCATAAAATATAAGACATCCAAGAATCACAATTGCGTTGATACATAAACTTACATGTTAGTAAAAAAGACTCACTGAATAACTCCTCGCACTCCAAAAGTTTTAGCTTCAGAGCAGGGATGAGATTTCCGCGATTTTGCACACCAGTATATTCTTAGAAAAAATGTTGTTCTGTCAAATTTCAAAAATGTTCCGAATATATGAAATATCATTTTCTCTAACAAAATACTGCTGCGGAAAAAACGCGGAAATCTCATCCCTGCTTCAGAGTTTACATACATGCCAAGTCCAGTGATGGAAGAGTGTAGCACCAGAAAATTAATTGACACCGCTAAATTTTATTAGTTTTCTTCGCCTTAATTCAGGATAGAATTTCTGAGACTTTTCAAGGGAAGAATAATATTAAAATTTAGTGGTGACAAACGCCCAACTGCTGCGCCAATATTCCAGCACTGCAAGTCTCCTGTCTTTTTAGTCCAACAAATTTCGAATAAAAGTATTCGCTTTTATTTAATCACAGAAATTTACGACCAAATGAAATTAAAGTTACAGTTCGGAAATAATGGCATTCGACACAAGAGTTTCTGCGGTAAAAATCGACAGATGTCGATTCACTCTCGCCAAGAAAATGCAAATGTTTAATTTAAGAAAATATCTGAACTCAAAACCTCTGAGTGTGACTCGATACTTCCATTGTATTAACCCTTTCAGAGCAAGGTGCTTCGATCCGTAAAATACTGAAATGTGTAAATGACACCAGAATCTATAAACAAATTTATTTCAAAATAAACAAATGCTTTTATTCACGCACTTAATAAAAGGAAAATTTTTATTTCAATACTCTGGTGTCAATGATGGATTTAGGAATTAAAATTAGATGGTTCAAAAATGAACCACCACCCTTGAAGGGATTAAATGACAATTTTCAATAGCTCGATTTAAATTATGAATGTCACGCTAAGCTTAATATGATGTCCAGATATTTAAATGTCTATATATTTAGAATCAATATTTTACATATTCTACGAAAGAAATAGCCCACACTTGAGAATACAAACATACAAGCTTACAATTTAACACATTCAAGACAGCAAACGAGAATTCTCGTTTTCATTTAGAAAATATCATTGACTAAGGGCGTGGCTTCTACCTTACAGAAAATGCATCTATATCATGTTGTCCATATTTTTTTTATTGTAAGGCATTTTATTTTGAATTCGTACATTGAAAGATATTTACCGATGCATAAACTTGGGAAACCTATCTAGAACAGCAATTTACAAAAGACTTTCAGAACAGGGGGGAGCTTCTACTGTTTTAAAATTCAGATTTGACAAAAATTGCCCGTCGGCAATGTGTTAATATTTAAATTTTTAATTTGTGAAAGTACTGAATTTTTTTACAATAATAATAATAATAATAATAATAATAATAAAAGCGTTTCGCATGGGTTTCCTATAAATTTTCCTGAAGACTTCTGCAAAAAAAGCACAATGAAAATAAAAGGTGGAAATAAATATTAAAATATAAACGTAACACATTAAACAGGAGTGTGACGATTCAGCGAATATGAATAAAAGTAATTTCGAATTGGAATCTTCGCAATATTTAATCGCATAATTGTGCGATTAACCAGGGGTCACATGACATAGGAAAAATTTTATTGTTCCTACCAAATCTATTACCTACCAAAAAATGTGTAATCTTCATTATCATTGTATTTAAAATATGTTATAGAACGTTACGATCACGATACTATTTTCAAAATGGTGTTAGGAACAATAAAATTTTCCCTATAGAATGCGACTTCTGGACTGACCCTTTCAATGGGCCATGGGGTATATACTTCCCACTTAATTTTTATTTCCAGCAGCCAAATTTGTACCAGCATCGGCAATAATTAACCTATAATAATGCACGCAATGAAATGCAGCTACTTATTTTGAAAGTAAATTGTTCGCAAATTCTGCTGGCAGTCAATCTCTTCATCATTTTAAAAACAAAATTATTGTGCCCATGAAAAAGTTAAATAAGCAGGGACCACAAATTGTCAGTTTTATGAATACAAGAGTTGGAATTATTGTGCAAGCTAAATCTATTGATTACGTTAAGAAATACATCCCAAATACCAAACCGACGTCTTACGCTTGGCGGTAAAGAGTTACAGAATATGACATAAAGAATGTGATCTCGAAAACTTCTAGTGAGGATTAGGTGTAAAAATAATGTTAACATAAAATTGCTTAAAATTAATTCAATTAAATAACTAAATTTAATTTAAAATTAATGTACTAATAAATAAAATATACATTGTGCCGTTTTGTTGAATGCTTACGTATGAATTGGTAGTTATTGACAAAAGCATGCGCGGCATTAATATTAACTACGATGCAGAAATCTTAATCTAATAATTGAAATCATTACACAATGGTGCAATAATTTTATAAACAGAGTTCAAGTAACAAATAACAAAATTTATTTTCAAAAATATGCAAAAAAGAATTAGGTAATCAATAAAACCGAACTCTCTAACATGTAGCCAGTGTTGCCAGTGGGCTACTTTTTTATAAATTCCGATTTCTTGATTGCCACCACTTTTTTGAAACGGTAAAATTCCCTTTGTTTTTGCCTTAATTAATATGTCATTAAATAAGACACATTTTACCATTTCAAAAAAGTGGTGCCAATCAAGAATCTGATTTTTAAAAAAGTAGCCCATCTGGCAACACTGCATGTAGCTATCATTACGAATTTGCAAATTCAAAAAAATTGCTTGTATTGATAGTAATCATTATTATATTAGATGTAAATTTCCAACTGGGCGAAAAATGTCCGGACCAGGATTCGAACCAGGGATCTCCTGTCAGAAGCCGCCAGTGCCCTACCATCTGAGCTATCCCGGACGAATCTGGTGGAAGACTTTCACCCAGCTAACCTGAATGATTATAGCATCTGGTCTGAAACCTGGTTCAGCTCAACAGAATAAATCACAGGTAATGGAACTCCAGAAATCGCTGGATGCGTAATTACACTAGATTAATTTAAACACAAATATACTAATTGATAAATAAATCATATTAGATGTAAATTTCCAACTGGGCGAAAAATGTCCAGAACAGGATTCGAACCAGGGATCTCTTGGCTGAACCGCCAGTGGTCTACTATCTGAGCTATCCCGGACGAATCTAGTGGAACTCTTTCACTCAGGAGAGTCAGCCAGGAATTTCAGCCTGGAGATCCCTGGTTTGAATCCTGGTCCGGACATTTTTCGCCCAGTTTGAAATTTACATCTAATATGATTTATTTACCAATTAGAATAATTGTGTTAAAATTAATCTTATGTAATCATTATTAGTTTAGTTATAATTAAATGAAAATTTTTAAATCGTTTATTTATATCATTATATCGTCACATTATTGCAATTTTCAATTTCCTTACTTTTATTTATTAACATAATTTTTATTTTTATCGAGTGCATT
This sequence comes from Maratus speciosus, assembly GCA_963932465.1. Lineage (NCBI taxonomy): Eukaryota > Metazoa > Arthropoda > Arachnida > Araneae > Salticidae > Maratus > Maratus speciosus. The sequence goes on from OZ010796.1 coordinate 307,061,436, forward strand.
TATTGTCCTAGAATAAGTAACTGAATAACTGTTCCGCCAGTGGTAGCAGTTCTGTATAACATACAATATATAATTATATAAACACCGTCAGGGCACGGTGATCCCTCATCTGGAATTCGTCAGGGAATTCTGTAGCAATGGTACACACTCGTACAACACATATATAAAAAAGACCGACAGGTCGAAATATACACAAATCTTTGATCAATTCCATTAATTCGGAATTACAAAAGTTTATTGAACAGTAACGCTGTTCTAAAAAACATTATACAGATCTTATCTCTAAAAGAAGTATCACACAGTATGAATCACTTAGACTTCACAGTATGAATAACTTAAGGCCTAAATTTATGTAAATCTTTTTCTAAACCTTAATGTAAATCTTTAACTGAAATATATTACAAGCATATAATTCACAAGTGCCAACCTTCAACTTATCTTCAGTAATATGCAGATTAATTTAACCCAGGTTTAACACATTTTGAATCTGTATTTTTCTAAGAAGTGAAATTAAATATGTTCCACGTAGAAACTTGAATTTAAATCAATAATGATTCATCAAATAAATTTTCTGATTCAACACGCGGTTATCCTGGGTCAAATTAATCCTTAACCGCTTAACGCTCGCATTAAATTACGGTTTAAAAATAGAAATTTATTATTGGCACCACTTTTTTGAAAAAGAAATGTTCCCTTATTTAATGACAGGTAAAATGATACCATAATAAAGCCAATAACGTTATTCTATAAAACTTGAGGGAATCAAACAAATCTGAATAATCTGAATAAAATACACAGCCCGTGAATATCACGGGAGCGAGAATTAAGGGGTTAAATGCACAGTGATGCATAGCTATATCACCTTTTATTTAATTCTTAGCAACCAGTATATTTATATGGAAATATTAATTCTGTAAAAATTACAAAAATGTAAACTTAAAAATATGTCTTAAGATTTCTGGTGTCTAATCTTTAATAAAGAGTAAAAGATATAATTCTAAAAAAATAATTTATGCATTTGAGGGTTAAGAATTTTTTTAAAAAAATATGTAAAATAAGGCATTTAGTACCGCATTCATACTTATTAAAATATTTAAAATTTGCAATATTTTAGTTTTTACTTGTATTGCATATGTGCAGTATAAGAAAAGGTTGACGTATTCTACGAAAAATGTATGTCTGTAAAATGTAAGCTTTCAGAGAATCATATATAATTTTTTCGAAACAAAATAAAAAATCATGCATTTAAGTGTTAATCCACACAGTAAGGAAGATTAGTGGGAGCTTAGCAGCTATGATATAATTAACTCTCTAATGCCCATGGTAGCATTTATACTACCATCAGTCAGGGTTACCAGTTTCACCTCCATTTTTATTCAGAAAATCCAAATCCGTGGCAGAAATTAAAAATAGTTCTTTTTACTTTATTTAATTTCTGAAATTTTGTAATTACATAGACCAAAAATTCTTCTTATCGAATTTCCGATACAAATTTGAAATTTCGAAATAAAAATGGAGGACAAATTGGTAACCTTGCCATCAGCGTTCCCGATTTAGTGGATTTTTTTATTCACATATTCCGCATTAACACCAGAAACCTAAAACAGAAATTATAACTTTATTTTATAACAGCCATGTTGTCATTAAATAAACCGAAATATACTGCTTAGATTTTCTGGCATGAATTCCTATGCTCTGAATTACGTAATTTCTGGAACACATTCTACTATGGGCATTCGAGGTTTAATCCTTTCAGGGGCTAAGTTCTTCTAATGATAAAATGAGCAAATTGTTATGAAATTTTTTTTTATGAAACTAAGCAAAAGTTTTTTTTCCGCGTACATTATATTAAGCAAAATTTAATTCCTAAACTCCGGTGCCAATGTTTCATTTGGGAATTAAAATGAAGTGGTATATATAATATACCTAAGGGCATCGGTATATTATATGGTATATTATATATACCATTTAATTTTAATTTCCAAACCGACACATTAATACCAGAATTTTGAAATTAATTTTGCTTTTTATAATGTACGCGAAGAAAAGGTTTTACTTATTTTCATATAAATTTGTTTGTAAATCCCGGTGTCAATTAATCATTTAAACATTTTAGTTACAAAAGTGCTTTGCCCTGAAAGTGTTAACGCAAGAAGGGCCATTAGGGGTCATTTTGACCCCTGCCGAATTGATAATAGTCGATTCGAACCAGAGATTTCTTCATAAGATATGTTAAATGCATGCAACACAATAATCAGCTAATTAAATAAGTTAAGTAGTTTTAAATAAAAATACTGGTGTGAAAAAAATTCTATAAAATATGAGCTAAAAAGCCCGCGGTTCTAGTGTTAATACATGTTTGTTATAAAATTAAACTAAAATTTCTATTTTTAATTCTGGACATAATAATTTTTTGGGGATTAAATAAGTCAAAATATTTTATCAAAATTTTGTGCTAAAAAATTTGCACAACATGTACAGTCGTGGAAAAAAAAAAGTAAACACCCCCACTAACTTCTCAACTAATTATCGTAGAAGAAAGTTACTGGTTCCGAACTATTGGAAATAAAGTCTACTTTTAAATGATGTATATAAAATTTGTTTAAGGGGCTATCTACATATTAAAACGAACCATAACTTTGTTTTTTTCAATAGCAGTACACAATTCTGACAGCATAAATGAACTCTACACCTTTCAATTAGCCTATAAACAAATTTTTATGCAATTAGTGCCGTAAGTTTCCGAGAAATTAATTATTTTAAAACGAGAGTACTTTAAGGCCTGTATCCAAATTGAAGTTCCAAACTCGATTGTTAACCTAGAGAAACCCCCTTTTTGATCAAGACACGTTTAAGCGTCAATGAAACCTGTTTGATTACAGGATAGCAGAATAAATTTCAAAAATTTACTCACTTCTATTATAGACGGCCCCTCAAACCATCATTTTGCCATTTTTTAAGCATAATTTGAAAACTACTTGGAAGAAAAATGTGAAATTTTGGATTTCCATAAAGCAGGACTTAATAAATCTAAATCCATCAAAAAAATTGCATGTTGCAATTCATAATTTTTTCGAATATTAATTTCGTAATTCATAATTCATATCATAAAATTATAAGAATTGCAAATTCATCGTATTTATATTTGTTATATTAGTATTATTGCTACACAAAAAATTAGCTCATTAGAAGCATAATTTCTGGAGATATAAATAAAAATATAAAAATGTAATTTAACATTAGAAGTACTAAATTTTGAATGTGTATAATTCAAAAACTTATAATTCGAATGTCTTGAAATTTGGTTTCTAGGCATATTTTGAACCGAATATTTGAAATATCTCGTTAAATTTGGGTACTGCTATTGAAAAAAATGAAGTTTGGATTCTTTTTAATATGTTTATGGCCCCCTAAGCAAATTTTATACACACCATTTAAAAGTAGACTTTATTTCCAATCGTCCGCTACCAGTAATTTTCGTCTACCATAATTTGTTGAGGAGTTAGTAGGGGGTGTTTGCTTTTTTTTTTTTTTTTTCACGACTGTACATTTACGTTCTCTGAACCATAGCGATCCGTTTTAAAATAAATATAAAACTTCTTAAAGTAAATGAAATTTCTGAAATTTTTTTCGTCCAGATAGCCTTTATTTCTATATTTATTTTTTCAATCCCTCAGTACATTTATAGCATAGCTTTAGAAATATTCGATGCAATAAAAATGCATATGAAAGTTTGAAATCTGAATTTCAGTTTTCAGTTTTTCGATTCCGGTGAAGACATTTCCTAGTTATGGAAAAGTGTTTGAATTTTCCATTTCCAAGATTTATAGTTTCATAGTACTTCGATCGACAGTTTGACTTTAAAAATAGCATTTTAAAGATATGTATAAGTTCTTCTTTGATAAATGTAAATGTTTTTATTTATTGATATTGATATTTCACGAAGTGATTAACAGGGCGACCTATCATTATTTTATTCCCTGTTCTAAGCGAAAACTCTCTTGTTGCCAGTTCAAAATTTTATTTCTATGAAGCGAATTTTTCAAGACTATTTTATGGAAAAATGTATCACTTATTAAAGCATCAGTGGCATTGAGGGTTAATTGTATTTAAATATATGTTATTAAAACGATTAAAATGCTAGTTTTGCTTAAAAAATGAATTTTTTAATTCCTATTTAACAACCAAATTTAAAGACGTAACATCGCTCTTAAAATATTTGCTTTTCAGATATTTTATCAAAATTAGTAAATTTGTTTTTAAAAAGTATTATAACCGATAAATACAAATACTCCTTTACCAAAATTACAAAATTCTGATACGTTTTCACATGAAAATATTCAGCCCTCAGCATTAACCCTCTCGCTGCGCAGCCCGAGATATACTCGGGCATGCATTTTTCCGTCCATTTAATACTATTTGGTTATTCCCACCAGTTATTTTTTAGCGAAAACTTTGTCTGATTTAATCAGGACATTTTTTCCCGATTGCGATAGGTAAGAATTTCTGCTTTAAAGAACCGGTGACAAAAGATTAAAAATTCTGTAAAAGACGCTCTTCGCGAAGAATTACTTACGCAGCGGGAGGGTTAAAATGACCGGTTAGTAAAATAGGTTTACAACTTTATGTGGCTGTGTCTCAATTCTCTTTGTAAATGTGGAATATAAGAGTTACTTTTCCTTTGTATTTACCAACACCTGTAGCTAGAAATCACAAATTAATCTTTTTTAAATCTGGCTGATTCAAGGTTTTGCTTAGGCAAAACAATATTTTTGTGTTGTTGCGGCTTCTAATTTAGCCTATAGTCCAGTGGCGCAGTTAGCGTGGGGGTTTAGAGGCAATAGTTAACTATTTTTTTCTAAGCGTTTGCTTCCTTTATTTAATCCAAAAAAAATTGTAATTAAATTATGCGAAGTTTAGTACATTAAAATAGTGGTATAATGAGCTTCAAAAACCCCACCCTGGCTGCGCCACAGTTATAGTCTATTTTCAAATTTCGAAAATACCGTCACGAAAGATGAAATTGTCTGAGAGACATTTATTTTCAAAGTATTTAGGTATTTTTAAAAGGAGTGCTTCGAAAAAATTGGAAACAATTTCATCAACTATATACAGTTAATGTTAAAAATATAAGTAAAAGGGTTAAAAGCCATTTTAAATTAAATACATATTTAAATAAATATAAATGTAAATAAAGCATTCCGCGCATTAAAAGATTAAGTAGCAATGAAAATATTCCGATATATCGATATTTTTAAGAATTACCATCACTAACTGAAACATTTTTAGATTATACGAACCTCAGGTGCATAGAACAATAAATAAAGAGGAATCAACATATCCTCAAAATGGTGCAGCTTCGACTTTAACCGGTTACACTGGGAATGATTATTGACGGGATGGCCTCGGAGCGGTCACTTTTTTAGCCACCACTAATTTTATAAAATTATTTTTATTGCATAATACTACTAGAATTGCAATAAAAAATAACTCACCACGAAGCGGGTTCCTGAGACATGCACAAGATAAATCTAAAACTAAAATTTTCGGATGGAAATAGTGGTGATAAATGTTTTGATTTAGTCTGTATAAAAACCGACCGATCCAAGGCCCGCTACTGGAGAACAACACCAGTAAATATGAATTGAATTTTTTTATTATTTAAATTCATTATTCACGCACAATTTCTGTCACAGTTGAGGCAAAAATATCTCTTCGTTTTTACGTGTAGTTTTGCTTCGGTAGTCGTGCTTTGCAGTTCCACCATATTGCGACTACATAAACAATTTTCCTTTCAAAGCTAGTGAAAGAGGTTCTAATACCACTTGGATAAAATTCCACTAGTAAAAACCAATGGGATATTTTTTTCTTTTTTGTGACCGAAATTTTGCATAAAACTTTCCATTCAAATTTACTGGTGGAAGTTTACCGACGGTACAGTGTCTAGAAGTATATAGTATAGAAATCAAGAAGCGAAACCATATCCAAAAATTACGTTTTCACCAGAGAGCGGTATGATCGAGTTTCTTGCTATGAAGGAATAGAAATCCAGTGTATTTTTAGACATTTATGAACCAATTTAAGCTACACTAAACATATTTTTGAGTGATAAATTTGACAAAAAACAGAATTAGAAAGATTTATATATTAATACTCGATACAGGAGTAATGAGAGAAAATTCAGGCATATTTAAAGTCATTGAGAATGAAAAGTTCGATTTGAAAGCGAGTTTTTTTATATAGAAATTCTGAATTAACACCCAAAATTTTTGAATAGTAATTTCTTTTGTTTTATTTGTAGAATATATATAATTTTATAAAGTAAAAATTACTATTAAAACTTTCTAGTGAGAATTCAGAATATTTAAATTTAAAATAAAACGCTTTGAAATCGGACGTTTCATGCGTAATGACTTAATATTTTATATGTACTTCGCACCACACATTTCTAGACGCTGTAACTAACGCTTAGTATTTGCATTTTCAAGCAATAAACTTGACGGAGTGCAGCCTATGTGAATGTAATTTTTTGGATGCATTCTACGCAATACCGGTATGCGCGTATTTCCACACTATATGTTTCTAAACACTGTATGCGAATTCGGAATATTTTGAAAATTTGTAGATTTTATCACTAAAAAAAATGAATTACTTTTTTCAGAATTTTATCGCTGAAACAACCGTGAATAAAGTGGTTTGTAATGGTGGGTATTGTAAACGCCCTAATTTTTCATGAAAATACTTTATAAAGCTTCTAAAAATGCTCTTACATTATCAAATGTAATCATGCATGTCAACGAAGTAGAAAATATCGTTGTAATTTAAGAAAAGAAAATCAATATTGCCAGTTATTTTTCTTTTAAGTTTAAGAGCCTTATTATTATGTAAGTAAAACAAATATTATTTCTTCATTATAAAAATATATAACATTGACTTTTTTAGTACAAACTGATGAAATAAATTAAATAGTTAAATATTGTTTTTTAATTAATATTGCATTGTTATGAGTAAAACTACATTATAAAAAATTTTAGGTTCTAAAAACTTCATTTCTGCTTTTAATTAATTTTATATTGAAAAATTAAAAAGTTTTAAAATTTTAAACCACAGGCTTCTCTTCTTTATACGTTCATCTCTGTTATGTAACGTATGAACGTATTTTAAATACATATCTTCATCGAGTATAAGTTACAGTAAGTCATTGTATAAAAATAAGTAGAAACATCCATAAAAAATTATGTCATTATTATATCATTCATACATTCATCATTATTATATTATAAAATTATCTTCAGCATTTTTAGTGTAAAAATGTAAAAACATAGAAATATAGTTAAAGTTTCTACTGAAATAAAAGTTATTACAAATTGAAAAAAAAGCTTTTTTTTTTTACCTTCTAAAAATGTTTGTGCTATTTTATTTATTTAAAACAACGCATTTTAACCAATTCATTTCGACCAAGTTAAACGGCAAATATTATTAAATTTTTAAACTCTTTATACCATACCTGCCAACTTTTACCCTTTTTGATTAGAAAAATCTGTCTTAATTAATCGCCGAAATTTGGCATTAATAAAACAATTTTCTATTCAAAAATAGTGGCAGGAAAGAGACGTAAAAGTTTGCAGCTATGTTTTATAAAAATTTATACAATATCAATAATTGTCAAATTAGTACGGATATATATGGAGTAATAAATACATAAGATATTTTATAATAAAATTATGAATATATTTTTTGATTTTATTGAAAATAAACTCATACACATCACGCATACGCATAAGTAAAAATGTCTCCGTTGATACTAGGTATGTATGTTTGAATTGTTTGCGTGAATTTTTAATTAAAAATATTTTTGTATGTATTTACGTTAAAATATATACATTAAGATTTAAAAAAGATTTATTTACGTTTTTTGTCGAAAACCGAGAAAGGACAGAAATTAGGTTTCTGCCGGAAAAGCTATTTTTTTCGGTAACTAATAATAATAATGCTTTTTCTACTCGATTTGTCGACTGCGTAAGTGGAGCATGATCACCAGGTCGCTAGTATCTAGTGTAGACCCTATTTGTTCCACCCAATAGATATGTATAGCACATTGGCTGTATAAACCTGTCTATTGTGAATATTTTCAAGAAATAATGTAAAATAAGAAATGCAAAAGATACACACGTAGTCCGAGTTATAGTTATATAAACGACGTGAATTCACTTTAACGGAAGCAAAAGTGTTCATAATTCTACAAAAGCCTTTCAAATTGACCAATATGCCTTAACAGAATGTATTATATATATAAATACATAGAAATGCACAAAAATGGTAAAATATGTAGAGCTTTATGGCAACATGAATATTATGAAAATTGTGTACTTTTACAATAACCCTTTGACTAACTATGTGTTTTTAAACTGTTCATTACGCTCCTTTTACGCTGACGTTCTATGTTGATACTCTGCGAAAGGAAAGATGCTTATTTCATACAGCAACCAGTAGTTCCGAAGACTAAACCTTGTAGAAAACGTTGCTACTATCAGTTTATACAAATACATTTTAATTTCTCTTCTATCCTTATTTGGTCATGCATCTAGCACATCATTAAATCACTTAACATGTAGTCTAATCATTAGATTTATTTTCGCACTGCACCTTAAAATCCGGACCGTTATATTCATATGTATTATAATGTGGCATATTTTTGTAACAGCTGCAGTCTGCATACGGACTGAGCTTTGCACTCACACCTCTTTCACCAACTGCATTTCACAGCCCTTTCGCCAAACGATTCTGTGATTTTCTCCCCCCTTTCTCTATATTGAGAAACATTGTCCGTTTTTACTTAACCGCATTTGTTTCAAAGTACAGTGTCTCTTTTCATTTCCCATACCACAAGAAACTGGTAACCTCAAATATGGTAACCACTACGCAATTCAAATACATATAAGTTCACCGAATGTATTTGGTCAATCCTTTACCAGCCAATGGTTTTGTTTTCCTTGTGCATGGCGCAAAATACTTGTATATTGGCGATATTGTATCACGCCAAGCACGTGAATTTTTGCTGCGTAGTAAACACACTTTTGCTTTGACGCTCTCTCTGGATGCTGCTCTAAAAAAGAGCGTCTGCTGTTGTCGCCGGCTTGCACCTCTCCCCGGTGTTTATCATGACTCAATAAAGTCAATCTTCGCACACCAAATTGGAGTTTTTTTTCTGTTGACATCTCGCACCTAGCGGGTTATTGCATCTATTGCTTTTTTTTACGATGTGCCACGGCCTTAAGGACAATCTCCTTTATATCTACAACAGAAAAAACCTTCGAGGTAGGTTTCTACAAAATTTGCAAGAAAATCTAAAAAGAAAATGATCATTTTTATAAAAGTGATATTCAAAAACTTGACCATCTGGGATCCCAGAATAAAGCAAAGAATACTATTCGGAATTAGTTGCTGTAAACGTGCGTACACTCCTTACAATTTCCGAGGCGTCTGACACCGCTATTTCTGACTAGGAAATTTCAATTTAATATTTGCAGATTTTTTTGTTACCGTATTTAATATATTGAAGGGTGGTGGGATAAAAAATAAAACACCACCCTAATTTTAATGAAGGTTTGTCCAAGAATTTTTGAATAAATTTTAATTTTTACTAAATTGCCGAAAAAACAGACGTAAAATTGCTTTACCTAACTTTCAATTAATTTTTTTTTTAATTCTGGTGTGAATCCAACATTACAGAAACACAAATACTTGCCTTTGAAGGAGTTAAATTCGTGAAAAACACAAAAAATCATCTACCAGATAAGGTTCATAGATAAATAAACGCAAATAACAAAGCATCTTTCACAACTAGTCGGTCATTGGTGAATTTTCACATATTGGCCAAAAGAAACTTTATTTAACTCTTTCAGGGGTTGTGGTATGTTGATGAAACAACTTAATTTTAATTCCCATATGCCACATTAGGACCAGAATTTTGATTTGAAAAACGTTACAGTTTATTATATCTGTGAGATATAGCTTTTCCATACTTCAAACTAAATTTGTTCGTAAATTCCGGTGCATCCATTTATTTCAACATTTTAGCCATGGAAGAGCTCTCCCCCTAAAAGGGTTAACCCATTAACGCCCAATTTATTATCTTTGTTAAAATGTAAATTTTGGATTTCCCACCACTTTTAAAAGAAGAGTAATTTTTATCCTATTTTATTTAGGAATTTGTCTCGTGAAAGAAAGAATATATTTATCTTCATATTTACTGGTGTGAAAAACGCTTTTTTGCCATTAAGTCTAGCGTCCTCAAATGACGACGCTTGGCGTTAATGGGTTAAGACGTTGCCATTGAAATACTCAATGCCAGAGGACACGAATTGTGACGTCATCACTAATCGACCGACTTCTCACTAGTGTTGGAATTCACACCGGAAAAATTTGAATAGCAGTTTTCTTTTATTTTATTTGTGGAATATCTAGCATCATATAAAACAATACAAACTATTTAAACTTACTGGTGAGAATTCGGAATCACTAAATAAAAATTCAGCTAGATGAGGAATACCACAGTGTTGCCGCATCTGGCTGATTTTTTATTGGGTGAATCCAAATTCTCACCAGTAAGGTTAAATAGTTATTATTGTTTTATAAGATAATAGATAGTCAACAAATAAAATAAAATAAAATTGCTATTCAAAAATTTCCGGTGTGAATTCCAACACTAGTGAGAAGTCGGTTGATTAGTGATGACGTCACAACTCTTGTCCCCAGGCCTTGAATATTTCGATAGCAACGGTTAAGACAATGGTATGTGTTATTTTAGATACTTTTCCCCGGTTTCTGATTTCTCGAGGCTAGCGAGAAAGTCAGTCTACCGCGGTCAACTCCAAGTATCTTTTTTTTACAGACCACTGTAATTACGTGATACAGTGTTTCCATTGGGCTACTTTTTTAAAATTCAGATTTCTTGACTGGCACCACTTTTCTGAAATGGCAAAACTCTCCTTTTTTTCACCTTAAATAATATGTCATTAAATAAGGTGAATTTTACTATTTCAAAACAGTGGTGTCAATAAAAAAATCTGAATTTTAAAAAAGTAGCCCACTGACAACACTGACGTGTTGCTGGAATGCACCAATGAAGGCGTGCGAAAAGCGCAATACGTCACTCCAGCTGCATGTAAAAAAATACACGTGTGATGTATCGCGCGGCATTTTCGTTAGCCTCGCTGAGTTCACCACCCCTGATTACAAGGCCTGCGCGCTGGCACTAAAACGGCGGGATTATTTTCAAAGTATGTACGGTCCCTTGAATTCTGGTACCGGTTATTTTTAAACGATTCTTCCGCTTTAATTTTCTGAGAATAAAGAAGACAAAGAAATATTTTATAAAATACTGGTGTCAAAATTTAGGGGACCGTACATACGTTAACCCGTAACTGCAGACGGGAGTCAAGAAGACTCCGCGTTCTTCATTGGCTCTGATTATCACGTGGTTTTTTGTCCTTGAATACAATCATCACCTCAGTACCTTCAAGTAGATCTTTTATCAGTTTGTTGACAGAAGTCCAAGTTTGAACAAACGACTGTATCTTTTTCAAAGTATCCGTTGCTATTTATGGAGTCGATTGACTCCACGTCTCTGAAACTGTGACTGAAAAAATATATAACACACCAGTTAATTTCTACGTATTTAGCATTGCAATCCGCTGCCTTTGTCTAGAATAATATATAGTTGTTTAAAGGAAATGGATAATACTCAACCAGGATCTTCCAGGTAAAACATTCGGCCATGTGATCCACATTTTGAAAAAACTGTAATGCAATCGTTTGAAGAATGAGAAGTGTCGGAAGATGACTCTCATATTATCGATCCAGAAACGATTATAAGCGATCATGAAGAAGAAAGCGAAAAAGAAAGTGAAGAAAATTCGGACGTAAATTCAGAAAAAGAAGACGACACGGTTGACATGGAAAATTATTTATATGGGAAAGGAAAAAATAGATTCAAGTGGTCCAAGAAGCCGTTAGTGAGTTCGAATTCCCGGACGCCTCAGCACAATATTGTTTTGAAGCTCCCCGGAATTCGTCCTAATTTTCAACGGACATCGTTGAGTGAAAATGAAGCCTGTACCTACATTTTCTCGGCCGACACGTTGCTTATGATTGTGAAATATAGAAATCTTAAACTTTCTGTAATTTGGAAACTTTCTGCAACTATAAAGATCAAGAGAAGTCAGATTTGCGTGATTTGGATATAGTGGAATTATGCAGCTTAATGAGTCTACTGCTTTACACAGCTGCTTTTAAATCATACCATGAGGATCTCAGTTCACTGTTTGCAACAGATGGCACTGGTCGAGACATATTCCGGTCTAACATGATCGTGAAACGCTTTGCAATTCTACTCCAATGCTTGGGGTTTGATGACCCAAATACGAGAGAAAAACGATTAAGGGAAAATCCACTGGCATTAATATCTGAGATTTTCGAAAAATTAATCGCAAACTCTCAGTCAGCTTACAGAATCGGCAATTTAGCATATATCAATGAGATGCTTGTTATTTTCAGAGGAAGGAGTAAATTCAAGATGTACATGCCTAATAAGCCATGTAAATATGGACTGAAAATAGTGGCTTTAACTCAGTGGTGGCCAACTGTGGCACGCCGGATACCACTAAAATTTTACAGAAAAAGTCAACTTCTTGAATCGCTTAGATTCGATGATTAGATAAGGCAATGATTATTGTAAAATTTTTGTGGTGTCTAGCGTGCCACAGAGGGCCATCCCTGCTTTAACCCCTTGAGGGGCACCGATATATATTATATACCACCTACGATTAATGAAGTTTTACACCATAAAAATTTTATTAAATTTTGCTTTTCTAACTTTGGTGGAAAAAAGCCGTAAAATTGCTTTTACTTATTTTCAAATAGAATTTTTCAAAGATTCCGGTGCGAGTTCAACATTACAGGTACACAATCACTTGCCCCTCAAGGGGTTAAGTGATGCCGGAAACAATTACTTCTTCAATGGGTATATATATTGTGGTAAAAATTCTGATTGTATGACACTTTCAGAAGAAGAGAAAATGTTGCAAAAACCAAAGGCAGTTGTGCGCTTGTCTGCTTGTATTGCAGGCAAAAACAGGAATATAACAGCAGACAATTGGTTTTCATCAGTTGAGCTTGTAAAAGGTTTGAAGGAAAGAAAATAATTTAAGCTATGCTGGAACATTAAAAAATAAAACCCCAGAAATACCTAAAGAATTCCTTCCATACAGAATCAGAATAGTCAGGAGTTCAATTTACGGAGCTTTGAAGGATTTAACCTTGGTATCATATGTTCCTAAAAAAGGCAAAGCTGTATTGCTAGTGTCGTCTATGCACTCATCAATATCCCAAGATCAGACATTAATAAGCCGGAAAATATCTTTTTTTATAATAATACCAAATCTGGTGTTGATGCCTTGGATGAAAAATGTGTCATATATTGCACTGGTTGTAGAACCAGAAAGTGGCCAATGTCTATATTTTTTTTCTCCTTGTGGATATAAGTGTAGTTAATGTATTTATTATTTACCAGGCCCCACGAAACTATAGAAAAGAGTCAAGGCCAGATTTTATAAAGGACCTCGCAAAGCAGCTTGCCAGTGAAGAGTTAGAAAGGAGGTTTTCAAATACCCGTATTTGACAGGAAGTGAGATTTTCAATTGCGAATATACTTGGTAAAGAAGAGGAAAACGTACAAGCAGATAGTAGTGGAAAATTACCTACTAGAAAATACACTACCATTTGCCCAAAAAAGTTGAAAAGGAAAACATCTACTCTATACCAGTCTTGTAAACACCCAGTATGTGGACAATGTTTCGTAGCCGTATGCACCAGCTGCATTTGAATGATAGTATCATCCCATGATATCTAAACGAAATAAGTACTCATTAAAAGGTTGTTTAGGTTTTTCTTATATTATCTTTCCAACAATTAATATTATAACATTTAACAGTTTTAATATAATTATTTTTAATATTTTGGTAATTACACGATTTCCAGACTGTATTGCGTTTCCAAAATAAATTCCAATGCTGTTTACAAAAGACAAAAAAAAAAATAACATTGAATTCATTTTGACTCTATGTCTCTGACCACGTAAGGAAATTAATGCCTCCAGTTACGGTTTAAAAGGAATCCGCCTTCGACCGCCGCCATTTTTGTGTCAGCGCTCAGGCCTAGCCTTCAGGGGCGGTGACTGATTTCGTTAATGGCGTCAGCGGAGAAGCCAAATTGGAGGTCAAGATGCTCTGGATACCACTATTTTAAAGTAATACTTTTCGACTTACCTAATGGAAGCATTTTCTACGATTAAAGAGGGTAGTAGAAACTGTACGAAATTAGTGGTATCTGGAGCATTCGTATGTACCACCCTGGCTACTGCACTGAACGATGTCAAAAGTAATTAAATTATGATGGGAGCATTTCTAACTGAGTAAAGGATATTTACGCACTGACTTAGCCAATGAAATTTTTTTAATGAATTTATTTTTTAAACCAATTTAGTTGTATTTGTTTAGACATACATGTACGTGAAATATAATTAAACTTTATTTTCATACATAAAATATTCATCTATTGAAAAGTATTGATATATCGTATGCAACATCTGTTAACTTTTGGTTTCTATATTGGCTCCATTTAGATATATCGATATTTTCCTGTCATCCCTGCTATTGGTAAGTAGTCACTGCAGTATTAAAAATAACATTGACATGGAAAACTTAAAAATATGATATTTTAAATTTTTTACATACGTACACTGGCGGGCAAAACTTATGGGACCACTGTTATTTTCAACAATTACAGTTAGAAATAGATCCACAGCAGTACGTGTACAGTTGCATGAATGCGAATTGTACTCTGTTTTGTGAAACTTGTGCAGATTTTGTACTTTTGCTTTTGTCGATCACGTGACAGCAGAGATAAGAGATTTTAGGCAATCGGCGGGTGCCGTAAGTTGTCATCAGATGTAAAAATTGAAGGAGATGGAGTGAATCTTGAACATTGAAATTTTGAACGTGTCTTCGAGGCATCATTTAAATTATATTATTTGTGATTGAATAATCGGAGAGTCGGAAGAAGGACGCAAAATGAGAGATGTTTCCCAGTGAATTTAACATCGCGCACGGTATTGTTTCTAGGCTATGGGCGGCAATCCAAAAGAGTGGAATATGTACTAGGCGCCTGGGAGGAGGTCCTTCTAGCAGTACGACGTCCCTAGAAGATCGCTATATTGTTATTTAGACAAAAAGAAACTGATGCAGCACAGCTGATTAATTATCAAATCAACTTTGTGCTGCTACAGGAACTAAACTATCGCGGAAAACTGTTGCAAGACGTTTAAAAAAGGGTGGACTATACGCCTGAAGACCTGTTTTGTGTGTCCCTCTCTCGAGACGCTAACGTGTACAGTGGTGCCGTATGCATCACAATTGGACTGATGACGACTGGTCTACCCTGCTCTTCTCAGACGAGAGTACGTCCAGTCTATCGTCTGATTATAGACGTAAGCTGATATGGCGCGAGGTTGATAGTGCTTACTACCGCGAAAATATTCTAGAAAGAGATCGATATGCAACTTCAAGTACCATGGTGTGGGGAGGTATCATGTTCAATGGCCGCACGGATCTCTATGTGCTTGACCAAGGATCCATGATCGGTAGACAGTACATTGAAGACGCCTGCTTCCACAAGTTCGACTTTTTTGAAGTGCTGTCGGCAAAAAGTTTCGTTTTATGGACGATAACGCACCTTGCCATCGCACTCAGTCTGTACAAGATTGTCTTGAGACCGAAGTTATCCATCGCATAGACTGGCCAGCACGTTCCCCTGACCTGAATCCCATTGAAAATGCATGGGATGCGTTGGTGAGACGTATAGCTGCTCGACAATTTCCTCCCACAAACAAGGAAACCTCATCCGCGCAATGAAGGAGGAATGGTGCAACTTGCCTCAACTGCTACTGAATAATGTTTTTCTGAGTATACCACGCCGTGTTGAAAGTTGTCTCTCATTACACTGTGGCCACATCCCTTATTGATATGGCAATGACGATTGTTAATTGTGAGTATTTTGCTTTCTTTGTACAGCCATGTTTTTGGACAACCACAATGGAGGATATTACATCTACGTTTTGATCACGTGGTCAAGGTGAAAACTTCTAGCGTAAAGAAGGGAAGGTTCCGTAGACGTAATGAAAATCCCTCCAACAGCCAGTGAAACAGTTCATGCGGAAAGCAGTAGTAGCTTCCCTTCTTATCAGTTAGAAGTTCTTTGGGTAAATTACCGGTATCAGGTGACTTTTTTCAGCCTCGGACCCAGATTTGAAATAAAGTCCATAGCATTAAATTTCAGCCTAATACCATATATATAAGGTTGGTAAATGATCAGTAGCCGAATGGAGTGGTTCACATAATATCGTTTGAACAAAATCTAGCAATTTATCTGGATAATGTTGTGAGAAAACGTCGGCAGGAAATTGTATTATTATTACAAGTCAATTAATCGGAAAAATATTCTTATGTATGTAATCGGCCGACAATCGGAAAGTAATTAAAAATGAATCTTTTTACTGAGGTATTACAGTTTGTTTCCGCTGTATAGATACCCCTGCAGTGATGATAGGAGGTTTGTGTTACGTGAATAAAACTGTCCAATGCCCTGCAATATCTTATCTCCCTCCCGCTCAAAATACTTTTTTTCACATTTCAAGGACATCATTTGTAAATGGACAGTAGAAGGAATATAGGGGAAAAATACTTTCCAAGAAATGTTCTTTGGTGAGAATACATTATTATTTGCAAATCAATAAACTTAAATCTCTTAAAAACTTACAGATAGCAGGGCAATTAGTGTAAATGTAAACTAACAATTTAACCCTTTCAGGGGCACGATACTTCTATTCGTAAAATACTGATATGAGTGAATAACACCAGAATTTAAAAACAAATTTACTTCAAAATAAGGAAAAGCTTTTGTCCACGTACTTGATAAAACGAAAATTTTCATTCCAATATTCTGGTGCCAATGTGGCGTTTAGGGATTAAAATTAAGTGGTCCAAAAATGAACGACCGCCCTTGAAGGGGTTAAAAGCGTTCGTTTGTCTTTTCTTTCTTTTTTTCAATAATTACGCATAGACATTCATTCTTAAAATTATAATTAATAAAATGGTTAGAGATATTTGCTTTTCTGTTGAAGTAGATAAATAAGTTGAAAATTACAAGATCCGAAATTATGATTATATCAGTATCATATCTGAAATTTAGACTATTACAACAACAAACTATTTGCTCTAAATGTATTTTCTTAGTTATGAATTAGAAATTTTTTATTTAAAAATTAATTTATTTAGAAATACTTCAGATAATGTTATTGTATCAATTATAATGAAGTTGTTCATCTTTTTTTTTCTTCCAAAAAGTAATAAATTTAATTTTATACCTTATAAAAGTTTTTAAAAAATGTCTGTTTTTTTTTAAATTAAAATTATTATTAGATAAATAAATTGAAAATTATAAGATCTAAAATTTAGATTATATCAGAAATTTAGACTATTAAAACAAAAACTATTTCTTCTAAATGCATTTTCTTAATTATTACCGGGCTGCCAAATGAAACGCCAACTGAATACCAGTATTTTTTTTAGAAAAAATTTTCTTTTTAGATTTTTCTTAAAAACCGCCCCGAATTCACCTTTGAAAGTTAATTCTAATTCTCACGAAAACCTAACATAAAATTTTGTGTTAAAATTTATTGGTATTCAGTTGGCGGACAATTTGGGAGCCCTGTTATTATTTCGAAAGGGCATAGCCGGATAAGCATTGGAAACATGCCTTTCAATCAAATTTCCTGATTTTTCCCCAGATGTTGCTACATATCTGACAATATATTTCCCCTATTATCACCGTATAAATATTGATATTTAATGAGATAAAAATGTTTTCTCGATTTTTTTAGGAACGGATTTTCTCAAAAACTGCTGCCGGAATTTCATGCCATTAATTGAGGATATATAGATACCAATGATGCATAACTGGTAAATTTTGTATAATTTTCTGTTTATGAAAACTGTGGGAAATAGCGAAATGAAAATTAAAAAAAAAATAAAAATCATATCTTATTTTTATCCTAAAATTACCATTTTCTTGTTACCATTTTCTTGTTAAGAATGTGCCCGTGTATTCTATGTAAATGCTGAAAGTTTGCGTTGGGTACTACATATAAATATTTTCAAAAATCTATATTAAATTATTGAAATTCATTTTAAGGCGTTATTTGTGGTGGAGGACTTCCACACCCTAAGAATTTTTAGAATAAACAGTTATAGAATTGCTGTTTTTTAAATTTTAACACGTTCACGCCGGCGCGGTGGGTCACACTCGACTTTCTCAGAGCTGCCAAGTCTCCGGCTTTTTGGATACAAGTATTTTAATACAGAAAATGTTGTTTTATTTAATTAGAACAATTGGGCGATTTAAAAGAACAAAATTTTCTCATAACAGTGGTGTGCAAAAAGCCGGAGACTTGACAACTCTGAAACAGTCGAGTGTGACCCACCTCGCCGGCGTGAACGTGTTAATGAACACATGAGCAATATTCTCAACGCTGTCGATATAAAAATGAACATGAAGTTGAAAAACATGGCTTTTATCCTTAATGGAATCTAAAATACATGAGGTGACATATTGTCTGCTGACTTTGTTCCAAAAATTCTTCGGATGTCGAAGTTCAGTATCTCCGCCCCAAATAACGCCTTAAAATGAATTTCAGTAATTTTAATATACATTTTTGTAAATATTTATATGTAGTACCCAACGCAAACTTTCGGCATTTATATAGAATATACGGGCACATGTGGAGAATTTTTTACAAGAAAATGGTAATTTTCGGATAACCATAAGATGCGATTTTTATTTTCTTGAATTTTTATTTCGCTATTTCACACAGTTTTTATAAACAGAAAATTATACAAAAAATATAAGTTATGCATCTTTGGTATCTATATATCCTCAATTAATGGCATAAAATTCCGCGCGGCAGTTTTTGAGTAAATCAGTTTTTTAAAAAATCGAAAAAACATTTTTATCTCATTAAATATCAATATTTATAGGGTGATAATAGGGAAAATTTATAGACAGATATGTAGCCACATCTGGGAAAAAAATCAAGAAATTTGATTGAAAGGCATGTTTCCAATGCGTACTCGGCTATGCCCTTTCTCATTTAAAAATTATTTTATTTAGTAAAAATTCAGATAATGGTATTGTATAAATTATAAAGAAGTTGATCGTCTTTTTCCCCCCCAGATAGTGATAAATTTAATAGTATATATTTTAAAAGTTGAAAAAAGATGACATAACAATTTTTTTAGAATTAAAATAATTGTTAGATGAATAAATTGAAAATTATAAGATCTAAAATTTAGACTATATCATGATAATAACTGCGATTTAGACTGTAACAACAACAAATTATTTGCTCTAAATGTATTTTCTTAGTTGTGAATTAAAAATTTCTGATTTAAAAATTTATTTATTTAAAAATAATTTAGATAATGTATTGTATAAATTATAAATAATTTATTGTCTTTTTTCAAAAAGTTATAAATTTAATTTTATACCTTTTTTAAAAGTTAAAAAAATGACCGAATAATTTTTTTAATTAAAATAATTATTGGATAAATAAATTGGAAATTATAAGGTCTGAAATTCAGATTATACCAGGATAATATCTGAAATTTAGACTATTGCAACAACAAAATATTTTCTCTAAATGTATTTTCTTAGTTATGAATTAGAAATTTCTGATTAAAAAAATAAATTATTTGGAAAAAAAATCAGATAAATTATAAAGAAGTTGATCCTCTTTTTTTTTTTTTTCTCCAGATAGTGATAAATTTCTTTTTTGAGCTTTTAAAAGTAAAAGAAAAATCATTGAATTTTTTTTTTTATTAAAATAATTATTTAGATATTGAAAAAATAATTTTTTTCCATACATAACTTAAATTTAATGAGACGCTTTAAATGAAAGAATTTTCACAGCTAGGACGCAATGTTAAATGAGAATATTTTACATTGTAATATTCAAAAATTATTTAACACGTTCACGCCGGCGCTGTTATTTATGTTTTTTGCTGTGAGACGGCGCTCTAAATCATATTTCGCTTTATCTGGCGGCCGCGGAGCTGTTGCTTGTTCAGACACTGTATGTAATGACCCGCCCCTCTCATATTTATTAATTTGAACTCGAATATAACAAGCAGAGTTGAATGTGAGTGTCTGAAAGTTCGCAAGGAGTAAGCAAATTACTTAGACACATGATTTTATTGAGTACATATGCACGAATTTAATATAAAATGTCTGACAATCTAAAGAAATATGGAAAACATGATGCAAATGCATTTCTGTAAGGTAGAAGCCACGCTCTTAGTCAATGATATTTTTTGAATGAAAACAACAATTGTCGTTTCTTGTTGTGAATGTATTAAGTTTATAATAATGAATTCTTTGTGCTACTGAATTTTCGAATATTCATCTATGATCCACCTGTAGTGCACGCCGTCTATAGCATAGTCGAGTGTGACCCACCTGTAGTACACGCCTTCTATGGAACAATAGAGTGTGACCCACCGGTAATGCCCGCCGACCGATGTGACAGTCAAGCGTGATTCACCGTTCATGCACGCCCCCTGATGGGACAGTCCAGCGTGACCCACCGGTGGTGCACGCCGGCGTGAACAGTTAATTAAAATTTATCAAAGTTCGTTTTAATTCAAACAGAAAACATTGTTAGACGGAAGTATTTTCCGCTGTAAAATACAAAAATGTTTTCACATCGAGGGGGTAATTAATTAAAATGTAATACATTTTGTTTACTTTAAATTGAAAATATTGCTGATCTTGGGATGAAAAATAGAGTTAATTATTCTTTGTAAGATGCAATGATATTTGTATATGAACAGTGTGATTTACTTATAAGCAAGAATATAATTTTTAGATGAAATGTAATTTTATTTGTATCTTCCAATTGAAAATTAATTGTAATTTTAATTGTAATTTTTATTGTAAAATTATTTAAAGCAATATTTTGAAATTAAACAAAACAAGATTTATTAAATTTCAATTAGTTACATCTTCATTATGGAAAATATTTTTGCATCGTACGAATACTTCTATTCGATATAATAAGCTAATCGGCAAAAGATCATATGATATTTCAATGTACTCAGTAAGAGATTACTAAGTGACCAAATTATCGAAAACTAATACGCAAAGTCTTCAAAACCGATTCAATTGTAGACGGGAGGCGATGCTCGAAAGGTGATCTGCCTTGCGGACAAGAAGTAATATCTGCCGACGCCGGAAAATGAGATCGCCAGGACGAAATATAGTCGAGTTAGGACTTTCGGCGGAAGTTCGGCCAAGGATTATTTTCTGTTTGGGAATATTCACGTTTCAGAAAAAGAACTTCTGGTAATACCCAGTATACACCCTTTTAACAAAATTTTTATATTAAATCCTGTGTAACATTCTTTTTATACTATTGTTTGTTTCCTGACCAACAATCTCACGTAGATTCTCATTTACGTGTACATTTCTTCTTCGTCCTTAAGTTATGCTCACCAGTGTATATTGAAAATAAGACATGTAACAAACTGAGACTTTTTAAAAATTTAATTAAGCTGTTTTGGCGAACATAAATATAGCAGTATGTTCGATAAAAATTGAAAATTTATAGCGAATTTATAATAAGTGATTGATTATAAATATTAACCCCTTAACGATCGCATTAAATTGCGGTTTAAAAATGTAAATTACTTGTTGTCACCACTTTTTTGAAAAAGAAATATTCGTCTAATTTAATGACAAGTGAAAAGAAACCATAATAAAGCCGATTACACTACTTTATAAAACTGGTGGGAATAAAACAATCAGAATAAAAAACATAGCCCGTGAATATCACGGGATTGAGAATTAACCCCTTAAAGGGCACCGGTATATTATATATACCACTTAATTTTAATTCCCAAATGCCACACTGGCACCAGCATTTTAAAAGTAAATTCCGATTTATACTATATACTCGAAGAAGAGCTTTTAGTTACTTATATATAAATTTTCATGTAAATCCTGGTGTCAGCCAATCATTTTACCATTTTAGCAAACGAAGTACTATGCCCCTCAAGGGGTTGGGGTTAATCAAGTAATTTACTAAACAGAAAAATATACTACCTTTTTAGCGAAAATCATTTTTGAATAGGTAGAGCTTGATCAAGATTAAAAAAGTTTTATAAAATTATATAAACGTTATTTGAATAAGATTTTTTCTTCGGTGGAGAAAGAAACGTTCTAACCAAGGGGATTATAAATAAGAATTAAAAAAATCTTTCAGACTGCTATGCATTCATATACAGTTCAACTTTAAACCTTTGCACTCGAGATGCGACTCTCACTCACCGCTATTGTTGCCAGATGTGCCGCTTAACCCCTTGAGGGGCACCGGTATATATTATATACCACCTACGATTAATGAAGTTTTACACCAGAAAAATGTTATTAAATTTTACTTTTCTAACTTTGGTGGGAAAAAGCCGCAAAATTGCTTTTACTTATTTTGAAATAGAATTTTTCAAAGATTCCGGTGGGAATTGAGCATTTCACAAACGTAAATGCTTGCCCCTCAAAGGGTTAATTAAGGGCTCCAAATGCTAAGGACACCACTAATTTAATAGTTTATTTCCCTATTTTTAATCTCAGAAAATTCTGTCATCAGATAAGGCGAAGAAATTTGCTTTAACACTTTGAGCGACAAGAAATTGTGTTTTTGTAATGTTGAATTCCCAACGTTACATTGGAAATATTTAATTTTATAATAACGAAAAGCAAATTTTCAGCTTTTTCCCACCAAAATTATAAAAATTCTGGTGCAAATCTTAATTAAAATTATGCGGAATGTAATATACCCCACCGCCCCTCAAGGGATTAAAATACTGATGTCTACGGCGTTTGGAGACACAATTTATGCAGGACACCTGGCAACATTAATGATGAGAGAAAGTCACCTCTCGTATGAAAGTGTGATATTCCATCAATGAATTTTTCTCATTCACATTTTATTTTAATTGTTATTACAAATATAAACGGTTATTGTTATTACTAATTGATTAACACTAGAACTCCCGGAAATTTTACTCAAGTTTCATAAAAATATTTGACACCAGAATTTTTATTTAAAATTATTTGACTGATTTATTTAACGTAAATCTGCGTGGTTTAAATTTAACTTATTTTACGAAAGAAATTCTGGTCCAAGTTGACATTTAATCATATGGTCGGAGTCGGATAGACTCCTTCCGGGCGTTCTAGTGTTAATTGTCGTCAATGGTGTTCGAATCGTCAAACAACGATATCATGAATGAAATATACCTGAAAGTGCTAAGACCCGTTCATTAGAAAATTGACGGGATAAGTCCGAGCCTCTGAACCAGATCTGGGTCCTAACACGCGTTCACAGAGGGTCATGCTTAACTCTCCAGCCGTGGGTAACGCTATTTCCGCGTTCCAGGGGCTACTTTTTAAAAATTCTGATTGCTTGATTCCCACTACTTTTTTAAAAGCGTATAATTCGGCTTATTCTTGCATTATATGATCTGCAATTAATTAAAGTGACTATTTCTACTTCAAAAAGTGGTGGGAATTAAACAATTTCAATTTAAAAGAGTAACCAACTGAAAATAGTCGCCCACGACTGGAGTGTTAAAGTGAAATATTTATTTGTGAAAATATTGGAAAAAAGAAAAAAAAATCTTCCTATTTGAGTAAAAAGAATGCACCCTGTTTTGACAGTTTGAAAGAGAATTGAATTGTTATTGCTGAAACATAAGGAGAAATGTTCTATTTGATTTTGAAGCATTTTCATGGTTGGTGTTAGTAACATAGGAAATCGTAGGATAACCCTTATCCGTACTAGCTTTCTGTTTGAAATCATTTTCTAAAACAACGAAAAAGAAAAACACAACTCATATTTTTCTGCCATGGTTGTGCAATAATATTTTAAAAGAATAAGAGTTTTGACTTTTTTAAAATTTGCAGATATCTGCTAGCGGTTCGGTATATATAACATATTTTCTATTTTATTCATTATTTCTAGGACACGGAAATCACAAACCGCCACTATGAGGCAGTGTTTAGAATTAATACTTATTTATATGTAAGACGAGATTTATAAAGGAGAAAATTTTTCGTGTGAGAATTTTAACCCCTTGAAGGGCAAGCAATTACGTTTGTGAAATGCCGAATTCCCACTGGAATCTTAGAAAAATTCTATTTCAAAATAAGTAAAAGCAATTTTACGGCCTTTTTTTCCACCAAAGTTAGAAAAGTAAAATTTAATAAAATTTTTCTGGTGGAAAACTTCATTAATCGTAGGTGGTATATAATATATACCGGTGCCCCTCAGGGGGTTAAAATGATATTAATATTTGTGTACACTCGGTATCTCGGTATGTGTCTCCTCCAGGCGGTAGCTCTTTGGACGCAACATTTTTCGTTCTCAGATTTCAAATTGTTGTGTTTGGACTCCGAAAATAGAACCCGAAGACATGTCTACTGTGCATTGGTTCCCATATATAGAAGCATTTGTAAGATTTGATTACAGTTTTTGTATGCAAAGATGATTCCCCGTTTTTTAAATGGAACTATTAACGCAGAGGAACTGACGTATCCTTAACCCACTAACGACGGGCCTCCTTTGCACCTCTTTTAATTCTTCGACACCAGTTTTTGGAACTTTGTAATTTTGAATTATTTAATCGCTGAAAGGTCTGAGATTAGATAATTTCCAAACTAAAATACTGGTATTGAAATTAAAAATTTTGTTCGCCTTGCATGGCACGTTTTCTGGCCAACCGGATTTAACGAGTTAAAATAGAGAAGTTTCAACTGCAACCGCTTTCGCAAAGACTCATCACTTCCTATGGAAGTTTCCTTTAGTAAATTTATATAGAAATTTTCTCCGTATTTACAGGCCTTGTTGATGCAAAATTTCAATCATAAATAATTGCGGAAACAGGTTTTCATTTTTACTGGTGGAACTTTACTTTCGTGGAAGTCAGGCCCTGCGTTTCCCCCATATTGTGGCAACCGGTGACAGATACCGACTGTTTTACCAGTCAAACTGACACCAGTAAAAACAAATAGAAGTTTTTAACATATTTGTGAGAAAATATTTCCATGAATAAGACGCTCAAATAAAGCAAAATTCTCTATTCAATTTTACCGTTGGGAAGTTTGACCCTGGTGGTAATCAGAAACTGTTGATCCGATGTTTTAAAAAACAGATGCCATCTGGTGACAACCTCCTCAATTACTTCACTCGCAATTGGTAGACAGTACACTATATGTCTCCTCCTCTTTATTCACAACTCCATTTTTTTTTCGCCTAAATCGAATGTTTTCAGCAAATCGAAATTTCAGTCGAAAGTTGCTGAAAAGTAAAGGAACATTCAATCGCGCTCAAGTTATCATATATCGTCGGTACCATGTCAAACTATCCAATGTGAAAAATGTGCGCTACTTTTTAAAAATTCAGATTTCTTGATTTGTACCACTTTTTTGAAATAGTAAAAATCGCATTATTTAATCTTATTTAATGACATATTAATTAAGGCGAAAACAAGGGGAATTTTACCATTTTAGAAAAGTGGTTCCAATCAAAAAACATGAATTAAAAAAAAAAATAGCCCACTGTTTTCACATTGGATAGTTTGACATGGTACCGACGATATTATTCAGCTGTAATGTAAACATCGATACAAAAAATATTTTTGTTAAATAATACAACATGCACCAGTAACATGTTAAAAAGACGAAAAGATGTGATTGAGAATGTGCTAATAAATGCCCGTTTTTTAAAAAACGCGTAGCTGCCAAGTTTTGCGCTTAATTCCTAATAATATTTTTATTAACCCTTTCCGGCACGGGCGGTTTTTGTTGTAAAATGATGAAATGACTGACTGACACCTGAATTTTACAACGACTTTTTTTAGAAATTAAAAATATGCTACTTTAGCTATTCATTGTAAAAACAAAATTTTTCTAAAATATGCTTCGTGCCGTTCGTAAGTTTGGAATTAAAATTAGGTATCCCGAACCGGGCACACTGTGCCGGAAAGGGTTAACAGCGAAATTTATATTATTTAATCATCGTAAATATAGGATAGAATAAGACAATTTTTTTCTGATTAAAATTAGTGGTAGAAAAAAAGCGTAAAAGTTGGCAGCTATGCTAACGTTCTATTAGTTTTATAAATCTTTTTGGAACATTTCCATCTTTTATGTTTGACTCATTACTAATATTTAATAATTTTTTGCAATAATTTTAAAATTGAATAAATGAAAATAAGTAATATTATGACATTTCAAATAATAATTACAAATAGTGGTCAGTATGATGAATTTTGAGCTACCACTATTTCCAAACAATAATTTTTATTTTACATTTCCCGCGCAATTGGTATGGAAATCTTCTTCGTGACAGGTTTCTTGTATAAATGTTGTAAAAATATGCGAGAATGATTATGGAATATATATATTTTTTTAAAGAAGAACTTATAAAAAAGATAAGAATTCAGATATTTCCGATAAAGCTTTCTGTTTCAAAATCAATTTAAGTAACAATAATCTTTAGTTTCCTTTTCGCATAATAAATAGCAGAGAAAGTCATATGCCGTATATTGAATATTGCTTCCTTTATAACATTTTGAAAATAATGGTAACCATCAAAGTGAAGGCTCCGAAAGAAGTAACGTTCACAATAGTCAGTAAAGGCTAAAAGAAAAAAAAAATCGCATTGTAATTTTATTTCATTTCGAGAGAAAAAAATTTTTCTTTATCGGTATAACCACTCAATACCTAATTTGATATTCATAAAATTCATATATAATTAAAAATAATTTCAATTTAAAAATTTATCTGAACATTCATTTCCTCTTTTATAAAGAAATGCATTTTTGTTTCTACATCGAAGTATATCTCGTTTTTCTAACTATGATTTTAAATAGAAATAACATTCCAAATACTTAAATAAATTCGATTAAACTATAGATCATTTCTGATATTAAATCAAGCTCTTAACTGATGCACGCCTACTATTTTGTATGTCAGTTGTCACGGCCTTTGCATGATCGATTTTAGATTAGTATCCTACTCCTTCTAGGACACACCCTTAAATCTCAGAAATTTCAGGTCACACCCCTGACATGCACTTGAACGTTACAACAGTTATTTAATTACATTATCGGCGAATTTCATTGTGATGTAAGTAATATAATATGTTAATAATGAATAATTTGAATTTCAATCAAATATATGAAATATTTGGATACCACCTGATATACTTTTTAAAGAATGAATAAGAAATTAGAAAATAACATTAGAAAAGTTTAATTTTTTTAATATTGGATAAAGTTTCTAATTTGAAATCAGTATCTATGACAATTATACCGCTGTTTCTTTTTGCCTAATAAATGTTAGAGAAAATCACAAATCATATATTGATTATGACTTACTTTATAATGGAATTTTACAGGATTTCATAGTTGCACCAGTCAGTATTTGAACGCATTAAAATGGACAATATGTTGAATGTTACAAAAGACTTTTTTCAATACAGTTGCATTTATAATAAAAAATATATATAAATAAATGAACAGAGCCTGATTACACTGTACAACAATGAAATTGCCTTTGGAGTGAAAATGTGCAACTCTGTTTGAAATTAACCCTCTGAGTACGAAATGTGAAATCCCCAGAAATAAGTTTAACAAAACAATCTTCATAGATATGCCCGTGACAGTTCACAGTTGAATTTTATTTGTTGTATTAGGTTGGCAACTAAGTTCCCGCAGTTTTTTTAAATGGAAGTTTTCTATCGGAATCTATATTTTGTTTTTTGGATAGAGTTAATTTGTGTAAAAAATCAGATCATTAAAATGGAGTGTCAAGATTAGAAAAAGGAGCATTTTCGACACCTCCCTCTCTTTGCTTTTAATCAAGGTTGTTAGGCCGCAAAAGCTGCTCGAGACATTTGTGCCGTACATGGCGAAGTTGCCAACGCTGAAAGAACCGCTCATAATTGGTATGCCATGGCAATTTTCACATCAAAGACTCACCTCGTTCTGGCCGTCCACTTGAGTTCGATGAAGAGCGATTAAACCAACTTTTGCGCAAAAATTTGTATCAAACGACAAAGGAACTTGCAGAGAAAATGAAATTCTCCCACACTGCTATAGAGAAACATCTTCACTCCATGAGAAAGGTTCAGAAGTGTGGAGCATGGGTTCCGCATACTTTAAGTGACAACAACAAAAATGAACGATCCACAATCTCCGCTGGTTTGCTCGCTCGTCACCGCTCAACTCAGGGACGCAAGCAAAGATTTCTTTAACGAATTGTTACTTGCGACGAAAAATGGTGCCTGTACATTAATATGAAGCAGCGCAAGGAATGGTTTGTCGCCGGTAAATTACCAACACCGCACGTGAAACAAGATCTTCATGCATGTAAAACGATATTGTGTGTGTGGTGGGACTGGGAAGGGATTATCAATTATGAATTGCTTGAGCGGAACCAAACAGTCAACGCGGAACTCTATGTTCGACAAATGGACCGACTCAACACGGCTTTTCAAGAGAAAAGACCTAATCGGCAGCATGGAGAGTTCTTTGCTGCACGACAACGCCCGCCCTCATATCGCCAATATGACCAAGGAAGCCATTCAAACATATGGCTGGGAAGTGCTGCCGCATCCGTCGTACTCTCCCGATTTGGCACCAACGGATTTCCACGTCTTTCGATCTCTAACAAATGTTATGCGCGGAGTTTCGTTCAAAACTAATACAGAATTGAGAGCTTGGTTGGATGAATTTTTCGAGTCGAAACCGGAGGATTTCTACCAACGAGGTACTGAAAATCTTGTTGAAGGTTGGAAAGAATTCGTAAACAACAAGAGAGAATACATTGTTGATTAATTATTTGCCATTTTTTATTGAAAAATATACTTAAAAAAAAAAAAAGGCGGAAACTTAATTGCCAACCCAGTTGACATTCAATTTAACCATTTCGACTCGGGTGTCTCTTACACAAATTTTATTCGTTTCACACCACTTTTGAAAAGAAGCTTCCTTCAAGTAGAAAATTTCAAAAATTCTGTTAATTAAACAAAGCAAATTTTATTTTCCTTTATTACTGATACCAAAAACAAATTTTGCCAAGAACGATGATGTCTAGTTTGACTGGGCATATGAGTACAAAGGGTTAATGATCTGAAACTTAACATAAATTAATTCGATCAAAACAAAATGGATATGCGCAGAAAATATGTATTTAAAAACGTGGCAGCAACCTAGTTGCCAAACCACTTGGTATTCTCTAATTGACGTTACATTTCAATGATCTAAAATTTAACATTATAACACAATAAAATTAGCTCGATCAAAAAAAAACAGAATATAGATTCTGGTAGAAAAGGTGTATTTAAACAAACGGCGGGAACTTGGTTGCCAACCCAATAGTTAATAATATGTAAGACCTTCTTTAGTCTCTTGGTATGTTGGCATCATTTAGATTCACTTTACTCGTTGACAGTGGTGGAAAATTGGCGCAGAGGAGGAGCCTATTGACACCACTAAATTTTAGTAGTATTTTTCGGCATATTTAATGACAGAATTTCTGAGTTTTTATTAAGCTGAAGCATACTATAAATTATTAGTGGTTTCAATAGGCTCCTCCTCTGCGCCAATTTTCCATCACTGCGTTGACGACTGGCAATTCATTTAAAACTTTTGGTTTTAACCCCTTAACTAACACTCCCGTGATATTCACGGGCTGTATCTTTTATTCATTTTATTCTTTTTCGTTTAATTTCCACCAGTTTTATAAAACAGTGTAATTGGCTTTATTATGGTATCATTTTACCTATCATTAAAAATAAGGTGAAAATTTCTTTTTCAAAAATGTGGTGCCGATAAGCAATTTGAATTTTTAAACCGTAATTTAATGCGACTTTTAAGGTGTTAAAGCAGTAGAAATACCTATCTCTTCAAAAATTCTTTCGTAAATTGGGTACCCAGATAGGTTTCTCATGTTTATAGATCAGTATAAGTCAGGTTTCCCACTCAGTCGTTCTTTGAACACCACTTTTAATTACAGGAAAATTTTCTTTATAAATTTTGTAGAAACGTACTGGGAAAAGCGTGTTTTTTTCTTTGCAATTGTTGCAGAAACCTACCACGAATTTATTTCTAAAAAAATACTGGCTTTTAAAAACGGACCAGTTGCCATATACATATCTTTCAATGTACGGATTTAATATAAAATGTCTTACAATCTAAAAACAAATAAGGACAACAATGACATAAATTCAGTTTCTGTATCATAGAAGCCACGCTCGTATTCAATGATGTATTTTGAATAAAAACCGCCGCCACCTGAATACCTGGCCTGAGCGCTGACACAAAACTGACGGCTGTCTTAGACGGATTTTCTTAAGCTTTTGTACGGTTCTCAGAATTTAGAAACTAGTTTTTTCAAAAGTTTTCTTTGAAATATTCTATTTCAGAAAAAAAGCGGAAAAAACTTTTAAAAATTATTGGAACTCAAATTCAAGAGATCGACCAAACATTGAAAAGAATCCGCCAACGGTATTCGCAATTTCTGTGTCAGCACTCAGGAATTGTATTCAGGGGGCGAGATATCGTCGGTACTATGTCAAACTATCCAATATGAAAACAGTTTTGCCAGTGGGCTACTTTTTTAAAATTCAGATTCCTTGATTGGGACCACTTTTTTAACCCTAGAACTACCGGAAATTTTACTCAAGTTTTATAAAAACATTCTACACCAGAATTTTTACTTAAAACTATTTAATTTGTTTATTTAACTTATTATTGTCTGATTTATACATTTAGTTTGTTTTGAAGAAATTTTCTGGTTTGAATAGATATTTTGAATATACATGTCGGGTCCATTGGACCCTTCTGGTAGACAGAGGGTTAAAACAGTAAAATTCGTCTTATTTAACCTCATTTATTGACATATTAATTAAGAAAAATGGTGCCAATCAAGAAATATGAATTAAAAAAAGTAGCGCACACTGTAAAAAAAAAAGGGCTAAAATACGGAAATACTACTCGCAATCAAGACGCAGTGCTATTTCCGTATTTTAACGGAAGTTTTCCCCCTTAAATGCCAAAAAAGGAATTTGTTCTGTAATTTGCCGGGAAAAAGTTTCTTTAAAATACGGAAATAGTACTGGCGTCTCAATTGCCAGTAGTATTTCCGTATTTTAGTCCGCTTTTTTTTTTTTTTTTTTTTTTTTTTACAGTGCACTGGCAACACTGTTTTCATATTGGATAGTTTGACATAGTACCGACGACATAAAACGAGGATTCTCGTTTTCCGACGGTAATGTGTTAACCCTTGGCACTTGAGAGGAGACTTTCACTCACTAAGTGAGTGAGGTGACTACTAAGTGAGTCAACTCTTGAGTGCAAAGGGTTAAGTGAAAGGAAGGGCGCCTAACTCAATTCGAACTTCTTGATAAACCCGGGGGTAGTGACGTAGCGTCATTGGATGCATTATCATTTTCCTACCAGTATTATTACTTGCTAAATCTCGACTTATTAAATCATATAACGTTCGAATGTACAGAAACAATAAAAATTAAAAATTGGTTTAAAACCTTTTAAGTACAAAGCTAATTTGTATGTAAAACTGTCTGGCGTGCTCACATCCATCTCCAAAGAATTTGTATTTGTTTGTTCAGTTTAACACTAAACATGCCAAGAATTTTATTAAAATTGTATAAAAAATATTTTACACCAGAATTTTTACTTAAAACAATTTAGCATATTTAATAAATTTCTTTTTTTTTGTGTTTTATATTTTATTTATTATATTAAGAAATCTGTAAAGAAAATTGTTAATATTTTTATTTGGTACATGTGAAATGACCGGTTCTTGGTATATTTAGTGTTAACGCTTTCGGTCTTGTGGTCTATGGTCATATTTTGCGTACGAGGGTAAAGTATTCCGAGACCACAATTCAATACTACCCGCTGTTAACCTGTATCTGGATTCGAATTTAGATTTTTAGAAGTGGGTAATTCCACGAGCACTTGTCGTGTAAGGCGCATCCCACACTAAAGTGACACATAAGACATGTGGCTTGAATTCGCAGGAAAAACTGGTTTAAAACAGGTTTGAAACAACTTCGTTCTTTGTTTAGACCGGTTTTTGCGCAACATGTCGCTTGTCGTCTCAGTGTGGGATGCGCCCATAGACTTTTCATATAACTGGACTCAGAAATAGCAACCCTTTCTTGACGCCGGGATCGCTACCCACCGTCACGTGATGGTGGGCAGAGAAAACGTGCCAAACCGGTTTTTCTCCTCTGGTTCAAGCTGAAACTTTCTTGCATCGGAGTTTCTCACGCATAAATCAAATCTGACAGTTGCCAATAAGGTGATGACCGCCATAAAAGACAACCTTTTGGCGATGAAAGCGGGAAACATGTGTGCCTCAAGTTCTGACCAAAATAACAATGGGATTCGGCCTCTACTTCTTAGCTTTACTCTGAGGATGCGCCTAAGTCACATACTATGCTTGTTGGCCACCGTTATTTTATAAAAGTTTGCTTCGCGCCTTTTTCAATTGATGAAATATCTCCCATAAAATAAGTCACAATTTTCCGTTCTAAAATACTGGTAGACAAAAATCTAGTATGTGACTTACACGACAAGTGCACAGTGTTGCCAGAAGGGTTACTTTTTTAAAAATCTGATTCTTGATTGGCACCACTTTTTTGAAATGGTAGAATTGTTCCTTATTTAATGACATGTTAATTAAGGCAAAAACAAAGGGAATTTTACCGTTTCAAAAAAATGGTACCAATCAAGAAATCTAAATAAAAAAAGGTAGCCCGCTGGCAACACTGCAAGTGCTCGTGGAAATGCCCTAGTACGATTACGATTACAG
This sequence comes from Maratus speciosus, assembly GCA_963932465.1. Lineage (NCBI taxonomy): Eukaryota > Metazoa > Arthropoda > Arachnida > Araneae > Salticidae > Maratus > Maratus speciosus. The sequence continues at coordinate 307,094,511 of OZ010796.1, forward strand.
AAGACGAAAAAAATTTCAATGGTAAAAAAATAAATATTTCGCTGCAGTTTTATTAAAATATGGTTTAATTATTTAAAGGAGTTCATGTTTTACTTTTTTTTAATATTATTCCGTTTAGAATTTGAATTTAGATAGTATGATTTTATATTTAAAGATATATCTGATGTATTGTTGTTAGTGTGGCCAAATTAGTGGATTATTTTGTTTAAGAAGTATATCAGATTTTCAAAACAGTAATCTTAGTTTTATTTAATGACAGACATTCCATCAATCAATAAAGCGAAAATTACAGTTAGGAAAGTCTGATAGCTACTTTGAATAAACATCCCGCTAATCACGGATTACCACAATTTAAATACCATTAAATAATAATTTTCAAGGAATAAATCGGACCCCGATAAATAATATACGAAATTCCGCCAGTTTGTCTCCAAGGTATTAGAAGAGCTCGCACTGGTCCGTTTTTTGAAAATCAGCATTTTTAAGCGAAAAATTCGTGGCAGGTTCTTCAGGAATGAGAGCTCTCCTATCCAAATCACTGTTTGCTACCACTAAATGTTACTGGTATTTCTAACCTAACTTAATGACCGAATTTCTGAGATTTAATTAAGGAAAGAACACAATTAACCACTTGAGGAGCAAGCGAAAATGTCTCTAAATATTGAATTCTCACCAGAATAAACGAAAAATTTTATTTTTAAATAAAGAAAAGCAATTTTTCGACGAATTTCCTCCAAAGTTAAAAATATAAAATTTAGTTTATATAAAAATTTTCTGGTGAGAATCTTGTTTAAATTAGGTGGGATATATTTTATCCCACCGCCCCTCAAGGGGTTAAAATTTCGTTGTGAAAATCAACCATTTGGGTCGGAGTGCTCTCATCCCTCGTTCTTGCAACAATAGCAACAAACACGTCTTTCGAGGTCAGTTTCTATGCAACCTATAATGAAAGATTTTATGTTAAAAAAATGGTGTTCGAAAACAGACCGAGTGGGAGCCCTGTGATGGTCACGTTATTTAATCCCTTGGTATGTTTATGAAACCATTTAATTTTAATTCCCAAATGCCACATTAGCACAAGAACTTGGGTAAAAAAATTTCGGTTTATTATGTGTGTGAAAGCTTTTGTTATTTATGAAAAATATTGTTTTCAAATTCTGGTGTCATTTATTAATTTCGACACTTTAGCAATTGAATTGCTTTGCCCCTGAAAGGGTTAATCACATATAGTCTGTCATAAATCAGGTAAAATTTATTTTTTATTATTAATTATTTTTATATAAATTATAAAAGTGCCGGATGATTTCCGCTGGCGATGATCGGACTCTGAATAAAAATAACATACGATTGTGTATTGGAAGGGACTTTTGAGTGAAATTAGCGTTACTTGATGCCGTTTGTTAGTGTAAATTTACTGCAAAACAGTGATTATTTTATTAAAATCATTTCTGCTTAGCTTCCCAAATTTCTGATATTTTCCCTATCAATACATTAGAGTCAAAAATTTCTCTTATTTAATCGCAAAAAAAAATTTGAATAAATTAGATAAGTGTATTAAAATAGCAGTTAAATCCTTTGTGCAGGAATATTAAAAAGCAGTAAACCAACGTTTAAAATGTACAAATAATGCGTGAAAATCTGCAAACAGCTGTTTCCAATCTACAGCGAGATTCTTCTTCAGTGCAAGATAGGGAAAAAAGAACAGCGTGCTAGAAAAAGCAAGTCTGAGCAAAATAATAGACAGAGACGCACTGCCTTATATACCCTATGCGGGTAGTGAAAGCGCCAGAAACAACCAATAAGAGAGAAGCAGTGGAAACGACTGGGTGGACAAGTAGCGACATCTACCGGAGAAGGAGAGAAAAAGAAACCAAAAAAGAGGAAATTAAATTAATGCTTTCCAAATACTTGGAAAATCTGGAGTATTAGATAAGTCATTGACTAAAGAGTGAGAATTTTTAATGATGTGGTAAGCTTCCCAAAAATCAAGATCAAGGTTACAAGAACATTTTTGGATAATGGTGGCTGAGGAAAAATCGAACCTATGTTGAGAAGACTAAGAATGTTGAGCAATAGAAGAACGTTTGAGCTCCTGATTTTTAACATAAACTTCATGCTCTTTTAAACGAAATCTAAGAGCACGTTTAGTCTGGCCAATAAAAGAAAGGCCACACTGGCAAGAGATTCGGTAAATACCCCAGTTATCTAGGCGATTTTATTAACAGGAGAAAAATAACATTAAAATCAAACCTTCTTAAGATTTTAGCAACTTGCTGACTGATTTTAGGAAAAAATGGTAACACAACTGAAGTATTAGAGTTGGAATTAGAATGCTTTTCAGAATGGACGGGTTTCGTCAATTTCTTATATATAGAATCAATAATATTAGATGAATAACTACGATCAACAGCAATAGCTTTGAGGTAATTAAGTTCAGCACTAAGTAACTGAGGAGTGGAACCAATATTCGTAGCCCGAAAAAAAAAGTACTGAAAGCAGCGAATTTCTGGTTAGGGGGATGAGAAGAATGCCTGTGAGGTTGGAGACTGACAGCAAAATGTTTACGAAAGACGGTAGTCTGAAAGATATTTTCACACCGAATAACAAGGACATCGAGGAAAGAAAGACAGTTATTGGTCTCAATTTCAGAGGTAAATTGAATGCAGGGATCAATGGAATTCATAATAGAGAGAATATGATTGATATCCGAATTTATTACAACCAGGACATAAACATCATCAACATAACGAACATAGAACAGAAATTTTAAAATTTAAAAAAGTTTGACCTCAAAATCGTGCATATAAATATCGAATAAAATTGGACTAAGAGGATTACCCATAACCAAACCATCAATCATGCGGAAGAAATTACCATTGAAAACAAAAGTATTTTGCGACAAGCAAGCGCGAGTGAGAAGGATAAGTTCCTCGATTTCAAAATAAGAGAAATGGAATTCACAAAGTCTCTTCTTGAGGCAATCTAAAGCCCCCTCAACCGGAACGTTTGTAAAGAATGATTTAACATCAAAAGAAACCATCATGTGACCCTGCGGCTTAAAATTATGAAGTTTTTTAACAAAATCAAAAGAATTCTTAACAGTGAAACAGTTACTGTTCAAAAGTGGGGAAAAAACAGAAACTAAATATTTGGCAAGCTTATAAGAAGCTGTACCGATACTAGAGACAATAGGTCTAAAAGGAATGTCAGGTTCATGGACCTTAGGTAAAGCATAAAACCTGGCACAATGCGCAATAGATGGAATAAGAGACTTCTTAAAGTTATCAGGAATAATGGAAGAAGACTTGATGGCAGACTTAATAGAGTTAATTTCACTAGTGGAAGGGTCTTTGCGGATGTCCACGTAAGGACTATCTTTAAATAATTTATGGGATTTTTCCAAATAAGAAGATTTTTCGAGAAGAACAATCTGACCACCTTTGTCCACCTTAGTAATGATTAAGTTTAGATCAGAACGCAAATTTTTCAGACATTGTTTAACTGGATTTTTATGATTGGGCTTATAAACATTAGAATTGAAATCAACAGTATTGACAATGATATGCCTGATGGACTCTTTTTGAGAAGAAGATAGAGCGCTATGCTTAAAGGCCCTTTCAATAGGAGCAATTAGATTAGGTAAAGAAGGAATAGCAGAGACAGAGAAATTGTTATTCAATTTGAGAGCATCGAGCTGATTGTCACTTAACTCTAGAACACCCGGAAATTTTACTCAAGTTTCATAAAAATATTTTAAACCAGAATTTTTATTTAAAATTATTTGACTGATTTATTTAACTTAAATCTGCGTTCTTTTAAATTTAACTTATTCTGTGAAAGAATTTCTGGTTCTAATTGACATTTAAGCGCATGATCGGAGTCGAATCGACTCCTTCCGGGCGTTCTAGTGTTAAAGAAACACTAGAAAGATTGACAACAACATTTTGGTTAACAACAGTCAAATTGCTGGAGTTATTAACGACAGAACTTTTACAAAGTGCATTAAATTTCTTCTTAAAACCGAACAATGAACAGTAGAAGCTGCGAGAACTCTACTCCATGACTTTCTGTCTATAGACTCAAAATCAGGTGTAGAATTAGCGAGGCTGATATGTAAGGAATGTAACTCGCGCTCTATTTTAAACGTTGGTTTACTGCTTTTTAATATTCCTGCACAAAGGATTTAACTGCTATTTTAATGTATTCGGCTTTAACGGGCCTTTATTCCTCTGTGATTTCTTTCTTTTTTCGTCATTTTTTTTCGCGATGTCTCAAATCAATAGGTTTTGTAATTTACGATTGAAAAAGTACAGGTTTTTGGAACACTTACATTTCCTACTTGACTGTAGGCGTAAGATGGTTATTCCTAATTCCATTTCTATACGTTGTAATTTATTTTCTTCTAATAGAATTGACAAGGTCTTATTTCGTTCTAAATTAGCTCTTTTAAGTGCTTTGATTCAAGATACTCGCCATAAAATTGCTCATATAGAGTGCGAGTTATATTCCTTATATATCAGCCTTGCTAATTCTACACCTGATTTTGAGTCTATAGACAGAAGATCATGGAGTAGAGTTCTCACAGCTTCTTCTGTTCATTGTTCGGTTTTAAAGAAAAAAATTAATGCACTTTGTAAAAGTTCTGTCGTTAATAACTCCAGCAATTTGCCTGTTGTTAACCAAAATGTTGTTGTCAATCTTTCTAGTGTTTCTTTAAGTGACAATCATCTCGATGCTCTCAAATTGAATAACAATTTCTCTGTCTCTGCTATTCCTTCTTTACCTAATCTAATTGCTCCTATTGAAAGGGCCTTTAAGCATAGCGCTCTATCTTCTTCTCAAAAAGAGTCCATCAGGCATATCATTGTCAATACTGTTGATTTCAATTCTAATTTTTATAAGCCCAATCTTAAAAATCGAGTTAAACAATGTCTGAAAAATTTGCGTTCTGATCCAAACTTAATCATTACTAAGGTTGACAAAGGTGGTCAGAATGTTCTTCTCGATAAATCTTCGTATTTGGAAAAATCCCATAAATGAATTTAAGATGGTCCTTATGTGGACATCCTCAAAGACTCTTCCACTAGTGAAATTAACTCTATTAAGTCTGCCATAAAGTCTTCTTCCATTATTCCTGCTAACTTTAAGAAGTCTCTTATTCCATCTATTGCGAATTGTGCCAGGTTTTATGCTTTACCTAAGGTCCATAAACCTGACATTCCTTTTAGACCTATTGTCTCTAGTATCGGTACAGCTTCTTATAAGCTTGCCAAATATTTAGTTTCTGTTTTTTCCCACTTTTGAGCAGTAACTGTTTCGCTGTTAAGAATTCTTTTGCTTTTGTTAAAAAACTTCATAATTTTAAGCTGCAGGGTCACATAATGGTTTCTTTTGATGTCAAATTATTATTCACAAACGTTCCGGTTGAGGGGGCTTTAGATTGCCTCAAGAAGAGGCTTTGTGAATTCCATTTCTCTTATTTTGAAATTGAGGAACTTATCCTTCTCACTCGCGCTTGCTTGTCGCAAAATACTTTTGTTTTCAATGGTAATTTCTTCCACATGATTGATGGTTTCGCTATGGGTAATCCTCTTAGTCCAAATTTATGCGATATTTATATGCACTATTTTGAGGTCAAACTTTTTGAAATTTTAAAATTTCCGTTCTACGTTCCTTATGTTGATGATGTTTATATCCTGGATAAAATAAATTCGGATATTAATTATATTATCTCTATTGTGAATTCCATTGATCCCTGCATTCAATTTACCTCTGAAATTGAGACCAATAACTGTCTTTCTTTCCTCGATGTCCTTGTTATTCGTTGTGAAAATGGCTTTCAGACTACCGTCTTTCGTAAACCTTTTGCTGTCAGTCTCCAACCTCACAGGCATACTTCTAATCCCCATAACCAGAAATTCGCTGCTTTCAATACTTTTGTTTTTTGGGCTACCAATATTTGTTCCACTCCTCAGTTACTTAGTGCTGAACTTAAGTACCTCAAAGCTATTGCTGTTGATCGTGGTTATTCCTCTAATATTATTGATTCTACATATAAGAAATTGACGAAACGCGTCCATTCTGAAAAGCATTCTAATTCCAACTCTAATACTTCAGTTGTGTTACCATTTTTTCCTAAAATCAGTCAGCAAGTTGCTAAAATCTTTAGAAGGTTTGATTTTAATGTTATTTTTCTCCTGTTAATAAAATCTCTTTTTCAAATCTCAAACACCCCGTTGATCGCCTAGATAACTGGGGTATTTACCAAATCTCTTGCCAGTGTGGCCTTTCTTATATTGGCCAGACTAAACGTGCTCTTAGATTTCGTTTAAAAGAGTATGAAGGTTATGTTAAAAATCAGGAGCTCAAACTTTCTTCTATTGCTCAACATTCTTGGCCTTCTCAACATAGGTTCGATTTTTCCTCAGCCACCATTATCCAAAAATGTTCTTCTAACCTTGATCTTGATTTTTGGGAAGCCTACCACATCATTAAAAATTTTCACTCTTTAGTCAATGACTTATCTAATACTCCAGATCTTCCAAGCATTTGGAAAGCATTAATTTAATTTCCTCTTTTTTGGTTTCTTTTTCTCTCCTTCTCCGGTAGATGTCGCTACTTGTCCACCCAGTCGTTTCCACTGCTTCTTTCTCATTGGTTGTTTCTGGCGCTTTCGCTACCTGCATATTGTATATAAGGCAGCGCGTCTCTGTCTATCATTTTGCTGAGCCTTGCTTTTTCTAGCACGCTGTTCTTTTTTCCCTATCTTGCACTGAAGAAGAATCTCGCTGTAGATTCAAAACAGCTGTTTGCTGATTTTCACGCATTATTTGTGCATTTTAAACGTTGGTTTACTGCTTTTTAATAGATAAGTGTATGTTTTGAAAAATGGTGGTATGTAAAAGATGGCCTCTATATGTACGGATATGAATTTAATTTTTTTATGTCTAAAGTAGTACTTATATACACCTCTCCTTATTAACATTTTTTAAACTATCTATAAGTATATACTGTCATACAGATTTCTGGCAAGATAGTTCTAGTAAATTTTACCACAGTTAATCCTTTCAGGGGCAAAGTACTTCTAATCATATAATGCTGAAATAATTGAGTGACACCAGAATTTAGAAACAAATTTATTTCAAAATAAGTAAAAGCTTTTCTTCACGTACTTAATAAATTTAAAATTTTCAAAAAAAATTCTGGTGTCAATGTGAAATTTGACAATTAAAATTAAGTGGGATATATTATATCCCACCGCCCTTCAAGGGGTTAAAAGAAATTGACATTTCATATAAACTATTACTCTTAAACATAGCAGTTAACTTTTACGCTTTATTCCTACCACTAATTTTTAAGAAAAAATTACGTTATTTAATACTATATTTAGATGATTAATTAAGATAAATTCCTACGTTAAGAAATAGTTGTAGGAAAAAAAAGCGTAAAACTTGGCAGCAGTGCTCTTAAATCTTGGAAAACGTCAATTATGCAGAAACAACTATATCAAAGAACAATAATTCTGCGCATTTTAAAACAAACCTTATTTTTAACTCTCTTTTCATATCAAAATAAGAGAATGTTCATGTGTTTCATTTGCCACACGGATGTCACAACCGCAACAGAAAATAAGTCTTTTAAGTAACGAGTAATGTTTCAGAAGATTCTCGATCCTAAGGACAATAAATGTCGCTTAACACTAGAAAGCCCGATAGCAGTCATTGTGACTGCTACCAAATGAATATATATCGGTTCGAACGAGAATTTTTCTTATAAAACTAGTTTAAAAGAAGAAAAGAAAAAACTAGTTAAATGAATAAGTTAATAATTTAAAATAAAAATTGTGGTGTAACATATTTTTCTAAAATTTGAGTAAAATTCTCGGTCTTTCAAGTGTTAAGTATAAAAATATTTAATAGAAAATCTTGGCCTTGATACTCTTAAGAAACAATGCTATTTTACGTCTAAAATCGTGAGACTCGTGCACACTCTTACTCATACATTTGACGAAATATACGTTTGATGAAACACATTATTCAAAAAAATATTAATATATTCCGACGATTTCGTCGGTACCCTTTCAAACTATCCAATGTGAAAACAGTGGGTTACTTTTTTTAAAATTCAGATTTCTTGATGGGTACCACTTTTCTGAAAGGGTAAAATTCCCCTTGTTTACTCCTTAAATAAGTCATTAAATAAATTTCAATAAGGAGAATTTTGCTATTTCTAAAAAGTGGTGCCAGTCAAGAAATCCGAATTTAAAAAAATAGCCTACTGTTTTCACATTGGATAATTTGACAGGGTACCGACGATATCTCCATTGAATTATTGTTGCCCGAAGATTTTCTATGAAAACAATAAAATCGCTGCCCTATCAGTGTTGCCAGTGGGCAACTTTTTAAAAATTCTCAATTCTTGATTAGCACCAGTTTTATCAAATAATAAAATTCGCCTTATTTAATGACGTATTTATTAAGACGAAAGCAAAGGGCAGATTACCATTTCAGAAAAGTGGTATCAATCAAGAAATCTGAATATTAAAAAAGTAGCCCACTGTCAACACTGTTCCATATTCTTTGAAAATCATGAGAGAAGATAAGTTTCCCAAGTTTAAGTTCAAGCACGAATAAAAATATTCCAATGTGTATATTTCATATAACATTTGCTACAACTCTAATTAAATGTGGTCGAATACATGATTTAACACTAGAACGCCCGGAAGGAGTTGATTCGACTCCGACCATATGCTTAAATGTCAATTAGAATCAGAAATTCTTTCACAAAATAATTTAAATTAAAAAAAAAAGGGTGCAGATTTACGTTAAATAAATCAGTCAAATGCTTTTAAATAAAAATTCCGGTGTAAAATATTTTTATGAAACTTGAGTAAAATTTCTGGGCGTTCTAGTGCTAAATACATATTTTTTTCTGTCAAAATTCAACAAAATCGGTATGCAAAAATATTACATAGGCGTAACTAAGGGTTCAGAGCACACGATTGCCAATGGAAATCGCATTTAAAATGACAAAGAAATGTTGTCGCTAAAACCAACGTCTCACTTCAATATTGAAATGTAATGATTGATGATAGAATCAGTAACCAACAAACAACACTTTAAGCTCTGGTGTGTGGATTTCTTCAAAATACCCAAATGTCCCATTCTATGTATTATATACACGAAAAAAATGTATTAATTTATTTTAAATTAAATTTGGTCTAATATTCCGGTGCAATTGCAATATTTGGAAATAAAAATTAAGTTGGAAGAAATTGGCCCACCTGAGCAATGTTGCCAGATTGGCTACTTTTTTTAAAATCAGATTCTTGATTGGCACCAATTTTTTGAAATGGTAAGATATGTCTTATTTAATGACATATTAATTAAGGCAAAAGAAAGTTAATTTTGCCGTTTCAAAAAAGCGGTGCCAATCAAGAAATCTGATTTTTAAAAAAAAGTAGCCCACAGGAAACACTGCACCTCAGCTCAAAGGGTTTAATTGAGTGTTCGGCCCTTAGTAGGTGGTGCAATAAACCTTTGATTTAACGACCTTTCAATTTATGTTACCAGAAATTCCTTATAGTTATTTTCATCTTATTTTCGAAGAATTTTATTATTAGGCAAGTCAAAAAGATTGCTACTAAAATATTCTTACAATAAAAAATAAAAAGCATAGGCTTCCTATATGAGACGTATACGTCTCACCCGTCCTCAATGAGTTAACCTTTTCAGGGGCAAAGCACTTCTATTCGTAAAATTATAAAATGATTGATTGGCACCAGAATTTACAAACTAATTTCTTTCAAAATAGGTAAAAGCTCTTCATCACGTATTTCATAATTGGAAATTTTTCCTTCTAAAATTCTGGTCTCAATGCGGCATTTAGGAATTAAAATTAGGTAGTCCAAAAATGAACCACCACCCTTGAAGGGGTTAATAGAATTATTCTACCTCATTTTAGATTTTTGGACAAATTACGTGTTAACACATTCACGTCGGCGCGGTGAGTCACACTCGACTGTCTCAGAGTTGTCAAGTCTCCGGCTTTTTTCACACCACTATTGTTTTAGAGAAAATGTTGCTCCTTTAAATCGCCCAATTGTTCTAATTAAATAAAACAACATTTTCTGTATTAAAATACTGGTATCCAAAAAGCCGGAGACTTTGCAGCTCTGAGACAGTCGAGGGTGACCCACCGCGCCGGCGTGAACGTGTTAAATATGTGAAACAATACAGGACAGAAATTCGAAGAAATCTTGTATACTTTAAATCCGTTACTAGATTACGTACATGGGTTTGAAACATAAATTTTTGGAAATAATATATGCTAAGTGTAGCTCAAAGGAAGCCATAAAAGTCAAAAAGTCATTTAGATTTTTATTTTTAAAAAAAGTAATAAGGCAGAAAACATGACGAAATTCATTTCCGAAAACGATAATCACGTGTTAATATTCTACTCACGTTTTAGTGCTTTTAGTTTAATGATCGCTCCGAAAGTATTGGCTAACTGGATTTGATTAACAGAGAAGAAACAATATTTATTTTTCAAATTTACATGTTTAATTGTGTTTAGCTATAATTTGAATTCATTCTCACGTGAATAAGTTAAAAGCTGCATTTTCTTTTTCTTTTAATCGTTAGCGCAAATTGTATGAACTAGTGAAAGTATATCCTATCACACAAATCTAATTGTATTATGAAAGACTTAGTTCTGCATTTTGATGATATGATAAGTGTTTACTAGCTTTAAACACTACAGAAAATTAGATTTCAACGGAATTTTTTAAAATGTGAAATATTTAATTTTCCCCCTTAGACCTTAATTTAATGTTATCATGGAAATTCCTTAAATTTTAATAATATAATTGAAATAAATGTAAAACTTATTTTTTTAGCTGAAAATATTTCGGTGTACCTCCTTCGCGACGAACGTCCTTTATAGAATTTTTAATCTTTAATCATCGGTTATTAAAAATTTAATTTCTTGCTAATTAAATTGCAGAAATACTTTGATTTAATCAGGAAAATTTTCAAATAATAATTACTCGTGGAAATATCCAAGGGTAGTGAGAACTTTTTGGGCCACCTACACTTATTACCCATCGCGAAGCATTAATAACTCACTTAATTACCTAAGTTAACTGGTTTATACATACATAATTTATCAAAATATATTTTTCCGAATTACTCGCAAAAATATATTAATTTATAATTTATTTATAATGATGTAAATTTATAAATTATTAAATATGTTTGACTAAATTAATTCTGTATAAACTAGTTGACATAGCAACAATGTGAAATTTTTTTGCATTTTAATTGCTTGCGATCTTTCAATTTTTTGGCAAAAATGAAATCTAATTTTATTATACGTTTAGGAGAAACTGTACTATTATTTTTAATAAATGCAGTTTTTCAAGTAATAAACCCTATTTACAATGTAAGTTAAATGTTTATTCAGTAAAAGTGCACATTGTTAATGTTTTATTTATAAAATTATTACTTTTTTAAATATTTTACTTTTTATTTCGGGGCTGCTGAAATAAAAAATGAATTCTATATGCCGAAATTATACAGAAATGATGTCCTTTGGATAACATTTCCAAAAGTATCTCAGATTTAGGAATTGAAATAAATGCTTAAAAAATGTCATTTCCCCCCCCCCCCTCAATAATTCCGCTTTTACTGGTTTTTAAAAAGTTTTAAACGGCATCCTTTATGAATAATTAGATGAAAAACATTTGTTTTTTTTTCAAATTTATTTTTTCTAAATATGGGTCAATAATTTCCTAGTTGTATGCAATAAACTTACATTTGTTTTTCTTTAACTTTCTTGGTTACACAAAAAAATAAAAAAAAAATAAATAAATAAATAAATAAATTATTTTATGGCTAAGAGTTTTTCTTCCGGTCAATTTTTTTAGTTTAGAATAAGCTGATTCATGAAGATTGAATGCGTAAAATTATGTTTTTATTTCCCAGAAATTTCTTTAAAAATGTAATTTATTCAAGGATTTCTTTTTTCACCATCCATTTAAATTTTAAAAATATCTTTTCATTTTTAATGACAAAGTAAAACAAAAAATAATCATGTAAAAAGACCGTATAATACCCTTTTTTCATCTTTTTATCCTCAAAAATGGAGTAATTCAGTTGCCATCATTACAGAAATGTTCTGAAAAAGAAAGAAAGATATAATAATATTATTATCTGGTAAATTAATTTTTAAATTTTATGAATTAAGGGTGGAGATCCGCGAATGTCATATTATATAACATATACGTATCCACACGAATAACTGACTTTTTTTCTATCACAAAATTTACAGTATCGTAGGAGGGGTACGTGTGAAATACAATCAGACAGTCAGATTTTAATATCATACAAGCAGTGTTAATTTAGTTAAACTATCATTACCTCAGTTACTCGTGCAAAAATGGGTACTATAATCATAGTTCCCATTTCTATTTATATCGTTTTATATGTAAACAGTAAATTTTACGTAATCCATCTGCACTTGATATAATTTGTAATTATGCTAGAAAATTATTTAAACACCATAAAAAAAAAACCCAGTTAAATGAGATACAAATTTCATCGAAATTACGTTTGAATGTACATTTTGTTTTTTTGTTTTTATGCGGCATCTTGTGCAATATTTAAAAGTTACAAAATTTGTAGGAAAACTAGTTTCATTTTCCAGGCTGTTACCTTCAGCCTTTCTAATGGATATATATATATATATATATATATTTTTTTTTTTTTTTTTGCTTTATATTAAAGACATATAATTTAAAAAGCATTATGTATATATATTTATAATTCATTTATTATTCTGAAAATTATAATTTTTTCATTTAACCCCTTAATTCTCACTCCCGTCAATATCTCGGGCTGAGGTGTCGTTCGTTATTTCTCGTGCCCGTCATATTCTCGGGCTGGAGATTTAATTGCTGGAAAAACTTCTGAAACCAGAAAAAATGAACTGGAATTTCCATTTGAAGTCTTTGAATATTAGCACTCTGGGTTGATTTGTACGATCTATAATTTGCCATAGATTTGTCATAGATTTGTAATATTTTTGTCATTTCGATGTGGATTCTGATGAATCAAGCCTTTCAGATGATAACTGGAATATTAGCCCCTTCACGGTCGCTTAATATTTGAAAAAACCATCAAAAGTGTACCTATTTTTTTTATTACAGAAATTGAATAATTATAAGGTTTCTAAATAAAATATGCAATTAGTTTATTTTTAAGGCGAAAAAACAATATTTTATAGCCATATTCATATTTTTATAAAAGCCATCATGCGAGAATTATGTGTCTTAACCTCTTAAGCTCCGCCCCAGATAAATGTAGGCTACTATCTTTTAATTCAGATTGTTTGACTCCCACCAGTTTTTTTTTAATAGTGTAAATGGCTTTATTTTCGCATCATTTTATCTGCCGTAAACTACGGTGGTGGGAATCAAACAATCTGAACAATAAAAAAAAAGTAACCTACATTTATCGGAGGCGCGTAAGAGGCTAAGACACATAATTCTCGCATGATGGCTTTTATACAAATATGAATATGGCTATAAAATATTGTTTTTTCGTCTTAAAAATAAACTAATTGCATATTTTATTTAGAAACCTTATAATTATTCAATTTCTGTAATAAAAAAAATAGGTACACTTTTGATGTTTTTTTTCAAATATTAAGCGACCGTGAAGGGGTTAATTTAACGAAATTACAAAGTAACTACCCTTTTTTTACAAATTTACAGTGTTGATTGACAATGATTGATTTTACTATTGATTTAAAAAAATACAGTATCAGTATCAAAATAACTTGAAATTGGGTACTTCGGATAATTATATCTTTCATGTTATGCAAAAAATGTTATCACAAAAGTTCCGGTTTTAAATTATTTGAATAACTAATGTCATGTTGCTCTTTCTAAATACTATGTACAGTAAGAATTTTGACCATTTTTGCAAGACAACTAAAATAAAATATAGTTAACCCATTAAGGACGAGCCTCTTTTACATTTCTTTTAATTATTCGACACCGGTTTTTTCCCATTGTAATTTTGATTTCTTTAATCGCTCAAAATTCAGCTTAGATAATGTGAAAGTTTTGTTCCCTTTACATGGTAAGTTTTCTTGCCAACCGGCTTTAATGAGTTAACTAACTGATCAAAATGAAGTCATTTTTAAACATTGTTGATGTATACGGCGTTGCCAAAGACGAAAATGTTATTTGTGCCATTATTGCCAAATAATAATTTTCATGGTAGATTTTACTTGCTCATGCTGGAATCTACCACGAAACACTGTAAAAAAAAAGGACTAAAATACGGAAATACTACTGGCAATCTAGGCGCCAGTACTATTTGCGTATTTTAACGGAACTTTTTCCTGGTACATTACAGAAAAATTGCCGTGAAATTCCAAAAAAACGGACACTTTTCTTCAACTTACCGGGAAAATGTTCCATTAAAATACCGAAATAGTACTGGCGTCTAGATTGCCAGTAGCATTTCAGTATTTTAGTCCGTTTTTTTTTTTTTTTTTTTTTTTTTTTTTTTTTTTTTTTTTTTTTTTTTTTTTCAGTGAAGATAAAAATAGGCGCCAAAGGAAATTCTGTGCTTATGTATTGAAACTGTAAGCTATTGAACCTTTTTATTTGTGGGTCGTTTTTCACTACTCTGTATGAATATGTGAATAAATATGTGCATCTTATTGAATCGCAGCGTTTCTGTAATTAATTAAGAGGAAATATACCATTCAGAAAATGTGGTAGCTTCGCTGGTCGTTGGTTGAAGAAACCCAATCTTCCCACGTCTGTGCAGCAGAGTGCCCACAGTTCTACCACGATTTTAAATAGAAATTTTCACCTTATTTAATCGCATAAAAATATTAGAAATCAAACGAATTAAAAATGTGATTACAAAGTGTGTGGTTTAAATATCAATTAGAAAAGTTCTTATTTTAAACAGTGGTCTCATACTACTTGTAATTTCCAAGGAGTGTAAGCATCTTGTACTCTAAAATTTATTTATTTAACCCCTTGAAGGCACCGCTGAATAATATATACCACTTAATTTTAATTCTCAAATGCCACATTGGACCATAATTCGGCTATTAAATTTTACTTTGTATAATGTAGGCGATGAAAAGCTTTTACTTACTTCAGTGTAAATTTGTTCATAAATACCTGCATCATTCAATCACTTTAGCATTTTAGCAATACAACCCCTTTGCCCCTGAAGGGATTAATTTCATCTTATAGGATAAAATTCCACATTTAGTGGAACAGCACTGCAGCATAATGGCACTTTCAATGTTCATACAGTCTATTTTTTAAAGCCACTCTTTCCGAAAGAAAATGTTTGTTATATTTAATAACAGAATTTGTAATGCATTTCTGTGATTAAATAATTACATGGTTACTTTTCAGAAATATTCGTACTCAAAAATCACAATCGGCCGAACTTTGATTATACTATAACATATAATTGGCGAACCCGTGCTCCAGCTGGTCATATGTAACTTGTATTTCCGAATACAAATCTTCCCCCTTTTTGACAGTTAATTATGCGATGAAATAAAATTTGGTATTCGCAAATAGTCAATTAGCTACCGTCAGTTAGCTACCGGGCACAAGGTTTTGGCCACATCTCCATGGTTGCCAATTTCCTCCCATTTTTTAATCTAAATAAACTTGCATAAACCAGAAGTTTTACTTTATGATGAACTACAATATTTACTACCAGTGGGATACTTTTTTTAAAAATCATTTTTCTTGATTAGCACCACTTTTTTGAAATGGTAAAATTTCCCAATGACATATTAATCAACGTGAAAACTTGGGACTTTTACCATTTCAAAATTGTGGTGCCAATAAAGAAATCAGAATTTTCAAAGAGTAGCCCACTGGCAAACAGTGTTGCCAGATGGGCTACTTTTTTAAAAATCAGATTCTTGATTGGCACCATTTTTTTGTAATGGTAAAATATGCCTTATTTAATGACATAATAATTAAGGCAAAAACAAACTAAATTTTACCGTTTCAAAAAGTGGTGCCAATCAAGAAATATGAATTTTAAACAAGTAGCCCGCTGGCAACACTGCTCGCAAAAACGGATACAGTGTTGCCAGTGGGCTACTTTTTTTTAAAATTCGGGTTTTTTGATTGGCACCAATTTTTTGAAACTGTAAAATTCCCTTTGTTTTAGCTTGAATTAATATTTCATTAAATAAGCCGCATTTTACCATTTCAAAAAAGTGGTGTCAATCAAGAATCTGATTTAAAAAAATTTAGCCCATCTGGCAACACTGAGCGGGCTACTTTTTTTAATTCGGGTTTCTGAATTGGCACCACTTTTGAAATGGTAAAATTCGTCTTGTTTTCGCCTAAATTAATATATCATTTTAAAAAAAGCGATTTTTACCAACTCCAAAAAGGGGGGCCAATCCAAAAATCTGAATTAAAAAAAGTAGCCCACAGGCAACACTGAACGGATACTACTTTTTTCTTCAGCTACTTAAGCCTACATTTTATAATAAAATGTTTATGGTTCGAAACATGTTTATATGATTTTAGAAATCGTAGTAATTGACAGCTATGCCCTGCTCTAAATGAACAAAAACAATGAAGTATAAAAAAAGGCTAAACGATTTAATGCCACATACGAAATACATTTTTTTGTATTAAGCTTGATTCGATATCATCATACAAGTTGTAAAATAATTTCATTAGAGTTCAGATAAATGCAAGAAAGATACCCTTTCGAAAATTACAAGCATAAAGCAAGCATTATATTTCTAAAATAGCTGGCAATATTAACATTCAAATGCTATTTAATATTTCTGATACTTTTGTCAAGTTTATTGGATATTCTTAATTAAAATATCACTTTTGCGGATGTAATACTACATATATTTAATTTCCAAAAGGTGAATTTATAAGGCTACTTTATAGAAAATAATTTGAAAATTTAATTATGTTAATATTACATTTATTTATGCATTTTATAAAACAATATTTGACAAAATGTTTCCTTTTTAACCCATTAATCGCCGAAACTATAAGCTAGGCATCTTAAACATTTTTGATAAAAAATGTTTGCTATCACAAATTTTGAAATGATTAACCTTCGCTTTATTTAATGTCAAAGTTTCCATCATTAAATAAGGCAATTTTTTAATTAAAAATAGTGGTAGTTCGATAGTTAATTTAAGCATGCGCACTTATTTTTAATGTTGCGTCAACGTAACGCCGGAGGGTAATGAGTTAATTATAGTACAGTGTGATTATAAAACAAATGCAATTTATTTTACTTTTATAAAAACATAACTGAAATAAAATAATGTTTTTGTGTAAAGAAAATATTAAATTAATGATTTATCTAAACTAAATATTGTGATGCAAACATTTCAAGCATTCCACAATAAGGCTTTGCAAATTTTCTATAAATGTGCCGAAACATCCGATATTTTAAGAGCCACTATTTTATGAGAAAAAAATATTTTTTAAAGAAAAAAAAGGTGTTCTTTTGGAGAATTTTAATGTTTGTTAAAAATAAATACCGTATTTAATCTTGTGTAACCGCCCGGTTTTTATGCAAAAAAATCATTTAAAAATCGGTGCTGCACGTCATACATGAAGATATGATGTTACAAGACCTCTGCTATATTCAAAGCTAAGTTTCAACGACTTTCAATGAAAAGTTTATAGGATTATTGCGCACGCAAAAGTGCATTCTCAAAGCCAGCACGTGCTAATTGAAATTTGACAATTTTGTAGTGTTTACTCAAGCAGTTTACAGGGTATATCAAAATGAGCTTGTGCAAGAAAATTAGAGCTATGTGATGCTGTATAACAGAGATATAAGATGTTAATTCTAAATGATGCAAACCAGAATGGCCTAAAGTGGGAACATCTATTAAAACGTTCTAAATCGAAACTTGCGTTTATGGGCACTAAAATTAAATATGTTCAGTTCAGGATTGCCATTTTTTATATTACAATTAAAAAATTCCGACCAGAAATTCCGACTTTTAATTTTTTTCTTATTGAATGACTGATATTTCGAGATTACTTAAAGTAAAAATTCTTCTTTCCGGTACGAATTTTAAATTTTACATTCAAAAATTAACTCATAAATGCATACGGATGCATATGCGCATCACTTTTTATTTAACTCGTAGCAACCACTATATTTATGTAGAAATATCAATCCTGTAAAAAGTACAAAAATATGCTACTAAAAAAAGTTAAAAATCTATCTTAAAATTTCTGGCATCTAATATTTATTATAAGACTAAAAAACACAATTATAAAAGAATAATTCCTGTATTGAAGGGTTAAGTTTTACAAAATGAGAAATTATATAAAATAAGGTGTTTAGACTCATACTTATTAAAATATTTATTAATCTACAATATTTTAGTTACGCCAGTAATTTTTACTTGTATTGCAGATGTGCAACATAAGAAAAAGTTGGCGTATTATACGAAAAATGTATCTCTGATTTTTTTCATAATTTTTCTTGTGTAATAAGACTTTCTTAGAATCATATATAATTTTTTCGAAACAAAATAAAAAATCGTGCATTTTAGGGTTAAAGACCATAGTGGCAATCTTGCTTCAGCAGGGGGTAAAACTTGGTATCTATTAACACAATATAGGTCGCAAACAGTGTTGCGAAAATTGACGGTAATTGAAATAAGAAATTCCAAGTTCTGACCAGAAAATGAATAAAACCAATTTTCTCTTATTTTATTCACGAAATATCTGTTATTATAATAACCAAAAATAACTATTCAAGCTTTCTGGGGAGAAATTAGAATTTCTTAACGCTAGTTTCATAAATGACGCATAAGTGCATTAGCGGCCTCCGCATGGAACTATTTATAAGGAGGAACTGTCATAACCTTAATACTAGAACGCCCGGAAATTTTGCTCAAGTTTCATAAAAATATTTGATACCAGAATTTTTATTTAAAATTATTTAATTGATTTATCTAACGTGTACTTGCGTGGTTTAAATTTAACCCCTAAATTGAGTCCCCTTTTCGTCCGCAACCCTTTATTTTTTCTCTTAATCCGACTCTTTTGCGGAAGCAAGGTTCATACGTCCCCAGCCACGTCCCGAGTAAAAGATACCCCAGCGAAAGCCAGGCTGAAAAAAAAATTCGAAATTTGAAACCGGACAAATTTAAAAGGGAAATTACACAAATTAAAGACACCGAAAAGCGGGAAGGGAGACTCGGGGCGATGAAGCTACCGAACTACTCTTGCTACTTCAATTTTATTATTAGTCTTATCATTACCTTATTATTACCCTAGACAACCTCCTGTCAGTGAGAGTGAAGAAAATTATAATACCTGATCAAATTGACACGCGTAAAAATAGAAAATTTTTGCCTCATTTCTGAGAGATATTTTCTATAAATAAGGCACTTAAATAAGATGTTTTTTCTATTCAAGTTTACTGGTGGAAAATTTCCCCGGCGGTAATGATGGAACATTTAATCGAATTTTTAAAAAAAAACAGCTGCCATCTTGTGACAACCTCCTGAGTTACTTCAGTCGCAACAAGTAGAGATTAGACTATATGGCTCCTCCTTCTTATTCATAACTCCATTGGCTTGCATAGTGTTAGCACCAGAACTTCCGGTAAATTTACTCAAGTTTTATAAAAATATTTTAAACCAGAAGTTTGGTTTAAACATATTTGACTTATTTCTGTGCGGTGCATACTTTATGAAGATATTTTTGGATTGAATCGAAATACAGGGTGGTTCAAATTAAAGTAGTCCTGTTTCGGACGCTCTAGTGAGAGAAGCAGTGGGTGTCACGTCTTCATATTTGGAGGATATACATATCAGACCATGGGAAACTGATTGGTGCAGGAAAAAAATAGTTCAAACAAAGACGGCTAGGGGAAAATGAGGCGCTGCGATCGGCTTAAGGTAAGGAAAATGTAACGAAACAAATAAGCAAAGAATAAAAGGTGTCGGTAATTAACATTTAAAAAAAAATTCCCACCACTAAATTTTTAGTATTCTTCGCCGGATAAGAATACTAACAAAATTAATCGGAGCGTATACTAATAAAATTTAAACGAGCAATACTAATAAGATTTATTGGTGGGAATCGGCTTATTGGCACCTAGATGCTTACACCTTTGTCATATTACATTTTCCAAACCGATCGCAGCGCCTCATTTTCTCCTAACGGCCTATGTTTGAACTAAAACTTTTTTTCCACCAATCAGTTTCCCGTGGTCTGATATGTATATCCTCCAAATATGAAGACGTTACATCCACTGTTTCTGTCGCTAGAGCTTCCCAAACAGGGATACTTTAATTTGAACCACCCTGTACATTAAATTAGTACAGGTTTTAATGACCGCTCATGGCCGTTCTGGTCAATGTTGCTAGTGGGCAACTTTTTTTTAATTTAGATTTTTTGATTTGCACCACTTTTTTGAAATAGTAAAATTCGCCTCACATAATAACATATTAATTAAGGCGAAAACAAGGGGAATTTTACCATTTCAGAAAAGTGGTGCCAATGAAGAAATCTGAATTTAAAAACATGCGCATTTCTTAGAGGTATGGGTGAAAAATAAAACAATATCATTTTCCCAATATATATTTTTCTTTTTAAAGCATGTTGTTTCCACCAAATATTTTTTTTCTGTGTATATATGTATAGAACCTATATAAAATCAGTTCTAGCATAGAAAAATTCATAATTAGGATAAAAATACAGTCACCTATCAATGCATTAACCTCTTCGAGGGCGGCGGTTCATTTTTGGACCACTTAATTCTAATTCCTAAATGCCACATGCGCACCAGAATATTAGAATGAAAAATTTCTTTTTATTAAGTACTTGAACAAATGTTTTTGCTTATATTGAAATAAATTTTTTTGTAAATTCTAGTGTCATACTCATTTTAGCATTTTACTAATAGAAGTACCTTGCTCCTTAAAGAATTAAAGGTGAATATTCTACTGGACAACATCCACACAATTTACAGCATTAATATTCCTTTCAAAATATCATTTCTACTGTATTATATCCTCATTAGTGTACTAGACTTCAATATGTAATTTTATATTCAAATGAAAACATTAAAGTGGATTAATTTATATAACAATAAATGTAAACCCTGTGACTTTTATTCAACATTACAGCCAAAATTTTCAGTGCCCTGTACTAAATATATTTTTAAATGGTCAAATTATTTTAGTATATTGAAAGAAGAGATGCCTTTTGATGCTTCGGGAACATTTTTTTAAGATCTACTCATATAGAACAAAAAAAATATAGAGAAAAAGTTCAAGTAACAGAAGTTTTATATACACTCTCAGAAATAGAATTCTCACTTTTGACGATTTAGCAATCCTCAAGCTGTATTTCGTCGTTTTTGACGATCATTTCCTATCCCCATCACGTGACTTTTAAGGAAAGGTAAACTCTCAGATATTTGACGAAAGTTTTTCCTCAATCACGGTCAGGGTTGGGTTGGGTTGATTTTTGACGGCCAATTATCTACACGAGGGATATAGGCCCGGGGGGAGTGCCCTCCGTGGGGGTCTTTCTAAGGGAACCTAATCCGTATTAACGCATGGAAGATCCGCGGCTCGAAGAAAACCACGAAAACTCCGAACGATTAGGCCGACGGGCGCGATTGGGATAAAACCCAGCACCTCCCGTCTACCAGCTTCGAGAGCAGAACCTCTCGGCCACTGGTGGGGCCCAATCACGGTCAGACGCAATGCATTTTAAGGAAACCGTTGCTGTACCACCTCAAATCCTGCGATTTTAGCAAGCAGATATTTGCTTGTTTGTATTAGTCCCGTAATAATTTATTTTTAAAACAGCACTTTTTAGTGCTTTTCAGAAAATACTGAAATATAGGTAGTTATTGTTTCTTCATAAGTTATTTTTTTAGCTGTTAAAATTTTTAGGAATGCTTATTATTATTATTATTATTATTACTTATGTTGTTGTTCGTTATGTTTTAATTCGAAAAGAATATAGTTCCTGTGTTCAAAAACATCCAAAAAGAAAATTTAATCAATAAAATTTCAAAGATCCGGGATATCTTTTTTTTTAATTTATTTAAGAAGTATATTCTGTTTTCAATCAGATTAAAAATAAATATAATTGATCCCTCTCCCTTTTATAAACAGTAAAGTGTTAAAATCTTATCCATCTATTCAACGTGATAAAATCACACACAATATGCACATCACAGTTCGTTATTTGTGTGCAACAAATTAACCAGACCATATTCTAACCATTCATTGAGCAAAGAAAATTTCACTACTAAATGATTTAATCAAGCCATATTATATTTATTCATTGACCATGAGAAAAACATAATAATAAATTAGACTTCCTTAAAACTTTCAGCGCCGATAAAATTACAATCTATCTTATAAAAATATAATCACACGGCAGCTTTCATTAGCTCAGTCTAAAAGCACATTCATATAAGTTCCCAATAGCCTGATCGGTAGAGCAAGTGTCTCCCACCCCAAAGCCCGCGGGTTCAAATCACGCCGAGGAAAACGAGAAGTGACTTTTCTCTTCCCTTGGTAGAGGAGCTTCCAAACTGTTCAATAGATGGCGCCACCAGCCCTTTTTTGACGAAACTTTTGAGGAATTTTATATCGTCAAACAAGTGAAGAAAGTAATTTCATCAATTTGACGAAATGTTCGCTCGGAGCATATTCCAGGAAACCGTTTCGTCAAAAACAAAGAAAATTTCGTGAAATCTGAGTATTCATTTCTGAGTGTGTAGTAACAGAGGTCGCATTTTTGTAACAGAAGATACATTGAGCAGCACAAATTAGATAATAGAAGCGTATTTACAATGAAGTTATGAATAATTAGGAGGAGAGATATCGTCGGTACCAATTCAAACTATCCAATGTGAAAACAGTGGGCTTCTATTATAAAATTCAGAATTCTTGATTGCCACCACTTTTCTGAAATGGTAAAATTCCACATTTTTTCTTCTTAATTAATTTGACATTAAATGATGCTAAAAAGGCGGATTTTACTATTTAAAAAAAAATGGTGCCAATCCAGAAATCTGAATTTAAAAAAAGTAGCCCTCTGTTTTCACACTGGATAGTTTGGCATGATACCGACGATATAGTGTACTGTCTACCAGTTATGCCTCAAGTAACTGAGGTTGTCACAAGATGGTGACTGCTTTTTCTAAATTGAATCTACAGTTTCTGAATACCGCCGGGGCAAACCTCGCACCAGTAAAATTGACTAAAAAATTTTACCTTATTTACGCGTCTTATTCATGGAAATATTTTCTCACAAATATCCTAAAAACTTGTATTTGTTTTTACTGGTATCAGTTTGACTTCTAAAACAGTAAGTTTACTTCCAAGGTTGTCAAAATATGGCAGAAACGAAGGGTCTGACTACCGCAAAAGTAAACTTACACCAGTGAAACTGAAAATATGTTTCTGCCATTATTTATTACTGAAATTTTGCATTAATAGGGCCTTTAAATACGGAGAAAATTTCTATATAAATTTAAGGGTGGAAGCTTTCACCTGAGGCAATTAGCCCTTTCAAAAGCGGTTACAGTTGAAGCTTCACTATTTTAAACCCTTGAGGGATGGTGGGATATACTATTTTATCCTAACTGCGATTAATAAAATTTTGCACCAGAAAAAAAAAATATATTAATTTTTTTCTAGCTATAGTATAAAAAAAAAAAAAAAAAAGGTCGTAAAATTGCTTTTCCTTATTTTATAATAAATCTTTTTGCAGATTCCGATCTGAATTCGACATTACAGATACACAATTATTTTAAGAATATGCCAGGGGTTAAGAATATGCCAGTTCCTCTTTATTAATACTTCCATGGAATTTTCATTAATGTAAAAACAATGTCACCACTGAAACACTTTGATGGATTTTTAGTACGGATATGAATTTTAAACTAGAGTTTTGTTAATTTATCTACATTTGTTGCAAATATGCAGTAACAGAAGTTACAGGTAACAGTTGTTACATTTAACAAAAAATTGAAATTAATTTTTTGAAGAAAAAATTGTATTTTTAATAGTTTTATAAAAATATGTAAATATTGGATTTATTTAAATTAAACTAACTTAATTTCATAAAATAAAAATAAAACTTTAATTAAAATTACAATTTTTAAATTTAAAGTTATATAACACATGTTACAAACAAAAAACACACTAACCTAGAATTCAGATTTTTCAGCTCACTGACCATTTGTGTCCAGAACAAATTCAAAATGGCTGTAGCATATCTTTTCTAATATTTTTACCTACAAGTAAGCGCAGTAGTAACCTCTGTTGGGGACAATGGCAGTCATTTCTTTGGTAAGACAGTTACAGTAACAGATGTTATAATTTCAATGTACAAAATTTAATTTTAGAATATAATAATAAAAAATAAATATTTTAGTTGTTCGGTCCTAACTACACTGAAGGAAAAAATCCCAACACCAAGAAAGACTTGTGTTAGATTGCCGATTTTTAATTAAAAAAACTTTTTTTCGAAATTAAAATGTTAAACTGTCGAATATTTTATACATACACTATACAGGAATAGGAAATTTGAAACCCAGTCTCCTTGCCAGGCCACAAACATATTCTAGCAAATTCTGACTTCTTAATTTTATTATTTGTTAGCTAATTTAACTTAAAATTACTTTTAAAAGAATGCGTCTATTTTTTTTTTTTTTGTTAAGCTTTATTACCGTTAAGCTTTTTTACTGTTTTACTTAATAAACCAATGTTGAATTCAGGGGGTGGCATGGGGGGAACATCCCCCCTCCCGGAGCGATGATTTTATCCCCCCCCCGGAAGATTTGATATTTTGCATTTTCAATGGTCAAAATTGCAATTTCCCCCTAGAACTCTATTATGTCCCCCCTCCCCCCGGAGCCTCGGAAATCCCTCCCGGAGAAAAGTGTCTGAATTCAACACTGTAATAAACTCGGGCTGAAATTTTGTCCCCTGTACATGTTTTACCTCCCTGTATACGACTCTAAAATTTTATATATAAAAAGTAAATGCTTAATATCCTTCATTATTCATAGAAATAAAGAATTTGAAATATTTCATTCTTTCAAGAGTATTTTGTTGAAATTAAACAATAATCGTAGAAAAAAATAAATGTAAGGTTTGAAATAGGAGTGATCTATTTTAACACGTTACAATAATCCAATCACAATTAAATCGTTTCCATTTGCTAAAATGTGTCGGTCTTAGCCAATCAGATTTTCAATAGGGCGTGTCCGATATGGGGCGGGCAACATATCATTACGAGGCTGTTTTTGACACACTTTTCATCAAAATCTTTACAAATTTTGCTCAGCCTAATTGTAGTAGAACTATTGAAAGCATATTATTGGAAAGCTTAAACTCTATATTTTCGTTGTTATTTTTTAAATTTTGCTGAATTTTGCTGATATGGATTTTATAAGGCTAAAAAGGACACAACACCTCGAATTTCACTGGATCTTAAATTGGCAGGATCCTGAGAATTAAGCTACAACGAAAATCGGAAAAGTAAAAAATAGCCCGGAAACAGATAGTCCTCAGCTATCCTGTGCAAAAAAAATCATTTAAAAATATGAAAAATCAAGCAAGATATTTGAAAATATATTTCCCATAGACTTATCATTAGCGTTCGAACTTCAAGCCGTGACTAGTGTGGCCTCTTAAATGGGAGAAGTAACCGCAAGGTTAAGGGCGAGGTCACATCAATCAAGGTCGCACGCCACGTAGCGGACGGAGTTAAACTACAGGATGATGCCTAACTGTTTTCTTACTTCACACCACTAAAATTGTAAAGTTTTTTTCACCTTGATTAATAGCTGAAAAGTTTTTGGCAAGGCGACGAAGGGGTCGAGTGCATCTGAAAGCCCCTCTCGCTACGCCATTATTTTGCTATAAATGTGGTAAACAAAATTCAGTTCTATGAGTGACTAGAGATTTAGAAACTATTCGCAGATGGTAGATATCCTGTCATATATGACGTCACACTAAAAGACCGCGTATGTGGATTATCATCCCGTCCACAAGATGGCGCAACTGTGATAATATACGCCCGAGTCCAGTATTAAGTTTGTACGCTTACTTATATCGCTTTGTTCCAAATGCTCCGGACACCAGTATTTTAATCTAATTTTCTTCGTATTATCAAAGGACAGAATTATTTCCATTAAGTTATAAACTGTAAAAAATAGTGGTGTCAAGAGCATTTGAAACCCCGATTTACGCGGGACAACTGCAAACACTATATCTTAGTGAATCAATTTATAGATTAAACCAAGGGTGTCAAACTTGCCCGCCAGATATCACTAATTTTTAACAGAAATAGTGGAATTTTTGGATTTCAGTAATTCTTTGATTAGATAAGGCAATGGTTACTATACAATTTTAGTGGTATCCGGCGGGCCTCAGTTTGACACCCCTGGGTTAAACAGACATTAATATGTAAAGTGCTGTTGATGTATTAGGTCGATCGGAAAGTCGTGGAGTTGGGAAAATCAATTCCTACCAGAAAATTCTGCGCGGTAATTATTAGACGTTATATATCGGAATCAATGTCTATTACTTAAATAATAGAATTTTCCGGTATGAATTGATTTTCACAATACGACACGCTTTCCGATCGACCCAATAGCTTATCTTATGTTCAATGATGATTGTTCCGGCTAATTCCCTAAACAGCTAGTTTGCCAGGACATGATCTATTAGAACTGTCTAATTCTGAACTGAAACGAATAAACTATTTTTGATGTTAGAATTCTTTAGATGTAATACATCGAATAGATTAAAAGATTTTTTATGTTCCGTTTTCGTTATTAAATGTATGTCTTGTGTCATAAAGACTGTTGATTATCTGTCGAAATAGATACACTGAACTTTCCACAGATGCTAGATTTGATTTGAAAGGAATATTTAGATTACGTCGATTAAAATAGAACAATGATGTTTATTTGCTCATGTTGACTACACATTGACAAAAGAACAGAAAGTGCAACTTTTATGTTAACCCATTCGCTGCAAACCAGGAGTATACTCGTGGCTTTAATTTATTAATTACTTTTTCACCATTATTTTAGAAAAAAAAATGCTTTATTTAATTGCAGAAATTACGCTGTATAAGTAAAGCGACATTTTCCTTTTTGAATTTGTGGTTTCGAACGACTTTCAACGAGAAATGCGAAAATTCTTAATTTATAGTTTTCGCAATGAAAGAGTTAACACTAGAATCACCATTAGGTGTCATTTTCACCGCTGCCAAATTGATAATAGTGGATTCGAACAAGAAATTTCTTCATAAGATATTTTAAATGTAACCAGAATAAAATTAGACTAATTAAATAAGTTAAATAGTTTTAAATAGGATTGCTTGTGTGAAACACCAGACTTTCTTGTTAGAATTGCTTGTGTAACAAAGCCAGCGATTCTAGTGTTAAATAACTGAAACGTATTATAGTCCAGGCAATAGAGACCGTATAGGGACTCTACCTAGCAAAATTAATGGTAGTACTGGAAATCGGCTTTCTAGATGTTTTTTGGGTCGCTGAATCCGAATTTATAACTTCCCACCAAAATTTCCCCCGGCAACCCCCCCCCCCCAAATTTTGGTAAAAATCCCCCCAAAAGAGGTTTTTATTAAAAAATGGATTTTTTATTGTTTTAGAGAAAAAGTATATAGAAATTCAGAAAGTGGACAAAATTTCCAAAAAATTAGATATATGACATTATCACTTAGGATGAAGGGGAAGGGGGGATCTGGCTCGGAACATGCGCACGGTGCTGCGTAAACTAAGTTGCGCAATTCCACTTAACCACTCACAAGTTTACATTCGCCCTCCTATCTCTCCTTCGAACTTTCTCAATAAGGTTTACTTTAAGATTTTTGGGTCGCCAAATCCGAATTTTTAACTTTCCCCCAAATAGTTGTTTTTAACTTAAATTTCTTATTGTTTTAGGGGAAAAACATTACAAAATTCAGAAACTAGACAAAATTTGCAACAAATAGGATATATGACATTATGACGTAGGATAAACGGGGAGAGAGGGGGCTGCCTCGGAACATTCCCCGCGTGCTTTTCTCAAAAACAAATTTTTTCAAAAAATCAATTTTTTGGGGGGTTGCCGGCTGAACTTTTGGTGGAAAGTTACATATTCCGATTCAGCGACCCCAAAAACGTAAAGTGAGTCAAAATTCAGAACTAGTATTAATTTTGCCAGATAAAATCCCCTATTGCCTGGACTTCATAATTTAGTGCACGTAGCGCCGCAGTGCATGTTCAGAGGCAGCCCTCACCCTCCCTTGATTTTTTTTTTAATAAAAACCTTTTCTTGGGAACTTTTTACCAAAATTTGGGAGGTTGCCGGGGAAAATTTTGATGGGAAGTTACAAATTCGGATTCAGCGACCCAAAAAACATCTAGAAAGCCGATTTTCAGTACTACCATTAATTTTGCTAGGTAAAATTCCCTATTGCCTGGACTATTAAGTCTACGCAATTTTTTTCTTCACGTTATGGGTTCTCTCGTACTGGCAGAATGCGAAACGTATAGTTGTCATACT
Source organism: Maratus speciosus (assembly GCA_963932465.1). Classification (NCBI taxonomy): domain Eukaryota; kingdom Metazoa; phylum Arthropoda; class Arachnida; order Araneae; family Salticidae; genus Maratus; species Maratus speciosus. Next base: position 307,123,143 of record OZ010796.1, read on the forward strand.
GTTAAAGGATAGATGCAAAATCTTCACTATTTTTAGTACCGCTATCAACTAAATAACTTTTTATTTAAATGTGAAATTCTTTCATTACAGAAACGAAATATTCTTTTACGGAAATATTGGTACTAGAAAGTCTGAATGTTTGTCAGCTAAATTTAAGCTTTCGTTTGGGTTCTGGTACTTTGACAGAGATAGAGATTATCTGCAATTACAGTAATAATAGTGCATTCTCATTACGGCAATTCTCAAAAGGTGGGCACTAAACACACGTCATAACTTTAAGCCTTTCAAACATAACTTTCATTATCATTCACTTTATTATTATTTATTTTTTTTTTGCACTGAGTTTTTAATTCTATTCAGAGACAGAAAATGACATAAACTATTGTAAAAGCTTTGTATAAATATCTTAAAATTTTATTATTTATGCTAAATAGGCCAATTTCGGACATTCATAACGTTAACTGCTCCAATGTACGACCAAGAAAAAGAGTTTTAACATTTTTCCAGGTGGTTCTAATGGTAAACAACGAATGCATAAAGGAAACGGTTGATTTTTTGATAATTTCGTTAAGAGATGTCAGGCTCATTTATTGCTTTTTTTGAAGATAGAAGGACTTTTCTATAAAGAATTTTTTTTTGTATTTTGTTATTTCCGAAAGTATCGCACGCGACAAAGCATTTAATTTTATTATTATTATTATTGGATAACAAAAAGTTAATTATACATATATATATGTACACACATACAATTATAGGACACATTTACTACATTCTTAGTCTTAAGAATTTTTTAAATACTAAGCACAACGTCCAAAATCTGTAACGTACGTGCGAAAAAATGTCCAAAATTTGTAACGTACACAACTGCTAATTAAATGCTTTAATAATTAATTTTCCAGAATAGTTGCTATCTTTTAATGTTTGTGCATAATTTTGTAGCCATACTATTAAAAATATTAATATATTATATTTATAGATAAAATACTATACTATTAAAAAAAAATTGGCCTTAAATTTTAAAATTTTAAAATTTACATATTGTTAACGTTTAATGATCCCACCTTTTGAGAATCTCCCATTAACATCTTCTACAAACATTTTGATCAAATTCGTGTACATTTAGATATTTCGTCCTAAAATAAGTTAAATACAAACCACAGAGATATAAATGAAATAACATTAAGATTTTAAATGCAAATTTTGGTCTAAAATATTTTTATAAAGAAGAAGTAGTAGTTACAGGCGTTGTAGATTTAGATTTATTGTTCCTTTTCATCTGTTTTATATCGTCGTTACCATGTCAAACTATCCAACATGAAAACAGTGTTACCAGTGGGCTACTTTTCTAAGATTCAGATTTCATCATTTGCACCACTTTTTTGAAATAGTAAAATACGCCTTATTTAATGACATATTAATTAAGGCGAAAACAAGAGGAATTTTACCATTTCAGAAAGGTAGTACCAATCAAGGAATCTGAATTTAATATAAGTAGCCCACACTTATTGGATAGTTTGACAATGGAATTACGAATAAAGAGGGGGAGACATGTAGTGCATTGTCTACCAGGTGCGAGTGAATAACTGAGAAGATTGTAACAAGATGGCGGCTGTTTTTATTTAACCCCTTCAGGGGCAAAGTTCTTCTGCCTCTAAAATGTTAAAATGATTGAGTGATACCGGGACAGCGATGACAGCGATGACCACCTCGGGAACTCAGCTTTCGCTTTAGAGTGTTAGTGCAATCCCGAGAGGTAGACCACATCCACTCCTCCCGACTCTCAACCAGAGTCTGAGAGGGAGTGTCGGGTCCCTGATCAAGCTGCTGAGATTTATTTCGGTTACTGTGAGATTTACAATTACAATAACAATTGGTTACCCAATATTTCTGGGCGAACCGAAGATTTCACATCGATATATATGGCTGTACGTAGTGATTACATGAGGATCATTACACCTAATGTGATTGCATAATTGTTTACAATTTTCTTGGATATATATACGTCACAGCACATTTAACACACAATATTTAACATGACAATTAGAAACACATTACAACAGAATATTAAGCACCTACTTTTTACATGACTGTATGTAGTGATTACATGAGGATCATTTTAATGTGATTGCATAATTATTTACATTTTTCATGGATTTATATACGTCACAGTACATTAAACCACCGCCCCCTGAATACTAGGGCTGAGCGCTGGACCAAAAATGGCGGCTGCCAAAGGCGGATTTTTTTCAGCGTGTGTACGGTCCCTTAAATATTCCTACCAATAATTTTTTGAAGTTTTTTCCGCTTCATTTTTCTGAGAATAAACAAGGTAGAGAAATCTTTTATAAAATACTGGTGTCTACATTTGAGGGACCGTACCTAAGCTAAAAAAAATCCGCCTTCGGCAGCCGTCATTTTTGTGTTATTTTTGTGTGAGCGCTCAGGCCTAGTATTCAGGGGGCGGTGATTAAACACACAATATTGAACATCACAATTAAAAACACATTACAACACACCTACTATTTACAATTTGCACATACTAGAGCAGGGGTGGCCAACAGTGGCACGCCTGATACCACTAAAATTTTACAGAATAATTCGACTACTTGAATCGCAGAGATTCGATGATTACATAAGGCAATGATTACTGTAAAATTTGAGTGGTGTGGAGCGTGCCACTGTTGGCCACCCCAGTACTAGAGTTTGGAGAGATGCACAAGATAAAAATTCAATAGTGATAGAAGTTTCTGGCACCCGCTAATAACCCGTTTCTTCCTCCATGCTACACCCTAGTGATGGATACGGACTAGAATGGCTCTGCATTTGAAAAGATGTACTCGTTTGTTTCTATAAACCTCATGCATTGTATGATCTTGTTGAGTAGTTGTGGTTTCTATTTTACATCCCGCCACTAACTTGCTAAATTCATACGTGTGTGTTTTTTGAGATGATAATGCGATGTTAATGTACAGTATAATACATAGTGTAACGATGTTGACGGCAAGCCACAAATGCACAGTGAGGAGTCTCTTTTGTTAATTTTGTATAAGTGTTCCTGAAAGGGGCCCTGATTTGTTAAAAATATGTGTAAGTATCTGTTGTTTACGAAATACTTGTGGTCAACCAATGGCAAGAATTCCTTCGTATATCGGCCTGTGTCTGAATCCGTCCAGCGTTTTTGCCAATTTTTTAACAGATTCTGCTTTGTCTGTGATTTTAGTGAAGAAGCTGGATATGGTAAAAATGTATGTATTAGTGTTTCATCCGTTACTGCCGATTTTGCCTGTTGGTCAGCTGCCTCATTGCCCTCAACACCTGAATGTCCTTTTGTCCAATTGAAGTATATGTCTTTTACTGTCGTTTGTAATTGTTGAAGAATTTTTAGTATTAAATAGTTTGTATTGTCAAAATTGTTTAATGCTTTTAAACTTGATAGGCTATCCGTTATGATTAAGTATTGAGAATGTTTGTCCGACTCTATCCACTCTAATGCTGAAGAGATCGCGAAGAGTTCTGACTGGAAGACGGAATTATCCTGGGACAGTTTCGCTCTCCAAGTATAGATTTGCTCGTTTTTTTCGTACACACAAAATGCCGCGGCTGTGCTTTCGGACATTTTGGAACCGTCCGTGTATATTTTAATTTTGCCTACATAGTCGTTTATATCACAAATTTGTATCTCACTTGTTAGTGGTGAGGTTTTGTATTTTGAGCATTTTGGATAGTATAGTGGAGCAAAAGCCTTTTCTCTTGACTTGCCGAGACGAATCGTGCCCGAATACTCCGCCTCCGCCTCCAACTGCAAATCCAGTGGGGGGATACCTGTGAGGACCTGCAGGGCATTTGTTGACGTATTGCGATATGCTCTCGGTATCAGCAACAAAGCTTTCCTTTGTGCCGAGAGCAAATGTCGACTACCGTGATATTGCGCCATACGCGGAAACCAGACAGCACACGCGTAGGCCAGTTTTCTTTGTAAGATCGCCGAGTACCATATCTTAAAAAATTCCGGAGGGTCGATCTGAGATTGATGAAAATTTATAAAGAATTTGAGTTATTTTTCCGATTTCTACACTCTTTTGTGCCACATGTGGGAGAAATGATAATTTTTTATCTAATATTACCCCCAGGTATTTTAGTGTTGTTTCTGATTTTATTGATTTATGTTGAAGTTCAAATGTGGGGCACACCTTAAGGTGTTTGGGTTTGCCAAAAGTTAATGATGAGGATTTTTCATGTGAAATTTCTATTTTGTTGGTTTCTGCACAATTCTGAATAAATTTTAAAGATTTCTGACCTTTTTATTCAAGTTGCTGTCTCGACTGTGCCCAGATCAGTAATATCACGTCATCCGCGTATGCCACCAGTTCACAGTCCTGTACATCAAAGGTCCCCAAACAGAGTCTCCAACAGAACCAACCAAAGAAAAGGACCCAGACACGATCCCTGCGGGCAACCCTTACTAAAGTAGTACAACAAAAATGGTGCCATCCAGTCCACCTGAGCTCTCCTACCCGAAAGGAAGGAAACGACAAGATTAATGAGTTGTTTAGAAATACCTAGTCTTTGCAATGCTAGGATCACCTGGTCCCAAGGGAGGTTGTCAAATGCTCCTCTGAAATCCAGTGACACCAGTGATGTGTATTGTTTATTTTGTTTGTGTTGTTCTACTAATGAAATCACTTGCTCCAAAGCCGTTTCCGTAGATTGATTTTGCGTGTAGTCGTGTTGCTTACCCGATAGGAAATTCGTTTTGTCTAATGTGTGATGTATTCGTCTTAGAATTAATTTCTCTAAGATTTTTCCGAATATTGGTAATAGAGTGATGGGGCGATATGAAGAGCTCTCATTCAAGGGTTTTCCCTCCTTTCTAAAATACACGAGCTTTCCCAATTTCCAGTCATCAGGAAAATAGTTTAACTTTAAAAGACTGTTGTACATATCCAACAGAATATTAGGAATTTTTGAAAAGATGCACCTGACCATCCTGTGATCAATTTGATCAGGTCCTGGCGCCTTGTTAATATTGAATGAGAAAACAACATTTCGCAACTCTCTTTTCGTGAATTTTGCCTGGTCGTGCGAGTTTAGTCGCTGTGGTAGTTGCTTTGGAGTTTCATCGCCAAAAATGTCTCTCGTTAGTTTTAAAAGCGTTGATGACCTGGAAGTGGGTGACAAAGAATCAAATTGGTAACTGATATGCGAGTCCTGGAATCGCTGGAAGGCCAACTTTTTCGTTAAACCAAAAGGATCCGTCTCTCTGCGACACAGGTTTGTCCAAGCTTTTTCCTTCTCCGATAAAATCTGTTTTTGATAAATTGCCCTTTCCCTTTTGTATTGCTGGTTTATATTTGACTCGTAGCTTGAATTTTTTGCTCTTTTTAAAAGAGCTGCTACTTTATTTCTTTGGGCCCTCAATTGTGGAGACCACCAGGAAATTTTAAATTTCTTGAAGGGGGCTTTCTTTTTAAAGGATTTATTGGCTTGTAATAATATTTCTTGTTTAAAAGTTTCGTATTCTTCGTTAAACTGGTCTATAGTTTCTATGTCATTAAAGTTAATCTGTGAGCATTTTCGAGTTAGTTGTTCGGAAAATTGTGTCAAAGGGATTCCCTTTGTTTTGAATCTTCTTCTTGGTAGTTTGGGTATTGTGAAATTTAGCTCTGTTTCTATTGGGTAGTGGTCTCCAAAAATGGAAGGAATACTTCCCAGCTTTTTATGTGTGAAAACATAGCCTGCGTGTAGATGGACAGATCCGGCCTCCCCAGGTCCTTCCCCGACTCATACATTGGTGGGCTGGATGAAGAGTTTAGAATAACTCGTTGATACGCTATGACTCTATCGATAAGGACTTTTCCCCTGGTGTCTTCACTCCTATAGCCCCAAAGCTGACTGTGAGCGTTAAAATCACCGAGAACCAACTGCAATGGGCTCTGATTTTCAGAACCCAGCCAGTTCTCAATATCCTCATCAAAGTCAGCACTCGGGGGGCTATATTGGGCACTCGGGGGCCAATGCTTAAGGTTAAATGCTTAAGGTCTAAATTTATAAAAACTGAGTTATAGTGTTTAGAAGAGGGATTATGTTTTAAGTTTTGGTCTAAGATTAAAATATGGGCTTTTTTAGAGTTTGAACTATAGCATGGTGTTGTTCGAGGAAGTAATAGAGGTCTATTTTCATAAAGGTATGCATCTTGAAGACAAGTCAGGGAATAGTCCGAGTCTGAGAGGAACTTCATAAAAGCAGCGGTTTTTGATCTGTTGTTCTGTAAATTTTGTTGAATTAATTTGAATTTTTACCTCTATAAGACAATGACGCTAGCGCTTCTTGTTTCTTTCGCTAGTACATGCTGCAGGATGGATCGTAAGATGGATGTTTTTCATATAGTCCAGCTTTCCTATGGTCCCCCTTGTAGCAGTCGAGCACTTTTTTGCAGTTAACACACTCTTCTTTTTCTGAGGCACAATCCTTGATGTTGTGGCCTTTGCCACATTTAGCGCAGGCCTCTGCATTCTGGCACACTCTTGCTGTATGCCCTATTTCCTGACAGTGATAACACCTTTGAATGAAGACATACCGTCTTACCGTGCACCGGTTAAATCCTATGCACAATTTTCATGCCATTTGTTGCAGTACATCTCTCTCCAGTAGCTGCAACACCAAGTGCGAGGTTTCCTCGCCCTCTCTTCCTTTCAATACTCTTATCAGCTTATATTGCACCTTCCTCCTCAGAGCTCTTTCTAAAGCCGGATAGAGTACTTGTTTTTCATATAGCTCTTGTTGCTCTTCTAAGTTGTTCTTTGAACTGTCTGCTTCTCTTTCGACGTTTTTCTGTGTGACTACTGGGGATTCTGGGGCTCCAAAGAACATCACTCGGGCTGTTTTCGTGTTTGGTTCTTTAATATCCAACTTTTCCGCCATATCTTCTTTAGTGCGGATTTTATCTTTCACCTGTTCTAGGTCAAATTTGTTTTTACATGTTATTATTATTTTATTTTGTTTAGTTGTTTGGCAGTCTACTGGTGGTAATTCTGCCATATTCATAGAATTGAGAACTTTCTTTATTATTGGCATTTTTGTTTCCTTGTCTTTTTTTGTTAATATTAGTGTCGGTCTTTCTTGTGGGAGCGGTGGAAATTTTGTCATTTCTGCATATGTTGTTCGGTCATTTTCTATTGCTCTTTCTCCCTCTCTATGATCAATTGAGTCCTTTTGGTTTTCTGCCTGAAGAGTGGTAACATGTTCTACGAGTCTTTTTTCCATTTGTTCATGGTTTTGTTGTATGATTTTGTTCATATCATTGATCAATTGATCTTCTCTTTCGATTTTATCTTGTTTTGTCTGTTTGATTAACTCTTCTTGGAATTTAATTCTTTCGCCGAGTTTCGTTATTAAGGGATCTTTTTCTTCTGTCTGTTGTTTGAGCTGCTTAAAGTTTTTGATTACTGATGACATGGTATTCTTTATCTTTACTTCTTTGTTTGACGCTAACTGCGTTTGTAGTTGGTTCATGAGTTCTAGTACCTGGTCTGCAATTTTCGACGTGTCTCGTTCTTGGTGTTCTTCCTTCTCAGCCTTGTCGTGTTGTCTTACGCTTTCTTTCTCTATTTCCACCGCTTTCTCTTCCAAAAACTTTCCGTATTTTTGTGCATTTTCATTACTTCCTTTGTCGCGTTTCTTTTGATGTCTAACCATCTGATCTATTAAAAGCAGTATCGTCATTCGTGATGCTGTTTCGGCGTCAAATGGCAGCAGTTCATCTCCCGGCTGATAATTTTTGTTTGCTCGCTGTGGTAGCTGTGTTCCTTGTCGTTAGACTTCACCCCGTCTTCATCTGACTCTGTTATGACAAAGGAATCATTCCTTTGCGACTGCAACTCTTTTGCATTTCGCGGATCGCCCAGTTTTATTGTGAATATATATTTTTATAATATCAGTAGATAAAAATACTTCTGATTTTCTCTATCAGCTTATGTCTTCTATTGTGACTTTTTCGGTCCTGATTATACTGTTTGCACAGCGTTTTCACTTAGTATAATTAATTCACTTTTTCAATTATGGCCCAGGCATCACCAGGACCCAACCATGCTTTTTGAAGGAAAGAGAAAATAGAAGAGTTTAAAGTAAAAATCAGTGACCTAGATCACCGTAAATGACTAAGATAAAAAATTAATGATCGGACAGCGGGGGGTTTTTAGTAATCTTAAGGGGGAAAAAAGAAAAAAACAAATACAGCATTGGAAGATAAGTTACAAAAACTAAGGGACATAATTTTGAAGAAAACTGACCAGAAAATAAATAAATAAATAAATAAAAATAGTTTCAATGCTCATATACCTCATTGCTCTCGATGTGCCATTTTCAAACATTTTTCTCTTGGTTCCTTTCAAGTTATTTTCATTTAATCTTTATTTACATTTATGTACACATTGTTGACAAGTTTATTCAAGTTTCCTGTTTCTCTTTACCATACCTAACCAATGATATGTGGTATGTCCTGTGAATGTTTTTATGAACAGATTTATATGAACGCAAATAAAGGCTTTCCTTCGCGTACGTTATACAAAGAAAAATTTAATTATTAAATTATGGTGCCGATGTGGCATTCGGGAATGAAATTTATGTGGTATATATAGTAATATACTAATGCCCTTCAAGGGGTTAAATGGGATAACAGTTTCTGATTACCGCCAGGGCAACTTTAGCACCAGCAAATTTGAATAGAAAATTCCATCTTATTTAAGCGCCTTACTTATGGAAATATTTTCTCACCAATATGCTAAAAATTTCTATTTTTTTACTGGTGTCAGTTTTGGCGAAAACGCAGGGCCAGACTTCTGTCAAAGTAACATTCACCATTAAAAATTAATAGCTGTTTTTGTCATAATTTATCACTGAAATTTTTCTTTAATAAGTCGTTTAAAGAAAGAGAAGATTTCTATATAAATTTACTGGTGGAACTTTCCCCCGGCGGTAATCAAACCCTTCGAAAATGGTTACAGTTGAAGCTTCACTATTATAAGGATATGTCAGTTCCTCTTTATTAACCCCTTCACGGTCGCTTAATGTTTGGAAAAACCATCAAAAAATTATCTATTTATTTTATTACTGAAATTGAATAATTATAGGGTTTCTAAATAAAATATGCAATTAGTTTTTTTAAGGCGAAAAAAAGATGTTATAGAACAAATTCATATTTGTAGAAAAGCCATCATGCGAGAATTCTGTGTCTTAATGTTTGTTTTACACCGTAGAAATTAATGCGGATAAAACCTTTATTTTTCATATCTTACGTCTTTATTTATCGTCATCACACACATTTTTACAAATAATATTTGAAATAATTTATATACATTAAATTTTGATTATTAATAATTTTTTGAGCTTTACATATTTTAACCCTCCGTCTACCAGACGGGTCCATTGGACCCGACAGGTACATACAAAATATTCATTCAAACCAGAAATTTCTTTAAAATAAACTAAGTATATAAACCAGACAAAAATAAGGTAAATAAATAAGTTAAATAGTTTTAAATAAAAATTCTGGTGTAGAACGTTTTATTAAAACTTGAATAAAATTCCCGGCAGATCTAGGGTTAAACATGAAACAGAAAGCCCAACATTACTGTCAGCGAAAAAGTCAAAACCCAAACGGAAATATTCAAAGGCTTTACGCCGAAATGCCAGTTAAATTTTTCTGGTTTCAGAATTTTTTTCCAGCAATAAATCTCCAGCGCAGAAATATGACGGGAGCGAGAAATAACGAACGACACCTCAGCCTGTGATATTGACGGGAGCAAGAATTAAGGGGTTAATAGTTCCATCAGTTTGACATGGTATCGACGATACAAAAAATTACAACACCCAGAAATAATATATTTCATTAAATTGCCTAAAGGTGTTAAATAAAACGATAAATCAGGTATGTCAAACTGTGGCCCTCCGGACACCACGATTTTTTAAAAAAATAGTCAACTTCTTCAATCGCAGAGATTCGTTGATTAGTTAAGGCAATGATTACTTTAAAATTTTAGTGGTATCCTGAGGGCCACAATTTGGCACCCCTGCTATAAATACACAAAGACAGATTTTAATAAACTGTTCACAGGTTTCTCCCCTACTGAAGATACAGTTAAGTACAGGTAACAAGCAAATAATTATACGAAACGGTAGTTTCAAAGGTATAATTTGTACTAGCGTAAAAATAATGTACCTTTTTTTGAGGAATCTATTTTTATGCATTTTTTGAACATATTTCAATTCCACAATAATCACTCTATCTACGAAGAAAATTATGAGTTTAAATAATATATTCGAATAGCTTTTTGCACTAGCTTCCGTGGAATCGAAACATGTGTACATAGCTTATTAAAACCATTTTACTGTTTTTATAGTTTTTATTTAACTACTTTTACGAACTTTTATTTAACACCTTTGAAATAGTTATTACAAATCACCGGTTTTGTTATTTATAGAGCATCTTCCATATATTGTCTCTTTGTTCCGCAACATTGCTGGATGAAGAAGTGTGAGATAACATGCGGTAGGTAGATTCCTTATAATTACAAGGAGTATGGTACCACTATTTTAGAATTACATTATTTACCATTCTTTTATTACCTTCTAGGATTCTTCCACCGTCCTTTGAATATTAGGCCTACGCGCTGGCATAAAAATATCGGCTATCGTAGGCGGATTTTTTTCAGCTTTTGCAAGGTCCTTTGAGTATTAACTCCTTCAATTTGAGAGCAGTGTTGCCAGTGGGCTACTTTTTTTTAAATTCAGATTTCTTGACTGGCACCACATTTTTGAAGCGATAAAATTCCCTTTGTTTTCGCCTTAATTAATATGTCATTAAATAAGTCACATTTTACCATTTCAAAGAAGTGGTGCCAATCAAGAATCTGAATAAAAAAATGTAGCCCATCTGGCAACACTGCTCGAGAGGTGACCCTTATTCACCACTATTTTTGCCAGGTGTTCCGCTTAAATCGGCGTTCCAAATGCGCTGAACGCCAGAATTTTCTTTGCCTTATCTAATGGCAGAATTATTTGCGGTTAAAGATGCGGTAATAAACTGTAAGAAATTAGTGGTGTCCGGAGCATTTGGAGTCTTGATTTAAGCGGGACATCTGGCAGCGTTAGCAGTGAGTGAGAGTCACCCCATCAGTGCAAAGCATTTATACCAGTAGTATCTTAACGTTTTTTTCACCTTTCTTAAAAATATTAACCCGTTAGTGCGCAGCTTTGCATATATGCAAACAACAGTGTTTTGAATTTAACAGATTTTTTTATTCGTATATACCTAATCCACAGCAGAAAATTAAATAGCAATATTTGCACTAACTGATAACAAACATTCCGTTTTTAAATAAAGTGAAATTAACCATTGAAACTTTCTGGTGTAATGCAGATACTCTGAACTACGTAATTTCGAGAATGTATTCTATCATGGGAATTACATAGGTTATAGGTTAAATTTTAAAAAATAAATAATTATATAAAATAAGGTATTTGGAGACATACTTATTGAAATATTTACTAATTTGCATTAATTTAGCGTAAAACAGCGACACTACAGTAATTTTTACTTGTATTGCAGATGTGCAGCATAAGGAAAGATTGACGTATTATATGAAAAATGTATGTCTGATTTTTTAAATTATTTTTCCTGTGTAATAAACCTTTCAGAGAATCCTATAAAATTTTTTCGAAACAAAATAAAAAATCGCACATTTAAGGGTTAAATAAAGGTAGCGAAATCATTAAAAAAAATACTTGCATAGCTGCCAACTTGTACGGATTTTTATTACCACTAAAATGTTATTGTAAATTTTAGCTAATTGAATCACCGAAATCCAAACAGTTTGAACGTTTAAATAAATCAAAAATTTCTATTAAATTTTAGTGGTAGGAAAAATCCGTACAAGTCAGCATCTACGTACTTGTGTTCATTTTCTAGGGATTTTAGAAACGCTGAAAAAAAATCGCTTATGACAGCCATCATTTTTTCGTCAGCGCGTAGGCCTTGTATTCAGAGGACAGTAAATATTGACAGAATTTGTAATACATTACTACGATTAAATTAGGTGAAAAATTCTTTTAAAACGCTGTGATAGAGCTGAATGTACGCTGCGTGATACATGTTTTGCAATAAATGAATTTTTCAATTATTTCAACCTTGAAAAAGAAGGGGTGAATATTGTATTCAAGATGAAGACAATGAAAGAATGTTTGACATGATCTTCTTAAACATTTATGTTATCTTATTCAGAATGATTTCAATTTTGGAGTAAATTAATTTTTCTGACATATTCTCACTGTCTCTTTACAAAAAAGAACGAGATATATAACAAGCAATATTAATAATATGAAAGAAATTTTGACATTTTACTACGATTAAATTAGGTGAAATATTTTGATATTTTACTGCGTTTAAATAAAGCAAAAAATTTTGAAATTTTACTGCGATTAAATTGCATATGACATATTCTCACTGTCTCTTTACAAAAAAGAACGAGGAATATAACAAACAATATTAATAATATGAAAGAAATGTTGACATTTTACAGTATGATGTTTTAATTCAGTATAATTTTAATTTTGGAATAAATTAATTTTTCTGACATACTCTAATTGTCTCTGAAACAAAATTTTGACATTTTTCTTCAATTAAATTATGCGAAAAATTTTGACATTCTACTGCCATTAAATTAGATGAAATATTCATTTAAAAAATTGTGGTATATGTGAACGTATGCTGCGTGATATATGTTTTGAAAAAAATTAATTTCTCAACTTATTTCACCCTTCTTTGAAAAAAGAAAGGGTGAATATTTTATTCAAGATAAAGAGAGTGAAGGAATGTTTGATATATAATATTCTTAAATATTTATGTTATCCTATTCAGTATGATTTGAATTTTGGAATAAGTTAATTTTTCTGACATATTCTAATTGTCTCTGACACAAAATTTTGACATTTTTCTTCAATTAAATTATGTTAAAAATTTTGACATTCTACTGCCATTAAATTAGATGAAATATTCATTTAAAAAGTTGTGGTATATGTGAACGTATGCTGCGTGATATACGTTTTGAAAAAAAATTAATTTCTCAAATTATTTCAACCTTCTTTGAAAAAAGAAAGGGTGAATATTTTATTCAAGATAAAGAGAGTGAAAGAATGTTTGATATATAATATTCTTAAATATTTATGTTATCCTATTCAGTATGATTTGAATTTTAGAACAAATTAATTTTTCTGACATATTCTCATTGTCTCTTTACAAAAAAGAACGAGAAATATAACAAGTAATATTAATAATATGAATGAAATTTTGACATTGATACGTAAGGTACGATCATTTTAAATATGAGTGCGGCCTTTTCACCAGATAAAAATTCTGAAGAAACCCTTTTCTTGCTTTATAAAATGTCTGCGCAATAAGTTTAAAAATTTAGAATTTTATTAAGTAAGTTAAAATCTAGTATGACATCTTTTATGTTTATACTTTTACTAAAAATCTCATTTTAAAATAGTGCTTCCCACAAAATACAATATATAAAAGAATGTCTGCTTTTGATTCTGAAACATCATTTCAGATTTTGAAATAAATCATTTAAGGGTATGTCATATGCGACTTCAGCAAAGCTCTTTTCCAGAATATTTTCGTAAAATATATTTAAATGAGAAGCATTTGAAAGATGTGGGTATTCTGGAATCTGGAGAACCTGGAGACATTTTTTAAGGGTAAAATTAACATTATGGAATTTAAGCATTTTGTTCCATTTTATTAAAAAAAAAAAAAAAAAAAAAAATATGAGAGAAAAATCTGAATTAAGTCAATGGAACAATTATTAATTAATAATATAATTCCATTTTATTAATTTAACACAATTAGTCTAATTGGTAAATAAATCACACGATGTGCAATTTTGAAATGAGCTATAAGTGTCCAGGCTAATATTTGAACCGGGGAATTATGGCTTAACCCTTAAATGCGCGATTTTTTATTTTGTTTCGAAAGAATTATATATAATTCTCTGAAAGGTTTATTACACAGGAAAAATAACGAAACAAATTAGGGATACATTTTTCATATAATACGTCAATATTTTCTTCTGTTGCACATCTGCAATTAAAGTAAAAACACTTGTCGTGTGGCTGTTTTACACTAAAATAATGCAAATTAGTAAATATTTTAAAAAGTATGTCTCCAAATACCTTATTTCATATCATTATTTATTTTATAAAACTTAACCTTTAACCCTTTAATTCCCATGATAGAATACGCTCTAGAAAATTCGTAGTTCAGATAATCTGACTTTAAGCCAGAAAGTTTCAATGGTTAATTTGGCTTTATTTAAATACGGAATGTCTGTTATTAATTAAAGCAAATATTGCTATTTCAATTTTCTGGTGTGAATTAGGAATATCCTAATAAAAGAAATAATCTATTAAATTCAAAACACTGTTGTTTGCATATATGCAAAGCTGCGCACTAAAGGGTTAAGCTTCCAATAATCTTTCAACTGGGGAATCCTGGAGAAAATTGGCGGACACAATTTACTCAGACAACCTTTTTATAATGATGCCTGGTATTTTATTTAAAAAAAAACAGCTCCATAGAATAAATCGCAGCTAATTGGAACTAGTAACTCCAAGAAAATATTGAAAACGGAATTACACGTCATTAATTTAACACAATTATTCTACGAATTCAATTATTCGAACTTAGAGAAAAAATTCTCGAGCCGCAAATCGAAAATAGAGCGTTTTGACTTACATTGTCAATGCTCTATAGTTTGAGCTATCTGGGCTGACAACCGGTGGGCATATTTCACTTAGATAAACTTAGCCTCAACAGCATGATTGAGTTAAAAATAATACAATTATTTTACTTGGTAAATAATTCACACGAGTGTTCCTACTGATTGAAAAAGTCTTTATGCCAGGATTTGAACCATAGATCTTTTGATGGATTTCCATAACCTGCAATTTATTCTGTTGAGTTGTTTTAGATGACAGTCCAGATGTCATTTTTAATAGGTTGTCTGAGTAAATTGTGACTATCAGATTTTTCAAGCATAGCTCAGTGTTCAGAGTATTGGCAGTTTAAACCAAAGGTCTCAGGTTCGAGTTCTGGTTTAACACTTTCGCTGCCGATCCCGCGCCAGTGCGTGATGCGTGGGATCGGCAGAAAAAAGCGATATAAGTAAGCGTACAAACTTAACACTGGAATCGGGCGTAAATTAACACAGTTGCGCCATCTTGTGGACGGGGTGATAATCCACATCCGCGGACTTTTAGTGCGACGTCATATATGACAGGATATCTACTATCTGCGCAAACTTTCCAAATCTTTAGTCCCTCATGGAGCTGAATTTTGCTTATCACATTTATTGCAAAATAAGGACGTAGCGAAAGGAGCGCCCAGACATACTCGACACCACGAAGTTTTCTTCGCCTTGTCAGACGTAATTCAGCTATTAATCAAGGTGAAAAAAACTTTATAATTTTAGTGGTGTGAAGTAAGAAAACAGTTAGGCATCTTCCTGTAGTTTAGCCCCGTCCGCTACGTGGCGTGTGACCTTGATTTAGGTGACCTCGCCTTTAATCTTGTGGTTAATAAAATGTTAAAATGACTGACTGACACCGGGATTTACGTACGGATTTATATGTAAGTAAGTAAAAGCTTTTCTTTGCATATTTTATGCTAAGCAGAATTTATTTTCTAAATTCTGATGCCATGATGTGGCATTTAGGAATTAAAATTAAGTGGTATATATAATATACCGGTGCCCTTCAAGGGGCTAATACAGGACACTTAACCATATGGTGATCACAGTTTGATCGGCAGCGAAAGTGATGAGAAATTTTAAAATGGTACCGGAAAGAAGATATTTTGCTTTACGTTATCATTAAATGTCTTTTATTAAATAAAGCGCAACATACTATTCTTTATTTCTGGTATTAACACTAAATTTCTGGATAAAAATGGAGGCCAAACTGGCAAATCTGTATGATGGCACTCAACGTGTTAAACACTTTTTCACACGTATGAAACATAACAACTCGTACTGTAATTCCATACACTAGAATGGGTGTGTTCCAGCTGTGTCCCGAGAGCCACCAAGCTACCATAATTGAATAATATAAAAATACACCCTAATTAATGACAGAAATTTCGCGATAAGACAACGCGAAGATTATCTTTCGAATTTTGCCATAGCACAGCGTTGCCAGACGGCTACTTTTTTTAACATTCAGATTTCTAAATTGGCACCACTATTTTGAAATTGTATAATCCGTCTTATTTTTGCATTATGTATTCTGACATGAAAGAAGGTGAATTTTACTACTACAAAAAACTGGTGTCAATCACGAAACCTGAATTTAAAAAAAAAGTAGCCCACTGGCAACAATTCCGTAGCAAACGACTTCATGAAAAAATTTTGAAGACACATTTAGATTACCGTAATGCGTCTCCTAGAAAACGTCTGAAAAAAAAAAAAAAAAAAAAACTACTTCAAAAACGCATTACATTCTTTTACCTGAAAAATTTACTAAAAGATGAAAATGAATTTTGTTTTGGGAAACATTAATCATTAAAATGAAATAATAAAGTTAGTGGTACATAATACACAGCCCGGGGGCCACAGAACTAACACTTTTTTCTGAATAGAAAGCTTCAACTTATTTAATCGCAGGATTTTTGCCATAAAAAAGACAAATAGTAATTTTTACAAATATTTGTTTCAGAAAGCAATTCATGAAAATAGCGAGCACCACTGGATAATAATAATAATAAATTACACTTCGTCAGGTGCGTTCTAAATGTTACAACTTCGGGCGAGTTGTATCTGTCAGATATTATTCTAATTTTGATATTATATTTGAGTTAAAAGTGAGGGTTTTTTCAGTTCCAGGCTCCCTCTCCCCGACATCTGGTCACATCCAAAAGTTATATTTCATTATTTTATATTTAATAATTTGAATTAAGTAAAATGGGCATCCCTTTCTCTCTGCTATTTTCACAGACAGAAGAAATATATTTATTTGTAGATTTCAAAATAATTTCCAACATTTCGTTAGTAAAAAAGCAATTCCACGAATCTAATACATTTTTAATCCTTTTTGTTTTCCGCAACAGGTAGTTTTGTAATTATATTATGCGCCCTAATTTCTTCAATTTTCTTTCGACTGATATTGTCCATTTTGTAGTATTATCCCTTCCTACATAAAAATTATCTTCAGTATCACAGGTATTTTTTTCTAAACCTCTCTAGTCAGTCTCACTAATTGAATCTGAATGCATTTCACATGTTCCTAAAACATCTTGTTCTTCATCACTTTCTTCATTAAGTAGTTCAGAATCCAACTGTTCATTTCAATTAGAAAATAAAAGATTATGTACGATTTCAAGGTCTATGCTATTTTTTAAATCCAGATAGCGTTTAAGACTCATGACTGAAAACGAAAAAAAGAAAATCGAAATTTAAAGGGAAAACACAAATTTCAACCTAGAATCTGATAAAAAAAAAAAACCACATACGCTGTCGGTAGCGTGTATCTCAAAGATACATAACTTAAAATGAGCGTAATAACTATGAAGGTCAAGCAGGTCGCAGGGCTCCCAATGGTTTATTTTTTGAAAACCCGTATTATTTTAGAGAAAAATTCGTGGTGGGTCTTAGGAACGAACGTAAAAAATTGCCTTTCGAGGTAAGTTTCGGCGAAAATTATAAGGAGGATTTTTCGTTGCAAAAACGTGGACCGAATGGGAGCCCTGAGTTCGTGGTAATTCCTTTTCTTTCTGCAAACGGGGAAATGGTATGCATCTGTGAGATCACCTGGTCCCTGTGGAGTTTTAATTTTCAGAGATGAAATACTCGAATTTCAATAAAACCCCATTAATCTGAACCCTTAATTACATGAATTATTCTTTTAGAATTGTGTTTTTTATTTTTATATTAAGGATTAGACAACAGAAATCTTAAGATAGATTTTTAACTTTATTTAGTAGCATATTTTTGTAATTTTTAGAGGATTAATATTTCTATATAAATATAGTGGTTGTAAGAACATAATTTATGTATTAAAAAATAAATAAAAAGGTGATGGAAATTTACATCACTATGTAATTAAGGGTTAAGAAGTTCAAAATACGATCGAACGTAAATGATCACAGTCGGAGAGATAAACGAAAAAAAATAAATGATTTTTTTCAGTTCAAAAGAGTTAATATATACAGTGTGTTTTATAAAAGATGGGCAAAATTTTAAGAGGTGATAGTACACATCAAAACAAACAATTTTCATCAAAGAATGTATGGTCAGAATTAAAACGCAAAGGTGCTAGAGGGAGCCAAAGGAGATATTCAGTTGCCAGTGGGCTACTTCTTTTTATTTCAGATTTATTGATTGGCACCACTTTTTTGAAATGGTGAAACTCCCCTCGTTTTAGCCTTAATTAAATTGTCATTAAATGAGGCGAATTTTACCATTTCAAAAAGTGATACTCTCAAAAAAGCTCACTGGCAAAACTGGATATGATGTTATCCGAGGCAAAAACAAGCAAAGAACGAATAAATGACAAAAGCAAGGTGGGGATCTCCTCTCCGTACAATCGTTGAGTCTCAGAGCCATTTCCATTTGCAGTTCCGTAGATAAAATGCATATCAATCTTTTCCCTATTAATGAAGGGCAACATCTTCCGTTACTTTCCTATTGCGATTAACAGTTGCACACTCGGATCAACAGCTTTTATGTAATAATCCAGGTGAAATTTTTCATACGTGTTCTTCTTCTTTCTGATATGGCATTTGCATGCTATTAGCGTCATTCTTTTCCCGATAACTCCCAATAGGACTAGAGCTTTAACGTTTGCACGGACCAAGTCAGTGTTGCGAGTGGACTTTTTTTTTATCCAAATCTTTTGATATCCACCAGTTTTTAAAAATTGATAATCCGTGTTGTTTTCAGCTTATTTAATCTGGCAGTAAAAAAAGGTAATTTTCGCTATTTAAAAAAAATGGCGGCAATCATTAAATCTGAATTTTAAAAAAGTATCCCACTGGCAACTCTTGACCAAGTTTCCAAATACGCCAGCACGTTTGCGTTTTATTTACGACCATGCATTCTGTGATGAAAGTTGTTTGTTTGATGTGTACTATCATCTCTTTAAATTTTGCCCATCTTTTATGAAACACACTGTATAAAGGTCATCAAGTATGAGATTTGTGACTATGCAAAGGCCAGATTACCCACGGTTCAAATTTCCACCAGTAAATAAGAATATAAATTTTTGTGCTATCCATGACAGTAATTTTTCCTGAATATTGCGTTTATATAAGATGAAAATTTCTGTAAAAAATTATTGGTGGATGATTGCCCCATTGGTAATGTGGCCCTTTTCCACAGTGTTGCCAGTCGGCTACTTTGTTTTATTTATGCGTCTTGATTGGTACCATTTATTTGAAATAGCAAAATTTGCCTTATTGATTATATTATATGACAAATTATTTAAGGAGAAAACAAGGGGAATTTTACCATTTTAACCCTAGAACTACCGGAAATTTTACTCAAGTTTTATAAAAACATTCTACACCAGAATTTTTACTTAAAACTATTTAATTTGTTTATTTAACTTATTATTGTCTGATTTATACATTTAGTTTGTTTTGAAGAAATTTTCTGGTTTGAATAGATATTTTGAATATACATGTCGGGTCCATTGGACCCTTCTGGTAGACAGAGGGTTAAAAAAGTGGTGCCGATCAAGAAATCTGAATTAGAAAAATGTAGCCTACTGGCAACAATGCTTTTGCAATCACAAAAGTTAAAAATATCTTCATTTATTAAAGAAAAATTTTTTAATTATATTTCCTGAAAAAAATTCAAATGTATATTTACATAAGATTCAGTTAGTACAAAGTCTATTTGAAAAAGCAAGTTGCATTCTGTTATTCTTTAAGTACAAATATTAATTAAACATGAAATTTATTAACAAACATTTATAATTTACGATAAAAAGTATTTTTTTATATCTCAAGTCTGAGTGGATTTATAAATGACTTAATGATGAAAAATTTTCAAATACCACTATTTTCGGATTGTAAACTTTGTCGCTGAATGAAAGCAAATATGTGTGTGTATTATATACATATATACATGTTTAGATATGTTTATATCTTTAAGAAATACGTTTTCAACTAAATTTAACCCAACTTTCCGGAAATCTGAAAAATAACAGTAGCAACAGTATACTGCATATAAAACATGAATATATTGCATATTTGTTGAGATATTGGCATTTGCATGAAATAATTTTTCACTGCGCATTCGTGGAAGATTTCAAAAATTTTATTTCATAATTTGGTAGTAAGCTATTTTTGACAACTTCTATAAAACGTCCAGTCAAATATTGTGAAAATTCAGAAAGATATAGTGAGCAGATTGAAATGTTGTGAAAATCCCTTGTAATAGAGCTATTTTTAGAAAGCAACTCACTGTATCTCCCCTATCTTTGTGAATTTTCGCAATATTTGACTGGGCTTTTTATATAAGTTGCCCTAAACAGCTGACTACCAGATTATAAAATAAAAAATTTAGGATCTTACACGCATCCGCAGTTAAAATTTATTTCATGCAAATGCCCATATCTCATCAAATATTCAATATATTCATGTCTTAATTGCAGTATACTATTGCTACTGTTCTTTGTCAGGTTTTGGTAAAGTTGTGTTAAATTTCGTTGAAAACTCTGTATGCTATAAACAAAAAAAAAAAAAATTCACAGACACAATAACATCTTCACGAATATGAGTGCTATGCTTACACAAATGCACACAAACGTTGAACAGGTTAGTCATTTAACACAGTGACAAAGCATTTTCAGCATTTTTTGTTACTATGGTGATCACAAATATTATTTAGTTATTAAATTTATTATTACCCCCCTAATATTCCTCCCGACTAAACCTTCACCGGTAAATATGGAATCAAACATGTTCCTTAGTTTCCAGAAATTCAAAAACAATTCAACAATAATTTTGGTAAATATTCGTCAAACCGTGTACAACCGAAAGCACCCCATTACTGCTCCTTAACTTTTGGAGGCCAGTGTATATTTTTGGAAAAATAACATGAATATATTACAAATACTTTAAATAAATCACTCTTTGGTTTATTAAAAATGATTGCATTATTCGAGATAAAAAATGTTTCCCTAAAGCACTTTGTCAAGACTAAAATTTTCTTGCGACATAAAATTTCATACTGGAATGGTACACGTAAATAATGCAATATCATGCTTTCAGCTTTGCTTTCATGGCAACGCTTTCAGAATTAGATTTGCTGTCAGAATAAATTTAAGACACTTCATTCGTAAAAATACAAAATATCATGTAGAGTGAATAAAATATATTTCTTTTACGAACTTCACTTAAGATTTCAGAATCCATTATTTAGCTAAGAAAATTTAATTCTAGAAAATGGAAAGAAATTTAGTTTAATATACGAAAAGAAATGTCATTATAAATTTTAAATTCCTTTTTATTTTCGACAACATCCAGTGATTAAATTTATGATTACATAAGATAATAACAATTCAAAATCATTCAGAGATATATTTTATTGATTTATTACATATTTTATTAAATTATCATGCGTTTAAAAAACATAATAGATCAACTAAATTTTTACATCAATTTTCTTTCTAAAACATTCAGTCGATTTTACAATTTTTCACATAATCAGTGTTGCCAGATTGGGGACTTTTTTTGTCCCCAGATTGTTGATTGTCACCGCTTTTTTAAATAGAAATATTCGGCCTATTTAAAAATAGATTAAGAATTTAGAAATATAAGGCGAATTATACTGTTTTAAAAAAGTGGTGACAGTCAAATAATCTGAAATAAAAAAGTCCGCAATCTGGCAATACTGCACATAATCTAGCTTAGTACAAAAAATATTTATAGCACAACTTATTTAATTAAATTTTTGTGTTTCATCAACATTTATATATCATAAAACAGCAGCATCGATTTCTCAAACATCATTTTCATATCTAAAAAGGACTATTTTCATGTGTTTCGCAGTGGCGTAGCGTCAGGTGATGCTACATTGTTTAACTGCCAGTATTATTATCTATTTATATATTTCTCTTACGTAGCGCGAAAAAAGAGCTGTATTTGTTGCTAGCTATTTGGCAACAATTAGAGCGACGATTATCAGTGGTTAATTTATGGTCACATGTCCCGACCACATCAAATCAAAATCCAGTCGGAATCATCACTCTTTTAACACAAACCGTTTGAGCAATGCAAGTGTAACAGTTGCTATTGGTCCGTTTTACGGTGGCGTGTGAATTCAGCGAATCAGCCTTTTGTTCAAGATTGTATTTAGACACAGCCGAAAATGTTTTTTTTACACTTCAATATCGTGATACGGAGCATCTTTTATAGCGTTTTATTATAGTTTTAAATTAATTTAAGCCGAGCTGTTCAATTCTATAGGCAAAATGAAAGGAGAAGGACATTAACACTCTGACATTAACATGCCATTTAAATATTATCGGCGTCAATTTCCAGTCTGCTTAGCTTTTGCAATGACGATCACCAAAGCCAAACTTTGATAAATGTATTTTTATTTATATTTTCAGTTACTTTTTTATGAATTATTAGTTGAATTTTCACCGAGGTTTAAAATTAATTCTATTTCAAAGGTAATTTTTTCAGTTTATTATTTTGCACTTCAAAAATTTTTTGATTTCATAATGTTAAAGTGATTTATAACCATTAGTATCACCATCTAAATACATTTTTATTTACATTTTCAACAAAGTTTTCCATTACTTTTTTAAACATTAACTATATTTGTAAATTTAATAC
This sequence comes from Maratus speciosus, assembly GCA_963932465.1. NCBI lineage: Eukaryota > Metazoa > Arthropoda > Arachnida > Araneae > Salticidae > Maratus > Maratus speciosus. The sequence goes on from OZ010796.1 coordinate 307,146,040, forward strand.
GTTATGATTTATGATAGCACTCATTCTGGCTAGAGTTGACACAAATAGTGGCGAGCGAGCGAAGCGAGCTGGGATCGCGTAGCGGTCCCAATGTGAATTGCGTAGCAATTCACGGGGGTTGGCGAGCGTGGGCGAGCAGGGGGCCGAGACCCCTAGTATACTGAATTTGCCCTTATTTATACGTGTAGCGTTCAAGCATTAATTAAGATGAAATTTAGTATACTGGATGATTATAATTAAAGTTACGATACCAAAAATCGATAATTTTAAAACTGCTGATCCGAACGACTTGATATTTTAGCAGAATAATCCTGAGGCAATGGAATTTCGCTTGTCAGAGTGAAAAAAATAGCTCCAAAATGTGCTGATGGATGGCGCTGTCAGGGTAATGTCAGGGGAAAGAACGAGCCGTTAATTCCCAAATTGGCTCAACCGAGCCCAGCAATCTGATTGGCTAAAACTGATATTTATACAGTAGAAAATTATATTTATTTTCTTATGAAGTAGTATAATGTAAAATAGAATGCAATTATAATGACTTAAATTGATTTATTTTGTTAAATTTGATCAAAATCACAGTAAAGTAATCCAAAATATTAATATTAACGAAGGATCAGATTACTGAAATCGGATGAGCCAATTTGGGAATTAACGACTCGTGGGGAAAGACCAAAAATGTAAAACACAGGAATGTTCAAACGCAGGAATTCGTTAAACACAGGAATGTTATTAGCCAAAAGGAAAAAATAGAGTTTAGGGATTTACTAAAAATTTATTAGTGAAAAGACAAGAATACGTGTTTACAAAGACAACAGCGATAAAGATAAAAAATTAAAAAAAAAAGAGCTTCATGGAACAAACACCTTACTGGTGATTAAGGCATAAGTTGTTCGATATGCCCTCTGTCTTGTTACGGTACTAATTGAAAACGCGAAATGGCATGCTCCACAACAGATCGGAGGATATCTGTACTGATGCAATGGGTGTGGTGTGTGATGCTTGCCTGCAAGTCGGCTACATTCTGAATCCGTCCGCTGTAAAAAACATTCTTCAGGTACCCCCAAAGCCAGAAATCACACGGGTTTAAGTTGGGGGAACGTGGCGGCCACGTTGGTGGAAAATGTTATGGTCCTATCATCTCCGAAATTAGCACTCAGTAGCTGCTTCACATGAGTAGCAATGTGCGGGGGAGCACCATCTTGCATGTATATTGTGCGATCCACACACTCACGCTGCTGAAGTGCTGGAAGTAGATGATTTACAAAAGTGCTTCATTCCGCTTGCCAGTAACAGTGCAGGTAAAGAGACCCGCAAGTGTGATCTCCTCGAAGAAAAACGGGCCGACGATAAGCGCTGCCGTTATTCTGCACCACACAGTGACCTTTTCAGACTGAAGAGGTAATGACTATATCTGGGACGGATTCTCGGTCGCCCATATCATCCAATTTTGCGTGTTTACAGAACCTCGCAAATGAAAGTGGGCTTCGTCAGACCACAGAATCTTCCATGACTATCCATTGTCCACTTCCACCCGGGCAAGAAATTGTAGTGCAAAAGATTGACTTGCTTCCAGGTCAGCAGATAGCAACTCCTGCACATGAGTTATCTTGTACGGATAACAGCGCAAGATGTCCCGTAGGACTCTACGCACCGTGCTGTTCGGCATATCCAGCATTCGGCCGATTCCCCGTGCACTGCTGATTCCAACATCATTGTTAGTCCAGTGTTGCCAGCGAGCTGCATTTTTAAAATTCAGATTTCATGATTGACACCAGTTTTTCGAAGCAGTAAAATTCACCTTATTTAACACGTTGAGTGCTACGGTGAATAACACTGAAGCTGAAAAATGTACAATGTTTTAAGTAATTTTTTAGAAACTAAAATTCTGTAATAAATAAAATATAATTAAATTTTAAATAAATTTTCAGTAATTACTTAAAACAATATATATATATTCAGTTTTATATCATATTTTAGACCGTCAACCATCGGTGAATGACGCGTTCTAAACGGAAAGTTCAGTGTCAGTCACCGGTGACTGATACTTAACGTGTTAAGGGTGTATCCCAATACAAACTGCTTATTTTCTGATTCATTTTTAAATTCATTTTTGCTCTCAAAAGCGCCAAACTGGGGAATTCTCTTATTTAGAAACTACATAATGTGCCGTGTTTCTCGATTTTTTGATAAAGGCAAAAAGTATTTTAAAAAAGGCTGTCAAAGTTGGCGTTTTGAACTGAATTTTCCGAAGAGGGAGATCTGGGAATGAAAAAAATGGTCATACCGAGAAAATAATAGTTTAAAACTCAAATTCTAATGAAATGAGAGAAAAATGAAATCACACGGCGTCTTATACATCTCTTCAAAAATCACCTCGGCAAGTTTCATGTTTTTACTTTTAAAAATGAGTCTGAAAATGTCTCAGAAAATTTCGAGCTGTCGAGGGTGAAAAAATATTTTTTTCGAATACACCCTTAATGCTAAATTAAATAATGCAAAAATACGACGGATAATACGATTTCAAAAAAGTGGTGCCAATCAAGAAATCTGAATTTTAAAAATGTAGTCTCTGGCAATACTGTGTTAGTTTGTTCTTGTAATGATGTAGCCACATATTCCACTGCTGCAGCCGAAACTGGTTTCCTTCCTCTACCAAGTTTAACGTCAAATGAACCGGTCTCTTCGATTTCAGCAATCATTTTTCGCAGAGAATTTGTGGTTATTGAACCCCTTTTTATGGACTTTAATGTCCGAAACTTCCTGTAAGTGCACAGACATCGTTCTTATAAAAAAGATGCAAGAGCAGAGCGCGATCCTTTATAGTCAGAGTCATGTTGAAGCATTCAGGCAAACAGCTGGTGCTCTGCATTGTTATGGCAGCTATGTCAGCTGTGCACATGTCACATGTTAGTAATTCGCATATCTCCGGACAATGTGAACCTTGACAGCGCCATCTATCGGCACATTTTGGAACTATTTTTTCCTTCTCCAAAAACAATTCCATTGCCTCACAATTGTTTTGCTAAAATATCAAGCCATTCTAACCGGTAGTTTTAAAATTACCGATTTTTGAAATCGTAACTTTAATTATAATCACCCGTTATCAGAATTCTAGTACTAATTTGATGCAACATCCCATAACACTGATCTTATGAATGTCACACCTGTAATAGAAAATACTAGGTTTGGCATTTATATAGACTCACATCGCAATTGACAAAAAAATTCTTTGTGGTTTATTTCTTTTAACCCCTTGAAAGGCACCGGTATATTATATATACCACTTAATTTTAATTCCCAAATGCGTGATTGGTACCAGAATAAAAGAATATTGAAGAATTTTGAAATCGTAACTTTAATTATAATCACCCGTTATCATAATTCTAGTACTAATTTGATGCAACATCCCATAACACTGATCTTATGAATGTCACACCTGTGATAGAAAATTCTAGGTTTGGCTTTTATATACACTCATATCGCAACTGACAAAAAAAAAAAATTCTTTGTTGTTTATTTCTTTTAACCCCTTGAAGGGCACCGGTATATTATGTATACCACTTAATTTTAATTCCCAAGTGCGTCATTGGCACCAGAATAAAAGAATTATATTTTGCTTAATACAGTGTATGCGAAGAAAAACATTTGCTTAGTTTCATATAAATTTGTTCATAAGAACCGGTGTCATTCAATAATTTTAACATTTTCGGAACTAAAGTACTTTGCTCCTGAAAGGGTTAAAATGATTATGGTATAAGTGTATGACAGAGACTATTTTTTCTAAAAGTGGTGGGAAAGGAACAATGAAATAGTATCTTCAACGACATTTCTCCCTGACCCGTAATCAAAGTGTAAACAAATAGTTAATCTAAAAATTAGGGCTTTATATCTTTTTATTATAAAGCTATTTTAAATGTAAATGTGTGAGATATACACACACAGGTACGCATACTGGAGTTATGAATGAAGAGGAAAAGACATATAGTATAGTATATAGCCTACATGAGCATGTTGTCACAAGATGACGACTTTATATATATATATATATATATATATATATATCGGATCATCAGTTTCCGATTACCACAGAAGCAGACTTCCACCAGTGAATTTGAAGTATTTTGCCCAGGTATTATAATCTTTTTCACTGACACTTAGAGGAGGTTGTTTAGGTTGTCGCAATATGGCGGAAACGCAGGGCTTGACTACTGGCAAAGTAAACTCCCACCAGTAAATATGGGTAACTACTTTTGCCATGTTTTATGACTGAATTTCTGCATTAATTAGGAGTTTAAATAAGCCAAAAACTTATTTAAATTTTCTGGTAGAAGTTTGCCAAGGCGGTGAACAACCCCTGCGAAAGCAGTTACAGTTGAAGCTTTATTATTTTAAACCCTTAATTCATGCGCTCGTCAATATGACGGGCTGATGTGTCGTTGTCTATATCTCGTGCACATGATATTGCTGGGCTGAAGGTTTAAAACCAGAAAAGACTTCTGAAACCGTGAAATATATTAGTTGGTATTTTGTATGAAATATTTGAAAATTCACATTTGAGTATGGTTTGTACAATCTATGTTTGAGTAAATTATGTATTCTGATGAATCAAGCATTTCCGATGACAATTTGATTTTAAATTGATAGTCAACATCTTATGTATATTTGTAGGATTTGAATTTAAAAATCATTTATTTTCCTTATGACGAGCGTGGTCATCAAAATAACTGACTGGTATTTGTTTTATTATCCATGATTTGAAAGCATGAGTTATGAAAATTCACGATCACGAGCACAAGGTCTGGAGATCTTCAAAATTAAAAAAGAGTCAGTTGATTAATTTTTATCATTCATGAAGCATCGGCATATGAAATATCAATAAAGGGTTAGGCTTAATTGAGCTATTCGAAAGAATGTGTGTTATATGTTTTAAGTGAGAAATGTAATATATTTGAAGACGCTACCAACGAAATGTTGTAAAATTATCTTTACAGAATTGGATTAGCATGTTCACGTCAACGTGCATCACCGGTGGGTCACACTCAAGTGTTTCATAGAAGGCGTGTACTACAGTTGGGTCACACCCGACTATGCTATAGATGGCGTGCACTACAGGTGGTCAAACTTAAATATTCGAAAATTCAGTTGTAAATCAATTCATTAGTATTTTCATTATATTTATCAGCATATGCATTTCACTTAAAGTTTTTCAGCTCTAATATTAAAAAAATATGTCTTGTAATTGTTTATGCATGTATACAACATAGTGCAATTGCTGTCATCGTATGTACTGATAACACTTCTTTTGAGTTTCAGAGCAGAGATGAGATTTCCGCGTTTTTCCACACCAGTATATTCTTAGAGAAAATGCTGTTCTGTTAAATCGCAAAAATGTTCCGATTAAATGAAATGTAATTTTCTATAACAAAATACTGCTGTGCAAACACGCGGAAATCTCATCCCTGTTTCAGAGTCAAAAACAGTAAACTGAATTTATTTTTCTGTATGTTATTAACTGTTTTAAAATGTTGTAAAGATTACTAATTGTTAATGTATCTTACCACATGTAGTGGATTTGAGTCTCTCCCCCGGGATTGCACTTATACTCTAAAGCGAAAACTGGGTTCCCGGGGTGGTTATCCCTGTCTTCCCTGTAAAAACAATTCATTATTATAAACTTAATACATTCACAACGGGAAACAAGAAATCTCGTTTACATTCAAAAATATCATTGAGTAAGGACGTGGCTTCTACCTTACAGAAATGCATTTATATCATGTTGCCCGTATTTCTTTAGATTGTAAGACATTTTATATTAAATTCGTACATATGTAGTCAATAAAATCATGTCTCTAAGTAATAAGCTTGCTCATTACGAACTTTCAGACATTCACAATTAACTCTGTTTGTTATATTCGAGTTCAATTCAATAAACATGAGAGGGGCGTGTCATTACATACAGTGACTGAATAAGCGACAGTACCGCGCCGCCAGGTGAAGAGAAATATGAATTAGTATCACAGCGAAAAACATGAATATCGGCGGCGGAGTGAACGTGTTAAAGTTTATGTGTCGTTATTTCATTGTTTAGTCGGTCAAATAATCTAATAAATTAACTTTTTGGATATAATCTTCGTACATATATATTACTTTAAATATTATTTGTAAGCATTTGTAAAGTAGTAAAAATAAACAAAAATAAGGTTCTTATTCGTATTAATTTGCAAGGTGTAAAACAAACATTAACCCCTTAACAGTCGCATTAAATTACGGTTTAAAAATTCAAACTGCTTATTGGCACCACTTTTTTGAAAAAAAAAATATTCACCGTATTTTATGACAGGTAAAATAGAACCAAAATAAGGCCAATTACATTATATTATAAAACTGGTAGGAATCAAACAAAAAAGAATAACATGAAAAGAGACACAGCCCGTGAATATCACGGGAGCGAGAATTAAGGGGTTAAGCTGCAAAGTTTCCACATGATGGCTTTACGGCAAATGTGTATTTGTTCCACGACATCTTTTTTTTTCGCCTGAAACATAAAACTAATTTCATATTTTATTTAGAAATCTTATAATTAATCAGTTTTTGCAATAAAAAAATTAGGTATTTTTTTTGAGGATTTTTATAAATATTAAGCTATCTTTAATGGGTTAAGGGTATGTCAGTTCCCCTTTATTCACAGTTCCATGGTATTCATCGATTTGATGTATAAAATTCAAAACACTAGGGCAGTACCCATGCATATCTGCCAAGTTTAAAGTTTTCTCCTACCACTATTTTTTAAAGAAATATTTACCTTATTTAATCCTAAATTTTTGGCAGTCATATAATCAAAAGGTTCTTTTAACCCTTTGCGCTCGAGAACTCCGCTGCAGAGACATAATCTTTCTTTGCAAAATTTGTTTTTGGCACCAGGAATCAAGGGAAGTAAAATGTACCTTATTTAATCAGAGCATTTTTGAAATTGTGTACTTGAACGAAACTTCTTTAAAAAAAGTGGTGCCGATCGAATAAAATTTGCGTAAGAGACGCCGAACGCAAAGGGTTAAAAATAGTAATAGTGGTGGTAGAAACGTATAAATGTGGGTAGCTGCGATTGTGAGTATCAATATTTCTGAATGAAATTTTTGTATATGTCTTTTCGAATGTATTAACCCTCTAATGCCCATGGTAGCATACAGGGTGCATAGGAAAGTCCCTTTAACCTGAGAATACTTGGGAACAGAGAGAGCTACAGCTATAAAAGAGAGATAACGGGATATTAACCCTAGAACTACCGGAAATTTTACTCAAGTTTTATAAAAACATTCTACACCAGAATTTTTACTTAAAACTATTTAATTTGTTTATTTAACTTATTATTGTCTGATTTATACATTTAGTTTGTTTTGAAGAAATTTCTGGTTTGAATAAATATTTTGAATGTACATGTCGGGTCCAATGGACCCGTCTGGTAGACGGAAGGTTAAAGCGATTACGCCCAATTTAATGCAAACGACAGCAGAGCACCTGGTGGCGAAATTTGGAAGATAGCCATTGCAAATCGAAAACGAAAATAGATAGAGCAAAATTTCCAATTAGAAAGCTTTAGAGCATCAATTAATTAGTACAAAACGACATTTGGTTTACATGGATAAGATAAATCTTCACCTGTATGCTCAAGAATGTCCGAAATCGATGCACTCCATTTTGTGTAAACGTTTGAATGTAATAGCCAGAAGTAGGAAGAAATACGCACGATTTATTGTTTAAATACGTACTTATCTCAATACATTTTGATAACTTGACACACACAAAAGCAGACAAACTGCCTCCCATAGTAAATGTACTATAGTCCGTGGCGGAGAATTTCAATTTTTATAGCTCATTCGATTCGTCTCATAGAGCTAAATAATTTACCAACTCGCATATGGGTATTGCGTTTTAATAATGCCAGGGGGCCGGGTCAAATTTCAAAATTTCATTCATTGAAAAACAGATACCCTCAAAGAAATAAGTGAGATTTAAGTTTACTTGTAATTTTTACTGTGCCATATATTGCCAATAACTACTATAATGTTATATTATTGCTGTTATTATAAGAATTTGTAATTGTAGATAAAATATTCGTATGCTACTTGACAGGCAGTTTTTCGCAAGTTATGATGTCCTCGTATAGTTTTGTTCATCCTGTCAATACTTTTTCCCGAATTACGAGCACAAATCTTTGTAACCACACATTGTCTGCTCTTTTGTCAGTTTTTCAGTCACTTCGTAACTTGCGGAACGTCTACGTACGGTTGCATGGGAAGGAATTTTCTGCTACTCTTTTATTTTCGGCAGCTCGCATTACAGAGCTGCCACAGGCACTATTTTTTAATTATATCTCGCACCACTTTTATAAAGCAGAATTTTTTCATATACACTGTGACAACATCTACAAGAGATATGTACAACAAAATTTTTCTCTTAAAATAGCGGTGCCAATAAAATATAACAATAGTCGACTTTGGCAGCCCTGAATTATGCAAATTTTTAAACTTTGACCCAGCCTCCTGTCATTAATAAAACTCAATAGCCGACATGCGAGGTGGCAAATTATTTAGCTCGATGTGACAAATCGAATGAGCTATAAAAATCAAAATTCGCCACCACGGACTATAGTACCTTTACTTGCCAGTGATAAAAAGTTAATGTTCAGTATGTTCGAAAAGTTCGCCATTGCTCACGATACACGTTTGTATTCGTGACAGTAATTTTGTATACACATTTCTCACATGGAACGTCTGTTGCAAGCCTCTTCAATACGACGACATAGATTTAACCCTTTCAAGGGTGGTGGCCAGACGGTGTAACCACTTAATTTTAATTCCAAAACTGGCAAATGGCACCAAGAATATTTTAACCCCTTGAAGAGCGGTGATGCCGTCACGGCATCACATAATTTTAATCCCTAATTGCCACATTGGCACCGGATTTTTATAATGAAAATTTCACCTTTAGTAAATACGCAAAAATACACTTTTACTTGATTACAAATAAATTCTCTTGTAAATACTGGTGTCAATATAATATTTCAACATTTTACGAATAAAAGTACCTTGCCCCTGAAAGGGTTAGTAAAATTTTGCTTTTGTAATGAGATTGCAAATTAGTGGGTTTTCACTTTCTAAGAAATTCGTTTAAATAATCTAGTGTAAGAAAATTATTTAATCATTTTACGAACAGCATTCTTCTGCCCCTGAAAGGGTTAAACTAAAATTTTAAATGCATTAGAAATTAAATTTTTACAGACATTACAGTAGAGTACAACGTCACAATCTGCAATTGCGTACTGCTACATTTCCTAAATGTGAATATACAAGGTAATATCGTCACTCATCGATTTCGGACATTCTTGAATATACAGGCGGCGATTTATCTTATCCATGTGAACCAAACATAGTTTCGTACTATTTAATTGATGCTCTAGAGCTTTGTAATTGGAAATTTTGTTTTCGTTTTCTCTCTCTTTTCGTTTTCGATTTGCAATGGTTATCTTCCAGATTCGCCACTAGGGGCGCTGCTGTCGTTTCCATTAGGTCGGGCGTAGTCACTTTAGTATTCCGTAACCTCACTTGAATAGCTGTAGTTCTATCCGTTCTCAAGTATTTTCAGGTTAACCCTTTCAGGTGCAAAGTACTTTTGTTGCAAAAATGTTAAAATTATTGAATGACACCGGTTCTTATGAACAAATTCATATGAAACTAGGCAAATGCTTTTCTTCGCATACATTCTATTAAGGAAAATATAATTCTTTTATTCTGGTGCCAATGACGCATTTGGGAATTAAAATTAAGTGGTATATATGTCGTAGGCTAATTGAGAACTCAGGCTCTTTGCAAAGAGCCGGGCTAATTGGAGAATCATCTCAATTTTTCCAATTAGCCTGATATTTTTCAGGCTTATTGCAAAGAGCCTAGAAAGTGTTAGGCTAATTGAAAAATTACCACTTATTGTCCGATCAGGGTGATTTGTTTTAGGCTTATTAACCCATAACCCGACCCGAACCCGAAAAATAAATTACAACAGACCGTAACACGATCCGAGCAAGACAAAATAATTTCAGTTTACATGTAACCCGACCCGAACCTAAAAGTTCCGTTTGAGAAAAACCCGAAATCTGACCCGAACCAAATCTGATAACCGACAGAAATATTCTAAAGCACCATATCCCGATCCGAGTAAGACAAAATAATTTCCGTGACCACGCAACCAGACCCGAACGTAAAAATTCCATTAGAAAAAACCCAAAATCTCACATGAACCAAATCTGAACCCGACAAAAAGATTCCAAAGAGCCATAGCCCGAACCGAGCAAGACAAAATAATTTCCGTGGACACAAAACCCGATCCGAACCTAAAAATTTCATTTGAAAAAAACATGAAATCTGATATGAACCAAATCTGAACTCGATAAAAATATTCCTAAGAACTAAAACCCGATCTGAGCAAGACAAAATAATTTCCGTGGACACAAAACCCGATCCGAACCTAAAAATTTTGTTTGAAAAAAATCCGAAATATGACCGGAAACAAATATGATAACCGACAAAAATATTCTATAGAACCATAACCCGATCCGAGCAATACAAAATAATTTCCTTAGACACGTAACTCGAACCGTACCTAAAAATTACATTTGAAAAAAACCTGAAATCTGACTTGAAACAAATCTGAATCCGACAAAAATATTCCAAAGAAACATAACCCTATCCGAGCAAGACAAAATAATTTCCGTGAACACGCAACCAGACCCGAACCTAAAAATTCCATTAGAAAAAACCCGAAATCTGACATGAACTAAATATGAACCCGACAAAAATATTCCAAAGAACCATAACCTGATCCAAGCAAGACAAAATAATTTCCATGGAAACGCAACCCGATCCGAACCTAAAATATTTGTTTGAAAAATTCCGAAATATGACCCGAACCAAATATGATAACTGACAAAAATATTCTAAAGAACCATAAACCCGATCCGAGCAAGATAAAATAATTCCCTTGGACATGCAACCCGAAACGAACCTAAAAATTCCATTTGAAAAAAACCTGAAATCTGACATGAACCAAATATGAACCCGATAAAAATATCTCAAACATCCATAACTGGATCCGAACAAGACAAATTAGTTTCCGTGGACAGGCAACGCGACCAAAACCTACAAATTCCATCTGAAAACAACATGAAACCCGACCCGAACCAAATATTAACCCGACAAAAATATTCCAAAGAACTATAACCCGTTGCGAGCAAGATAAAATAATTTCCGTCGACCGGCAACCCGATCCGAACCTGAAAGTTCTAATTGAACTCGATCCGAAACCTGGTTGTGGTCGGTTTTCTGGTTAACTTCAAATGGAACCTTTAAGTTCGGAATATTTTTGTCGTGTTGAGATTCGGTTCGAGTCAGATTTTGCGTTTTTCTAATGGATTTTTTAGTTTCGGGTCTGTTCGCGTGATCACGGAAATTATTTTGTCTTGCTCGGGTCGCTTTATGGTTCTTCGCAATACTTTTGCCGGTTTCAGATTTGGTGCATGTCAGATTTCAGGTTTTTTTCAAATGAAAATTTTAGCTTCGGTTCGGGTTGCGTGTCCAAGGAAATTATTTTGTCTTGCTCGGATCGGGTTATGGTTCTTTGGAATATTTTTGTCGATTATCATATTTGGTTAGGGTTACTTTTCGGATTTTTTCAAACAAAATTTTTAGTTTCGGATCAGGTTGTGTGTCCGTGTCGACGGAAATTATTTTGTCTTGCTCGGATCGGATTATGTTTCTTTGAAATATTTTGGTCGGGTTCAGATTTGGTTCATGTCAGATTTCGGGTTTTTTCTAATAGAATCTTTAGGTTCGGATCGGAATTCATGTCCACAGAAATTATTTTGTCTTTCTCGGATCGGGTTATTGTTCTTTGGAATATTTTTGTCGGGTTCAGATTTGGTTCATGTCAGATTTTGTGTTTTTTTTCTAATGGATTATTTAGGTTCGGGTCTTTTTGCGTGTTCACGGAAATTATTTTGTCTTTCTCGGATCAGTTTATGGTTCTTCGCAATAATTTTGTCGGGTGAGATTTGGTGCATGTCAGATTTCAGGGTTTTTTTCAAATGAAATTTTTAGGTTCAGTTCGGGTTGCGTGTCCAAGGAAATTATTTTGTCTTGCCCGGATCGGGTTATGTTTCTTTGGTATATTTTGGTCGGGTTCAGATTTGGTTCATGTCAGATTTCGGGTTTTTTCTAATAGAATATTTACGTTCAAATCGGGTTTTTTCTAATAGAATATTTACGTTCAAGTCTGGTTGCGTGTTCACAGAAATTATTTTGTCTTTCTCGGATCGTGTTTTGGTTCTTGGGAATATTTTTGTAGAGTTCAGATTTGGCTTATGTCAGATTTCAGGCTTTATTCAAATGAAATTTTTTGGTTCGGTTCGGGTTGCGTGTCCAAGGAAATTATTTTGTCTTGCTCGGATTGGGTTATGGCTCTATAGAATATTTTTGTCGGTTATCATATTTGGTTCCGGTCATATTTCGGAATTTTTCAAACAAATATTTTGAGTTCGTATCGGGTTGCGTGTCCACGGAAATTATTTTGTCTTACTCGGATCGGGTTATAGTGCTTTAGAATATTTTTGTCGGTTATCAAATTTGGTTCGGGTCAGATTTCAGTTTTTTCAAATGGAACTTTTAGTTTCGAGTCGGGTTGCATGTAGACTGAAATTATTTTGTCGTCCTCGGAGCGGGGTACGGTCTGTTTTAATTTATTTTTGGGGTTCGGGTCGGGTTATGGGTTAATAAGCCTGATAAAATCACCCTGATTGGATAATAAGTGGTCATTTTTCAGTTAGCCTAACGCTTTCTAGGCTCTTTGCAATAAGCCTGAAAAAGATCAGGCTAATTGGAAAAAGGGAGATGATTCTCCAATTAACCCGGCTCTTTGCAAAGAACCTAGGATGTTTGCAAAGAGCCTGATTTCTCAATTAGCCTACGACATATATAATATACCGGTTCCCTTCAAGGGGTTAAAGGGACTTTCCTATACACCTTATTTATGCTACCACCACTGTTTCCAATTTAGTGGATTTTTTAAAATTAACAGATATTCCAAATCCATACCAGAAACTTAAAATAGCAATATTTGCTTTATTTGATAACATACATTCCGATATTAAAAAAAAGCAAAATTTATTATTGAAAATTTCTGGTATGAACTAAGATTCTCGGAATTACGGAATTTCTAGAACGTATTTTACCATGGGAACTAGAGCGTTAATATCCATAACACTCCCGCTGAGTATGGCAATGCGAAAAAAAGGCAAATGTATTTGGAAATGTAAAAACAAGTGAACTGAAAGACGAATATACAATTTTAAATTTAGAATTTTGATTTCTATGTAAATCTTCTATTTCGAATTTTTAAAACTATTTTTGTGGTATGATTTCCATATCATTTTGACGCATATCTTTTTTTAATAGAACCAGCTAAGAGATTTTAAATTGCTGGTAATATTTTCAACTATGCAGACATTAAAATATTTTTTCAATAAACTATTTTTATAATCGTTAAACATTCAAATTTTATTCTATTTTTATTTTTCTGTTATATTTTTGTATCTTATATAAAAATCGCATCAAGCCATATTTTACGTATTTTAAAACATTTAAATTTAAACAGTAAGTTGAACAAAAAATTTTGTATTTCAAATCAATTAACTCAAAATATACAATAAAAAAAGAAAAGTGCCCAGTTAAACTGATGGCATTGAGCTCACAGGCTATTCACTCTAATTGTACATTATACTCTTAATTCAAAGAATAATGCACCTAAAAAAATCAATTAAGGTGGACATCAGCCCCCCCCCACCCGTTTCTCCTCTTTATATTTAATGAATGAATCTCCAAATCTAATCACTGAAGAGCCTTATCAGAATAAACCTGTATACCAAATTTGAAGCAAATCGGATAATTTTGCATAGAAAAACAATTTAGCTAAATTAAGGAGAGGATAAGTTCCCCCATTTCTCCCCTTTATACTTAATCAATGAACATACAAATCTAATCAGGGAAGAGCCTTATCAGAATAAATCGGTATACCAAATATGAAATAAATCGGGTAAAAAAACCCATTTGTTTAAATTAAGGTGGGGGGGGGTCAGCTCCCCGTTACCCCTTTTACACTTAACCAATGTAGTACCTCCAAATCTAATGAAGAAAGCGCCTTATCCGAATAAACTGGTATACCAAATTTGAAGCAAATCTGATTATCCTGCATGAAAAAACCATTTATTAGGATGAGCGAAGCGAATCCTCTACTAGGCTACACAAATTACATTTTGTCGTACAATTTACGAAACAATTATTCAGTATTTTGACTTGAAATTAAACATAAAAATAAATGGACCATTTTTGCAAATAAAAAAGGAAACACGTATAATTTCAGAAGAAAAAATTAAATCACGGAGTAAGTCATTATAGATAGAATCATGATTAATTAAATAGTTTTACGATTTCTGTTGTGAAATTTTAAAATACCCTTTTTCATGAAAATTATCGCATATTTTTAAAGAATTAAAATTTGTGAAAATTCAATTATTTACATTCAATTATAAAAGTATTTTCAGTGTTAAGAATTCCAATACACAATTTATTCTCATTATGTGAAATCATTTACGCAGACGATACTTACGCATTTTAAAAGAATTATGTTATGATTGTTTTTTGTAAAGTGGCAACAAAATAATTGTAAACAAATAAAATTAATTGTTAAATTCGTTACATCATAAAACATAAATAATAATAATAAAAAAAAAATCCGAGGAAATTCTTAGTTATTTGGCTGAATTTACATTAAAATCCACCAAAACATGAAATAACGTTATTGCTTAATAAAGATGCAAAAATAGTGTAAAAAGTATTCTTACTTTCAAATATTTATCTTATTAAATAATGCTTCGCGAAACCAAACAAAGCATGCCTTTTGCTAGTAAAATTAAGGGGGAACTAGCTCCCGTTCCCCCTTTTATACTTAACCAATGAACCCCCAAAACGAATAAGGAAAGCGCCTTATCAAAATGAACCTAGAAAAAAAATTGAAGCAAATCGGATATTACTGTCAAGAGTTATCCCGTTACGTACGTACATACATACAGTGTTGCCAGCGGGCTACTTTTTTTTTTATTCAGATTTCTTGATTACCACCACTTTTTTGAAACGGTAAAATTGACTTAGCTTTTGCCTTAATTAATGTGTCATTAAATAAGGCACATTTTACCATTTCAAAAAAGTGGTGCCAATCAAGAATCTGATTTTAAAAATGTAGCCCATCTGGCAACACTGCATACATTACAGAACCGGCGGGCACATTAGCTTTCAGGCTTTGATAGCCTGTGAGCTAAAAACTGGTCATTTGACCTGTATCAAATGAAAATATTTCAATTCGAAACAGAAATTACTTAAATATATATATATAAATCACACAGGAATAATTTTAAAAGAAAGTTAAATACTTTTAAATAAAAATTCTGGTCTGAGATATTTTTATAAAACTTGAGTAAAATTACTGGTATTTTCATTGTTAAGTCAAATTTAAAAGAAGACGAATTTTTCCAAACAACTAAAAAGACATGAACTTATTTAATAAATTGAACATTTTTAAAACTAATAGAATCAAATCTTTAAAACAAACATTTAACAAGAAAGAAAAAAATCATGCATCCATCATAGATTATGAAACACTTTCCAAAACATTCAGAATAATGTAACAAAACTGCAAAGTTTAAAAGTTTTAAATATTACGTCTAATTCAACCATATGGAAACGCATAACACATTTCAAAACTTAATTTCAGCTGTTCCCATCCACAATCGGAAAATTATCCAAATTTTTTCAGCAGCCCTGTATATGATATTTAGATTTGAATCTATTAACTACACGCATGTCAAAATTTAGTTCACTTAAGAGATGCAGATACTTCAGTTGAAAATTTACCTTCAGCAATTTCCTCTAATAAGTAGAACGGTACGTGAATACTTTTGTGCAGCCCTGAATTTGAGGTAGAGAATTTATATATAACGAGTAAGATGAAAAAAAATTAATTAAATTAAAAAGCGCATACCGAATTTTAAACAGTACACTCCAGCAATCTTAACTCAAAGACATTACTGTACTGTAACCGATTTCTTTTGTGGTCCCTGTAAATGAATGAACAATGCTATGATTACCCTGTTTTAACGTGATCGTAGTGAAATCCAGTGATTTATATCAGTTTCAATACATTCGAAATAGCGTAATGTCATTAAAATACTCTGCAAACGATTTTTTTCCATATACCATAATGTAATGGAATAATTTTGAGTCCCCTGCAAATGAACGATTAATCCTACATACTTCATATACAATACCAAACATGCTTTAGTAACCCTAAATAACTTTTATCAATTTCATGAATATGCGAGTATATTTACGGGAGTTAGAGCGTGGACAGACGGACAGAAGGACAGAAAACAAAATGCATAAACACTTTTCAACTTTATTGAAAAGTATTAAAAATGAAAAACAGCAGTTATTTAGATTTAGAAACTCTTGAAAATAATATAGCAATATGGAGAATATGGAATATATTGAGATCATAATGACACATAATTTTAGTACAATGCGACAACGAAAATTGCACTTTCCATATTTGTAAAGTTGCTAATTTCTATTTTTTTCCCAGAAAATTTCCGAATAACAATCTATCACTTAAACAGAGCTATATGAGATTAAACAAGGGAAATATTATTATCCACTACTAATAGTGCAAAAAAATTATAGCAGTCCGATATAATAATACTGCGACAATTGCACCTATAGAGTTGCAATACTCACTGCTATACTACATTACACTGTACACTACAATACTACTAGTGTAAATGCTCGTCCTAGGACGGTGTGTAAAAATTTTGTTTTTCATTTAATTTTTTTTTTTAAAAGAGGAAGATAACTGTCAATATGGAAGCGCTTAGATGAGCAAATTTCGGCTTATTTATGTTCTAATAAACACATTATTAGCATTAACAATACTTTTGGGTAGACCAGGCTTTCTGGCTAATATAACATAAGAAAATTAAGAATTCTTAGAACAAAAGTTTAAGAAACATGCAATAAAACACCATAATTAACAAATTCTGCTGCAACTATTAAAATTTTTTGATGATTTGTTTGGTATTAAATCTTGGTAAGTGTGTTGTATTTTTTTGCAAAAAGCAAAAAGCAAAAAAAAAAAAAAAAAAAAAAAAAAAGAGGTACTTTTTGGTTAGCCGGGCACCAGTGTTATATATATGTACATATATATACATCTAAGTTTATGTAACATGTATGGATATATACATATGTGTGTATAAATATATACAAATATATGCATTTATACATATATATACAATATATATATGAGTATATAAAACTGGCGCCCGGCTAACCGAAAAGTACCAAAAAAAAATTTAGCAAAACTTTTAATGGCTGAATAAGCATGTGCACATCTTTTTGGGTTTTAACTTACTGAACATATAAATATTAAAAGTACGCACAGAAACTGGAGATTAGCAGTAAGAACATAGAATTTTCTTCAAAATGTTATTGCATCTAACAGCGATGTATAAGACATCCACCAAGTAAGAGTTTAGATGAGAAAGTTTGTTTTTTTATGTTCTAATAAACACACTATTAGCATTTACAATACTTTTTATGTAAAATTACAAAAAAAGTGATAAAATACCTTTATTAAGATTGACGATCGTTTAATCGCACAAACGGCGACATTTTCAAAATTTTGAAAATGTCGCCGTTTGTGCGATGAAACGATAGTCAATCTTAATAAAGATATTTTATCACTTTTTATAGCATTATTTAGCTTAATCTGGAAATGCAATGTTTCTCTTGATCCTTTAAAGAAAATCACACTTTTTTTTTTTTCACGAGCCTTTAACGTTTATCGTAATTTTTTTTTTCGATCCTTAAAAAAATTTGCGTTTTTCCCGCGATCCTTTGAAGAAATTCGCTTAATTTGGCACAGTTGGTACTCGCGTTTTTCTTGTATTTCTTCCATTATTCCCCCCTCCCCCCATAAAAATGTCAACAAATTTTAATGCATATTTGCATAGATCCACGGGATAATAAAATTCAGTGCCAAAAAAGCACAATTCCGCAGAAAAGTAACATGTCAGTAAAATGGATTTTGCAGTTCACGTCAGGTTCTTTGTGTTATATAGTTCTGTATTAATGGAATGAAAAAAAAAGAAAAAACAATGGAACTGAATATTCAGCAAACAGGAATCTTGTAAATGCATGAATTTTGTCTATGATCACTGTGGATTATAAATGTATGTAGAGAAATTTCTAAATCGCTCTTGTTAAAGGAAAAAAAATCGAAAAATTCACCAATCGGTTACAGTAATTCTTCAGTTGGTCATGCCAAAAAAAAAAAAAAAAAAAAAAATCGCAAAATTTGTCAATCTATCGCTTAAAAAACCACAAAATTCATCAATCAGTCGCAGAGGAAAAAGAAAAATCAACAGTAGGTTGTGAGGGAAAAATGAAATTTGTCACTTAAAAACACAACCCACAAAAATTACCCAATCGGTAGAGTAAAAAGAAAAGTACAGCAAAATTCATCAATTGTGGGGAAAAGTTGCAACATTATTCAGAAAAAATCGTGAAGATTGGCAGTTGATCATCGGAAAAAACTCAAAATCCTTTAATCGGTTGCTTTAAAATATTGTGAAGTTCATATGTAAACTGTCGGAAATTCCTCAAACAGTCGTTGGAAAAAAACGCAAAATCTGTTGATTGGTCATTCTGGTTGATTGGGAAATCTTGTCATTTCAATTTGTGACTCACTGACAAAATTTACAATATTTTTCTACCATCATTCGAAGAAATTCAGAAAATTTTGCAAAATCGCGCAAAAGAATAAAAATCCCTTACTCGGGGGGAAAAAATCGGTAAGAGTCACATGTCTGTAGAAAAATTTAATGAGGCGGAACACACAGCATTTTTTATTATGCAGCATTTTCCTATTTTGGGGAAGATCCATGAAATACTGCATAGGATTGCAAATTTTGCCCTCCACTAAATTGTGCTCTCCTCACCCCCCCCCCCCCCCCAAAAAAAAAAAAAAAAAAAAAAAAAATCATGCCACGTTGGACAGCATTGATAAAATACATTAAATGTTTTCCCACCAACCGAAGCACTGATAATTTTATTGTTAGTGTTATGTGAATGAATTTTTACCTTTTCGGAAAAAGCTTTTTAAAATAGGATTACACATATTATGTGTTTTGAAATTTATTCGCTCTGACTTATTGGGAATTAATCATTGAACTTTTCTTTTGATTTAGTAATCATAATGGTCTTCAGATTTTCAAGTGGAAATTGTTTAGAAATCTATTGGTATGTATCATATGATAGGGCATAGAGAATGTTATTTTGGTGGTTTTTAACACAAATCGCAATCGTCTGTCAACAAAAATTGGAAAAATGATGATAACTTATTTTCAAATATTTTTTGAGTTATGGGGATCCCACAATAAGCAATTTAATTAATTTGCAACTCTAACATTGAATTTTAAATTTACTTTAATGTAAGCATTGAAAAATACATTTATTAGTTAACAGAAACATTGTAGTCTTTTCTAGCTAAATAGTTTTAAGTTTTTTTTATCCTTTTTCGCGAAAAATCAATCATCTTAAAATGAATTAAAAACTTCATTTTGTTTAAATTTGTTAATATTTAGTTAAAACATTGTGATTAAACATTCATTGTATGATATCTGCTTTAAAAATTTATATTTGTCTCAGCCTTTCCAAGTATTAAGTTTTTCATGCTTAATTTAACATATAATTTTTTTAAGAGAAATTTCTAAGTATGAAGCTATAAGGTACACTGTCAAAATAATTACTGCTGGATATTAAAATATTTCTATCGTAATCGATATTTAAACAAAACAAAAGTACAGAAAATTTATTTCTGTTGCTCTTTACGTAAAGTATTCAGAAATTTTCATCTATGAAGCCATAAGGTACTGTAAAAATAATTACTGATGCTGGATATTTCAAGAGAAATTGAACGGTTCGTAATATCTACATAACAATAGGGTTAAAGTTTCCACTTGTTAGGTTAAATAGGCGGAAAATACAAAGAACACATTAAATCTAAGTAAATCAAAAGAAAAGTTAAAAATGGAATCGCAACGAATCAGATTTAAAAAACAAACAATAATTTAACAAAATACCTAATAATGTGTAATCCAAAAAAACTATACCCAGAAGACAGCAAAACAAAGCGATATAAGTAAGAGTCCTATCTTAAATGGGAGAGGTAATCGCAAGATTAAAGGCGAGGTCACGTCAATCAAGGTCATACGCCATCCAGCGGATGGAGTGAAATACAAGAGGATTATTAACTTCTTTCCCCTTTGTGGATGATCTATAAGTTCGATATCTATGAAATAACTATGCGCAGCGCAGCCGTGATTTTATTCGTTTGTCGTCTGCAGTACTTGGAAGTATAGATATAATTCGATATATTTATTCGCCATTATTTAATTTATTAATTCAAGTTAGTTATTTAAACATAATCAGTTATTTTAAGAACTTATATTATTTGGAAAAATGCCACGTTTGGCGTTCTAATTATTGCAGTTTTCAAAACTGCAAATATAACTCTCTATCTGAGAGAACTCATTTTTTTCGCTTCCCAAAAGAGAAAAACAGGTTAGTTTTGTGTTTTATTGTAATTTATAAAAAAGTTAAAATATTATTTAATATATATTATTAAATGTCAGTGATTTTAATACGTTCTATTTGAATTATGTTTTTGTAATGCAATGAACAAGGACATATAAAAATTAGTTAATGTATGTTAAGATAGAATTTTTCAGCAGCGTTTTTAATTCAATTCCTGATAAGATAAAGTTATAAAAATTACATAAACATGTGTATTTCCAATGAGAATTAAACGTTTTATTACGCTTAGAGTTTAAGTATAAATTATTTAATTAATTTTAAGGCATATTTTTTATTTACCGGGCGCAGGCGATAAATTGCCAAATATTCTCTTGATCGAATTGTATTTATAATATTTAAAATAGAAACATTTCATTCATTCCATTTAAAACTTATTTAATTTTACATTAGGATCCACTTTGATTTAAAATGCAAGCAGTAATTCTTGTACTATTAAACCAGCAATAATTGATTATTTATACTTTTAAATATTTTGAGAATTTTAGACAACAGCTTTAAAAAAATTCCTAAAATCGACAAATTACATTTTTTTTTTAAATCTAGAAATATGTCGGTCATTATGTCATGTCGGGGAAAAATAGTTTTCATGGGATACCTGCACTTCGCACAGGTGAATAACATTGCAGAAAGCATACAAAGTATAGAAGAAACTTCAAAAATTGGAATAAAATATAAAATATTTACAAATAGTACGTGGTATCCTCAATTAAACATTTATTATCTTACACCGGTTCTTCGCAGGGGTAAAATGGATAACTTTCCGTAATCGGGCCGATAGCTTGATTGGCGTCAAATGAGAAAACAGTATACAATTGTAACTGTATAAAAGTTAAATAATGGTTAGTAAATGAAAGTAACTTTTATCGAAATAACCCAATTGCGGAACATTCTCCAAATTTGAAAAAGGCTTATGAAACACACAACAATTGCCAATAACTGAAAACTATAGACTAATAATAAGCTCGGCGTGGCAGTTGTTGGTCGGTAGCCAATAATTTCAAATTTCCCTTTTAATTTTGTCCGGTTTCAATTTTTGATTTTTTTTCTTTTTTTTCTTTTTTTTTTTTTTTTTTCAATCTGGCTTCCGCAAAAGAGTCGGAATAAGTAGTAGAAAAAAGGGCTGCGGACGGGGATGGGCCAATTGAACGTATTAAAATCACTGACATTTAATAATATATATTAAAAAATATTTTAACTTTTTTATAAAAATTATAGGGTTGAAAATCACGTTTAAGATGCTTAAAGGTTTTAAATAATTCTCTTTTGCAATTTCCCAACCAGCTGGTATATTTTAGAAATCGTAGTTTGTTACATAACTTACTCAATTGTTGTACTTGTATATACAGTTGTAACAACCATAAAGAATGTTTAAGGATTTATCAGCTACGTTTAGATGACGAAAAATTAATTTGCTAATTTATAATCAAGTTGTAAAAATACTAAAATGTTGTATTGTTACTAGAAACACATCCATGTACATAATTTTTATTTTTCTAGCATATCTGGGAGCGAAAAATCGATTAAAATTTTTTATCTTTTCATATATATGAACAGGATTAGATTAAATAAACAGTGTAAAAAAGTATTTTTATGTTAGCCGGCAGCAGTTCATAAACCGTCAAATATTTTCCCCATCACCAGCGTTTATGTTGCATTCATTTCATTCAAAATATAAAATCATCATTTTAAAAATATACTCGTCATTTGAAAAACATAACTTTATTTAAAATACATACATACTGGTATATTACATCAATCTAAACACATGCTTTTCGCTCATTATATTTAAAATACATTTTGTTTTCTAATAAATAACAACATAAACCCAAGGTGTGCAAGTTTCTTCCAATGTGGAAAAAAACCTGAATAGCTTGCATAAAATTCAGGTCTGTTTGAAGATATTTACAATTTAAGAGTTATAGGCGGAAAAGCAGACAAAGCCATTTTAGAGAATACCTGTTAAAATTTTAATCGTGAATTTCAAATATTTACTCACTCATGGAAAATTAACCTTGTTTACCAGATTTATTGCAAAATATTTTTGTTACAATTGTTTTGATAAAAATATATGTATTTAAAAAATAGTTGCAATGTCAGTTTAGTTTCGGGGCAAAAGGCAATACTGTTTACGTAGCATTAGTGCTTTTTCTCCCGAAATTAAAATGACATTGCGATTTCTTTTTTTTTAAATACACATATTTTCATCAAAACAAACTGTAACAAAAATATTTTGCAATAAATCTGGTAAACAAGGTTCATCTTCCATGAGTGAGTAAATATTTGAAATACATGATTAAAATTTTAACAGGTATTCTCTAAAATAGCTTTGTTTGCTTTTCCGCCTATAACTCTTAAATTGTAAATATCTTCAAATAGACCTGCGCACGAGATGCGCAGATGGTAGATATTCTGTCATATATGACGTCATACAAAAAACCCGCGTATTTACGTTATTCACTCCATCCACAAGATGGCGCAGCTGTGTCAATTTACGGCAGATTCCAGCATTAACTTTGTACGCTTACTTATAGCGCTTTGCAGCAAAATCTCAGTAATGCTGAGATCAATGAATACGCGTCGCGTGACGATGTCTGTATACAGACAGGAATAATACAGAACTCCCATTGGAGATCGGTCTTAGCACATGCGCTGTTTATCCGGAGTGGGAAGCTACTTGGCCGAAATTTGAACACCGTATTTAATTTGCGCCATAGCTGAATGGTTTATTTTTCAATTTAATGAATCAAGTGAATGACTCGCTATCGCTTGTTTACATTTTGTGATAATGGATGTTTTTAACTCGATTTTTGAAATTGTTTTTCAACTGCGCAAATCATTGAACGGTTATCAGTTTTGAATCTTTTAAAGAAAATTATGTTGAACAGAAGGGATTTCAGGTAGAAAAGATTTGTATTTACGCAGATAAGTTTTCTCTTACACATCTCAAATCGTAATTAAGCCTAACGTGGCACCAGCTTACCGGAGACTGGTAAGACAGATGGGTACAACCCCGGACGCGTTACAGTGTGAATTATAATATAGAGATGGCTGTGAAATACTCATCACGAAGTCTACATAAACGAATAACAAAATTAATGTATTTTTTTAGCTATTGTGATTTTAGCAGCAGACGATATAGTGTGCAATACTGGTGAGGATAAAATGGATGTCGTTAAAATTACAACACTTAAAAAATATGCAACTAAAAATTAATTCTTCTAAAATACTTAATACACAAGTTTTACACAATGATTATTTTGAGTTACCAATGTTTCCGAATAAAAATCTTCAACTTGCCTAACCGAGGAAAAATATTAAAAATGTGGCGATTAAAATAGGGCGAAGTTTAGAATTCGGAAATTGTGGTGCTCGTACGTAAGGAACCCTGGTAGAGCATACTTCCATATATAAGAAAATTATGCAATTGCAAAAGATTCAAGATGCATTTATGTACGGATGTAAGAAAAAAAAAAAAAAAAAAAAGGCTTCGTGAAGCTATTTCTAAAGTGAAAAAATGAGAGCTGTTTACACGGAAGTTTTAAAAGTTATGACAAAATTCCCCTTGTTTTCGCCTTAATTAATGTATTATTAAATAAAGCGAATTTTTCTATTCGAAAAAAGTGGTGCCAGTCAAGAAATCTGAATTTAAAAAAATTAGCCCACTGGCAACACTGATTCGACCATGGAAACATTAACCTTCCTACCCTGTTGAAATTTTACTCAATCCTAATAAAAACATTTTACACCAGAATTTCCTTTAAAAACTATTTAATGTATTTATTTATATTACTTTTCGGTGACTTTTATTTATCTTACTTTACGAAAAAAATTTCTGGTTCGAATCGAATAAAATGAATTATAGAAATGGGTCGATTAGACCCATTCAGGGTAGGAAGGTTAATAAAGAGTGGCTGACATATTATTAAAATAGCGAAGCTTCAACTGTAACCGCTTTCGCAAGTGCTGATTACCTCCGGTGAAAACTTCCACAGGTAAATTTATATACAATTTTCTCCGCATTTAAATTCTTTATTAATGCAAAATTTCAGTTATAAATAATGGCAGAAACATACTTTCAATTTTACTGGTGTAAGTTTACTTTTGCAGAGGTCACATCCTTTGTTTCCGCCATATTGTGACAACCGGTGAAACAAACTTACTGTTTTACCAGTAAAACTGACACCAGTAAAAACAAATAGACGTTTTTACCATATTTGTGAGGAAATATTTCCATGAATAAGACGCTTAAATAAGGCAAAATTTTCTATTGAATTTTACTGATGGGAAGTTTGCCCCGTTGGTACTCAGAAACTGTAGATTCGATTAAGAAAAAGCAGCCGCCATCTTGTGACAACCTCCTCAGTTACTTCACTCGCAACTGGTAGACAGTACACTAGATGTCTCCTCCTCTTTATTCATAACTCCATTGATTCGACTGAGCACCCCATATTTATTTAAAAATAAATTTTCTATGTTGTATCTTGATACGTACGTAAATATCACTTAAAATACGTTTGGGGAATGTATTAATATTTCAATATGCATTTTTAAGATTAAGCGCATTCCACCTAAAGGTATATAAGTAAGTAAAATAATTTATTTTCTATTGGGAGCAACGACGTTTATCTTAAAATCCGTATATATGATTGCGTAAGTATAAATGACTGTAAAGAAAATAGTGAAACTGGAAATGAAGAAGTGTGTGAAAATTTTTAATACTTACTTTGGAATCTTCCCTCGTAACAACGGTGTGGAGCAGTGTTGCCAGTGAGCTACTTTTATAAATTCAGATTTCTTGATTGGAACTACTTTTTTGAAATCATAAAATTCGTCTTACTAAATGACATATAAATAAAGGCGAAAACAATAGGAATTTTACAATTTCTAAAAAGTGGTATCAATCAAGAAATCTGAATTAAAAAATGTAGCCCACTGGCAACACTGGTGTGGAGGATACAGAAGAAGTCGGTGTCATTGATACCTATATTATATAGAGGAAATATTTGTTTTAATTAATCGTAGAAATTCTTCTATTAGGTAATAAGAAAACTTATTTTCGAAAATAATGGATTACTTGAACTCTCTCACTATATGGGGCTATCTATAAATAACAAATAATTCTATTGTATGCTTGAATAATATCAGGGGGCTGCGCGATCCCTTTTTTGGTTATCAGTGTTCATAAGCCAGGGATGACAAACTTTGGCCCGCCGGATACCACTGAAATTTCATAATAATCATTGCCCTATCTTATTATCGAATATCTGAGATTCAAGAAGTCGACTATTTCTTAAAAAAAAGTGGTATCCATGTCATAATCGCAACGTCAGGGCGAGCGGCAAAGGCAAACTTCAACCATTTTTTTTCTGTAAATTAATGGTCTGTATATTTAAAAGCGCATATTTTCTGTCTAAATAATGAGTTAGTTAAACCCTTAATAGTCGCGGTGCGCGACGGTTAACTAGATAATAACTTGACAAGTTATGTGCGTACAATTTTACAACAATGTTTTTTTATAGAATTCTTCGCCTTATTTAATTGCAAAAAACTATTACAAAGTCTAAGACTAAAAGAAGGAACTATAAAGTCTGCAATTTATGTCTTAAATGGAAATTTTCTGATTATTAACCTCTTGCTCTTTATGTCGTATGCAGCGTACGTAAATCTATTTTGGTCATATCCACCGCCCCCTGAATACTAGGCCTGAGCACTGACACAAAAATGGCGGCTGCCGAAGGCGGATTTATTTTAACGTATGTACGGTCCCTTAACCCTTTCTGGACGGGAGCCTTTTACGAAATTTTTAATCTTTTATCACCGTTTCTTCAAAACAGAAATTTGTGTCTTCTTGAATAGAGAAAATGCGCTGATTAAATAAGGCAAATTTTACAGTAAAATGTTACCGGTGAGGAAAACAAGGATTCTGAGTGCTTCATGCGGCAGGTATACGTGTCGCTCGTCCCCAAGGGGTGAAACATTGATACAAGTATTATATTACAGATTTCTTTCACTTGTTTAATCTCAGAAAAATAAAGAGGGAAAAACTTTTAAAAATTATTGGTTCCAAAATTGAAGGGACCGTACACACTCTGAAAAAAATCCGCCTTCAGCAGCCGCCATTTTTGTGTCAGCGCTCAGGCCTACTATTCAGGGTGCGGTGTCATTTCCCACAATGACTTACGCGAACGCAGTGTTGCCAGTGAGCTACTTTTTTTAATTCAGATTTCTGTATTGGCACCACTTTTTTGAAACGGTAAAATTAACTTTGTGTTTGCCTTAATTAATATGTCATTAAATAAGGCATATTTTACTATTGCAAAAAAGTGGTGCCAATCAAGAATCTGATTTTTAAAAAAGTAGCCCATCTGGCAACACTGCGCGTACGTCATGATATCCGGCTGATTCTTTAATTAGATATTCCGAATTCCCACCAGAAAGTTTTAACTATTTATTTTTGGTTTAGAAGATGATTGATTTTCTATAAATGAAGTAAAAGAAAATTATCAATAAAATTTTTCTGGTTTGAATTCAAAATTTCTAAAAAAAAAAAAAATCTGCCAGATGCGGAAACACTGGGGGCTAGTGACATACATTCGCTAACAGCGCTAGAGCGCACGAGGTTAATAATGATTACAGACTCCTTGGAAAATTCAGGGAGTGCACGCAAGTTGAACTTATTTATTGCCGGATAGAGATGTCTTGAATGTACCGCAAAAGTCAAAACTATAGTTCTTTGTTCAAGATAATCCACGCTAATGTTCATTGTTCAATAATGTTCGTATAAGTTCAATATTCGATATAATGTTCATTAAAGCTTATTAAAAGAAACACTAACTTGAAAAAAAGAGCACCAGAAAGTTCAGTCTTCAAGAAAAATTCCCTATTGAAATATATGTCAGACAAAGCACAGTTACTTTACAAGACACAATGTTGAACTCGATTCTAATGTAGTATCAGAAAAACCACAAATTGTCCGTAGTAAACCACTGATGAATATTTATAATATCTTAGGATGCAAATAGTTACACAAGTAAATGCATAAAATATGAAAATCAAAGTTCTTAAAAATAAACAATTATTCAATAACAACATTTAAAACGGAAAATGTTTAAAATACGAATTACATTCTAACATTGGAAAATCTGTGTACTGAAAACTACATTACTTTAATGCATTCTGTATGAGTATTCCCCCTTTTCTAATACAGAAAGTCATACCATGATTTGCAAATTATCAGTGGTTAGGACGATATTACGAATGTTCATGCAAAGAATGGATACATTTATTAGAAACTATTACAGAAATTACGGGACAAATGCGCCCTTTGAGGAAACGGTAATTTATCATAGAAAATTTAGTCCTATTTAACCGCAGAAACTCTTCTAGTGATTAAGTTGAAAATTTCTAAAATAAATTAGTTTTTCTAGGTATGCCGCAATAAGAACAAACTGACTTTTGGGCTTCCTAAATGATCTATGTATGCATTTACTCTATGAAATTGTCATTGCTAAAAATTTTTTCCGAAGCACATACGGTCGTTTCTTTTGAATATCACTACTTCCGGATGGTAATCTATGCCTCTGGAACAGCAAAAAATTATAAAAGAATGTGCGATAACATAAGGTCAAGATTGCTATTCAGAAGTAGAGGTTTTCAAAGATAATGACAGTACGCACCCTGATCTTCCGCTCAAGTCTCAGGACAAAGGTCTTCCTTCAACCCGTTCAAGGTCGGTGGTTCATTTTTAGACCACTTAAATGAAACCACTATATGCCACATTGGCACCGGAAATTTGGGATTAAAATTTTGCTTTTATTAAGTACATGAAGAAAAGCTTTCGTTTATTTAACCCTAGATCTACCGGGAATTTTATTCAAGTTTCAATAAAACGTTCTACACCAGAATTTTTATTTAAAACTATTTAACTTATTTATTTACCTTATTTTTGTCTGGTTTATATACTTAGTTTATTTTAAAGAAATTTCTGGTTTGAATGAATATTTTGTATGTACCTGTCGGGTCCAATGGACCCGTCTGGTAGACGGAGGGTTAAACCCATTAAGGACCAGCATGTTTTACAGAAATTTTATTCAGGTCACATCACTTTTTGTTAAACACTCACTCTTACTTTCTGAATCACTGAAATGTGTTAATTAAATAAGGCAAATTTTACTTTTCTCTTTTACTGTTTAAAATATATATATATATATATAAATCACATATATAATTTTGCGAAAACGTAACGTCAGTCTAATGAGTTAACCTTTAACTGATGTGACTAAAATTTGTCACACAACTGATGTGATCAGTCAGACCCCTCGAATAGAATGAATAAATAAAATAACTCTAATGGTTGAATTTACCGTAATTTCGGGTGTATAGCCCGTAGATCAAACAATTCAGTTTGGGCCCAGAAATTTTATTTAGTATTTGAAGAACAATATTTACCGTGATCTAAATAGTTATATTTTATTTTTAAAAATTTCTGGGTCAAAACACGATTGTTTGATCCGCGGGTTATACACCGGAAATTACGGTACTTAAATTGTGTCCTAACAATCTAGTTATACTTATCTTAGGAGCATGTGAATTAAATTACATGAAAAAAGTATTTTACTCATATTATTTAACTTCAGTACAGAAAAGTTAAAAGCTGTAAATAGTTTACTGCTGGGAGACCGCTTGACATGAGTTAAAGGTTAAAATAAATTTGTTTGTAAATTCTGTTGTCATTCAATCATTTCACGAATAGAAGTACTTTGTCCCTTACAGTGTTAACAAGCCTGTACACGACCCGATACTTATGTTTTCTCTGGACTCAACGATACTCATTAAACGTCGACAATAAATTCTACTCGAAAAAAGTGGTGGCAATTTTCCCCAACCCTCTGAAACCAGGCCTATGCCAGCATTTAAAGAAAATAGTAATCGTTTCAATTCTCTCTACAAATGTTATAGAAATTTGTCAGATACATTATTATTTGGAAATAGGGATAGGCCAAAAAGTGATCGCTCCGACCTTTATAATATTTAAAATCTAAACTCCAACAAACAATTTTTGCGAAATTTAGAGGATAAATACTTGAACCGACAAAATTGAAACATCGCTATTTTTAACTAAAAAGGGCTGCTCACAAAACAGAGGCGGGTGAAATATTACGCTTTTTCGTTACACTAAATTTAAAAGAAGAGTTTGCCTGGTTTATACGAAATTTTATGCTTTTTCATTACCACTAAATTTAATAGAACATTTTGCTTAGTTTAACCCTCTAATGCCTAGGATACAACGCATTCCAGAAAATGCGTAATTCAGGTATTCGGAATTCATACCAGGAAATCTAAACTGCAAATGTCGATTTGTTTAATAGTGAAATGAAATGCCTGTTATTAAATAAAGCCAAAATGTTTATTTTATATTTATGGTATGAATACGGAAAATGTAAAAACCCTCACTTAACCCTAGAACTACCGGAAATTTTACTCAAGTTTTATAAAAACATTCTATACCAGAATTTTTACTTAAAACTATTTAATTTGTTTATTTAACTTATTATTGTCTGATTTATACATTTAGTTTGTTTTGAAGAAATTTCTGGTTTGAATAAATATTTTGAATGTACATGTCGGGTCCAATGGACCCGTCTGGTAGACGGAAGGTTAATTGGGAACACTGCTGGAAGCACAAATGCTCCTTTGGTGTATTAGAGAGTTAATTGAAAATTTAAGCGAATTAATAAAAATTTACTATCAAATATTTGCGGTAAAAGCAAATAGTTCCCTGAACCAGAGACGAGTGGCTCCGTGCGGTCCTTTCAAGGAGATCGCATAGCGATCCCCCGTCCCAAAAGGCACCAAGTGGCATCCAGGCGTCCAGACAACAGTCTGCCAGTCGAAAAAGCTGAGCAACGGAGACACGAGGCGAAACTACAATAAAAAAACTTCGTAAAGTCTGTGCTAGGGCATGATGCTGTACTACCTGCGGAATGTTTTGACGAGTCCGAGGTTCCAGACATCTGCACCAGCGGGGTGATGCCGCAACAACATGCGACGTAGCCAGAAAAGCCGAAGCCATAGCGTCACACCGCTGAAAAACGGATACCGTCAAACCGACAAGTCCAACGTGTTTAACCCTTTCTAGACGGCATCCCTTTCACAAGTTTTGTTTGGTTGACACCGTTTTTTTTAACAGTTCCCATTACTGGTGAAATATCGAATAATGCTTTAATTGAAAAAGAAAACTATTACATATCTTTACTATTGGTGCCAAAAACAAATTCCACATGCACCTTTTGGCGATGCATATATGCATCACCCATCCCAAAAGTGTTAAAATTTTCCCAACTTGAGTCGCTAGCGTCACACACCGAGGGGACGCGATTGACCCCCCCCCCCCCCAGTTACCTGAGTGCCATGAACGAGAGGTACCTCGATTACAGGATTACTTATCGAACAGGGCGGACCAATCGCTCCATCAAGCCGAAGGCAAACACATATTAGACTGACTAGACATTACGCCTCGAGAGGAATATGACTTAACCCCCTCAGGTACCGAACAAGTTCAAGGTACCCTGCCCAGAGGCCTAAAAGAGCGGAACGGGTGGTTCATCGCTCCTCAAGACGATTAGCAGAAATTAAAGCCATGAAAGATCACTGTTCTCGACCCCAGCCAGATGCAAAGAGTCACACAAGACGCAAAGTGTGACAACCTGAGAAAAGAGAAGGTAACTGCTAATTCGGACGGCGGTCGCAGTAGACTAAGCCTACGCATAGACACGTCGGATTGGCTTGCTCCCCAGAGACCTGGTTCCGGCAGCCCAACTCCCAGAGAAACTTCGTAGCTGTGCTACTTTCATCAGCCATAGTCGACACCGGCAACCCGCACCTCACCATAACTTAACCCCTTAATTCTCGCTCCCGTCATATTCACGGGCTGTGACTTTTATTCAGATTATTCAGATTTGTTTGATTCCCACCAGTTTTATAGAATAGTTTATTTGGCTTTATTATGGTATCATTTTACCTGTCATTAAATAAGGTGAAGATTTCGTTTTCTAAAAAGCGGTGCCAATAAGGAATTTGAATTTTTGAATCGTAATTTAATGCGACCGTTAAGGAGTTAAGAACACATCCCCAGACAGAGCGCTCCGAGACCAGATTCATCGTTTTCCTTCCTTCTCAAGGGGCTGAATGAGGACGACTAAGAGAAGCCCCATAATAGAAACATCACTATAATATTTGTGCTAAGAAAAAAGCGTAAAAGTTAGCATTTATGGAAACATGTGGATCAAAGGTTTTGATGATTTTCATGTATACTGTTAACACTAGAACTACCGGAAATTTGAGTCAAGTTTTATAAAAATATTTCACACTAGAAATTTGATTTAGAACAATTTAACTTTATTATTTGGCGTTTTTTTTCTTTGTATCTTTTAAACTTATTTCATAATCAAATTTTTGGTTTGAACCGAAACATATTCATATGGCAGCCGTCAAAATGACGACTTACGTTAGTTTTAGTGTTAAGTTTATAACCATAATTAAGCTGGAAAATTGAGTTTTCGAGGAATATGTTTCTGCCATAACTTGAATCAAAAGGTTTTTTTTATGTATTGGAAATTTTTGCATATTACAAATTTTAATAAAATTATGAATTCTTATAGCTTGGAACTTTGTGATGTTTACTCAGGAAATGTGATTTTTTTAATTGTTCATACAAAATTAACAATAATTTTTCAGTAACTTTTAAATACTCCTCACAAAAATTAAACAAGTAAGAAAAATCGTGCGTACAGCATAGATTATGAAACACTTTCCAACACTCCCTGAAAGCTTTAACGAAACTTCGCAACTTAGGGAAATAAGGTAAATAAGATAACTAAATAAACATTTAAAAATCTGATTTCAGTAGTTTCCGCCCATAACCAAATAGTATTCCAATTCTTTTGAACGGCCCTGCATTTGATCCGTATGTTGATATAGATACTATAATGAGAAAATTTAGTTTAGCAAGAAAATTGCATAACAGGTTGAAATTCATCTTTCAGCGATTTATACTAATAGATGGAAACATACTTGAATACATTTGTACAGCCCTGTAGTTTACCTAGTACCTTTATTACATGCCACTATTTAGCGAAAATTTAATTCAAACTAAAACACGCTTAAAACTACTGAAATTCCATTTCCAGAAATTATCGCCCATAGACGGCCATGTATCCAACCCTTTGCGTGGTCCTGTACATCATTTTATCCATATTCTACAAATATTTCTTAGTACACTAAATTCAGTTCAGCGTAAAAATGCTCCTTTAAACCCACCTTTAAGCAATTTTTGCTCATACTCAGTAACCTTTATGAATTCATTTCTGTAGCTCTTTATATGAACTATAGCATTTATACGCACTTTATTGTATGTATAAATATAGTGAAAAGTAGGTAAGTGTGATCACAGATCGCACAGAGGGTTTCGTTTAATATTCCTTTTAAAACACTTTATCCTTTTGAAAAATCTGTTAGTTCCATCGGAGAGATAACGGCCGGGAGTAAATAATAGAGAATTAGAGCCCAGAGGAGTAAATAATATAAGACTTTTTGAAAATTTTATGATTTGCCATGTGGTCTGAGGTATTCAGCTATACGTATGCAAAAATTCATGTCTCCAACTTAATTAGGGGCTCTCTTAGAAAGAATTGCTTAAAATACATATGTGGTAGCTCAAAGGGTTAAACGCAAGACTTTTTCAAGATTTTATGATTTGTCGCCTGGCCTCAGGTGTTCTGCTATAAGTATGAAAAATTTCAAATCTCCAATTTAATAAGGTGCTCAGTTAGAAAGATTTGCTTAAAATACGCATGTGGGAACCAAAAGGGTTAAATGTACGGCTTTTTCAAAATTTTATGGTTTGTCATTTAATGCGAGTTGTTCAGCTATAAGTATGCAAAAATTCACGCCTCCAACCTAATTAGGGAATCACTTAGAGAGAATTGTTTAAAATACACATGTGGGAGCCCGAAGGATTAAATATACAACTTTTTCAAACTTTTAGAGTTTGTAATTTGATGCGTGGTGTTCAGCTATAAGTATGCAAAATTTCACGGCTCCAACCTAATTAGGGCTCACTTAGAAAGAATTGATTAAAATACACATGTGGGAGCCCAAAGGGTTAAATGCACGACTTTTTAAAAATTTTATGATTTGTCGTATGATGTGTGGTGTTCAGCTATAAGTATGCAAAATTTCAAGTCTCCAACATGTATAGTTTCTGAGAACGGCCTCTGTGACAGACGGATAGACGGACGGACAGACAGACAGAGGAGCGAGTCGAATATGGTTTCGTCGGGTGAACGAAACCCTAAAAATGCGCATATCATAATTAAGAATGCTTTTCGATCAATCATTACTAATATACAGTAATTCGGATACAAATAGTATCTGAAATGTTTTTCAAATACACCGCAAACAATTTCCCCTATACCATTATGAACGGAATAATTTTGTGTAGCCCTGTAAATGAACAATAACTATTCTTTGCACCGCATATTCAACAGAATGCATATTTTAGTGGGCTTCATAAATGAATATCAATTTTACTATGTTTGAAAGAGTGTAACACCATTAAGAATCATTTGAAACGATTTTCTTCCATTGGCCGTAATGTAACGGGAAAATTTGACTGTCCCTGTAAATAAACTAAACATGCTACAAACTTCATTTGCAATAGGGAACGTGCTATGGTACAGGTCACTAACATCCAAAAATTTCAGAACGATCCGAGCATATTTACGAGAGTTAGAGCGTGGACAGGCGGCCGGACGGACAGACGGACAGACAAACCGAAGTCATAAACACTTTTCGACTTTGTTGGAAAGTGTTAAAAATAATGAATATGTAGAAAATTTATTTTGTAATGTTTTATAAAGTGTGATTACAGGTCCTTATGTGTTACTGCATTTATTTCTCAACAACCTTATTTAAACGCAGAATTCCGGGATTTGTTTGGCAAAGATTATTATTCGGAAATAGTGGTAGAAAATTAAGAAGATCTATGTACTCTGTTATCATTATTTACATTATGTATATATTTTTTAAACAAGACTACTTTTAAAATGATGCATTATACAATTTTTTCACTTTACTTTTGGAATTTCCTATCAAATTAACAATTTTGTATCACGTGGTTTAAAGCTTGTCGCATTAGAAATGGAACGAAAAACTTTTTTACACCATTATGTCAAACTAGTAATCTTCTGGTAATTTTACGCTGAAAATGTTGCAGAAATCCACAACAAATATTTATCAATAGTTAAAAAAATGTTTGGCATTTTCTTTGCAACAAACAGGGACCTCTACTTATACAGGGAGCCAAAAGCCCTGGAAATATTTTATACATTGACGTACGAAAGCACGGTTTGAAAGAGAATGCTTTTCATGATCGAAAGTTTTGTTTGATCCTGTGAAAAGCGGTGGAATATAAGACATAAAACTTTATTTTAATTCCCAAGTGCTACTTTGGCACCAGACAGTTGCATCTATTCTTTTTTAACCTTCTTACCCTGAATGGGTCTAATCAACCCATTTCTATAATTCATTTCATTCTATTCGAACCAGAAATCTTTTCGTAAAGTAAGATATATACGAAAACTAATATAAATAAATCCATTAAATAATTAAAAAAAAAATTCTGTCGTGAAATGCCTTTATTAACCCCTTCGCGACGGGAGCCTTTTACGAAATGTTTATTACTTTGCTACCGGTTTTAAAAAGTAGAAGTTTGTGCCTATTCAAATCGGAAAAATGCTCGGATAAAATAAGGCAAATTTTACAGTAAATTTTTACTGGTGAGGATAAACGAGGATTCGTAGGCCTATTTCCGGCACGTATACGTGTCGCTCGTCCCCAAGGGGTTAAGGTCGTGTAAAATTTCAACAGGGTAGGAAGGTTAACATAAAGCACGCTTAGAAAAGCTTTTACTTACATTTATATAAATCTGCTTATAGTTGCTGGTGTCAATTAATTATTTTAACATTTCAGCAACAAAAGTAGTTTGCCGCTGAGAGGATTAACCCTTTAGCGGATAATAGGAATATACTCCCCACTTAATTTTTATTGAAAACTGATCGATTCACATCGGAATTTTTAGTAAAATATTTTGTTTGTATAATGCATGAAATGCAAAAGCCACTATTTATTTTCAAACTTGTATAAAAAATGACGGAACGTGAGTGACAAATCTTCAAACAAAATTAAAAAAATATACTTTTCTGACTAAAAAAAAAAAATAAATAAATAAATAAAAAATAAAAAATGATGCCTTGTGCATTTTGTTAACTTTTCCGGCGCGAAGTAATTCTGTTTATAAACTGATGACGATTTGATATAAACGATTTGATTTGAAAATATGAACTTGCTTATTTTCGAGCACATTATAAAAGGAAAATTTTAATTAAATATTCTTGATGCCGTTTGTCGGTTTTGGCATTAAAATTATGTGTCATTTTTTAGGGACACCGCCCTCAAAAGGGTTAATCAAAAAGTACTATCCTGTGATTTTTGATTATTAGAACAAAGATATTATGTAAACTACAGTTTAAAATAATCATATTTTAAATATTTCAGCATGGAACAGGAATGGATAAAAGTTGCCTTACATTTGTAACATATATATATATATATATATATATATATATATATACAGTGGTGGCGAAAATTGTGGACATTTTTTAAAATTTTCATGTTTTATAACTTTGTGTGCTTGAAGAATATAATAATTTTCACTTAAATACAGGTGTTTACATATCAAATTTAAGAAAATTTAATGTAGAATTTAATAAAAAAAACACAATTAAAATATGTGCATTACAAATAAAGTTAAGCTTACAAAAATTAAGATCTATCTTAGATTTCATTGTATTTTAAAGTTACACTTACACATTCAATATTTACTAGGATAACCCTTGTTCTTTATTACAGCTTTACAGCGTCTTTTCATTGAGAGAACTAGTGTTTGGAGTTCATCCTTTTTAATCACACGATGCCCAGAATCAATTAGAGCTTCAAAAAGTTGCGTTTTATTAGATAGACGCTGTTTTGTACAAGGGTTTACAAACGTCGCCACAATTTTTCTATAGGGTTCGAATCAGGGCTGTTTTCTGTCTAGGATAATAATTGTATGCTATTATTTTTAAACCATTCTTTGCATATTTTTGCCGTATGGCATGGAGCTGAATCCTAAACATCAAACATGTAATAACAATAAATATTATTGCATATTTATATCAAATTCGACTGAATAATCATTTTAGAAATGTACGATGTATCGTTAAAAATTCAATAAAATATATCGTTAAAATTTTATGTTTATTATTTCATAACACAAGCATGTGATATTGTGATATATTTTTCTATACTTTTGCCCCTTAATTCTCACTCCCGTGATATTCACAGACCTGTGTTTTTTATTCCGATTGTTTTATTCAAACCAGTTTTATAAAATATTGCAATTGGCTTTATTATGGTACCATTTTACCTGTCATTAAATAATGTGAAAATTTATTTTTCATAAAAGTGAAGCGAATAAGCAATTTGAATTTTTAAACCGTAACTTAATACGTTTGTTAAGGGATTAATCAGGGATACCACATGCGACTATTTTTTAATTCTACATGGCACCACTTTCTCAAATGAAAAATCTTTGATATACAGTTTGACAATATTTGTAAGAAAAATGCATTATTATTATTATTATTATCATTATTAATAGCGGTGCAAATAGAATAGAAAAACCGTCACCTGTGGCAGCCTTGTTTAATACGTTTCTATATTTTTCTACGTTAAAGTGTAAAAAAATGCATAAAACCAGTCGAAAATCAAAAAATAAATTATTCTTAAAAAAAGCAGGTTTTTATTTTCTTTATTAATTAACTTCCGTACGCAATGTTTACTTAAATGGGTTATACAAATATGGGATGAAAAGCTTTTACAACTATGCAACTAATTACATCATCTCAGTATGAGGAAAGTTTAATTAAGTGCATATTTTCTTTACCACTTTATAAAAGCAGCTGGAATATCATTGTGCTACCATAAAGCATATAACTGCGCATTTAATTAACTAAATTATTAGGGTAAAAAGGGATCTTAAAGTGATATTTTATTACGTTAAGTGCCTTATTCAGGAAGCTTTAAAAGGAAATATGATTTTATGGTTGAAATTAACGTTAACAGTTTCTGTTTTAAAAACAAATATTAACAAGTTGTATTAAACTTAAGGTAATGGAAAATTTACTTGCTGTTAATAATAAATGCATAAGGATATTCTGTTTACACGCAAATTTCATTTGGTATTGTGGCTTTTTACAGTCACAATATAGCTGATATAGTCTTAAAATATGATTTTATTAGCAATTACTATCTGGAGCATGTCTTACACTTTTCACCTAAATTAGTTTTCTAATAAAAATTAAAGCTCAAACACTTAAATTGAATGTTTTTATATTTAAACCCAGAACTACCGTAAATTTTACTTAACACTAGAACGCCCGGAAAGAGTCGATTCGACTCCGACCATATGATTAAATGTCAACTGGAACCAGAAATTCTTTCATAAAATAAGTTAAATTTAAACCATGCAGATTTACGTTAACACGTTCACGCCGGCGTGCACCACCGGTGGGTCACGCTGGACTGCCCCATCTGGCGGCGTGCATCACCGGTGGGTCACGCTTGACTGTCGCATCAGGCGGCGTGCATCACCGGTGGGTCACACTCCACTGTTAAATAGAAGGCATGCACTACAGGTGGGTCACACTCGACTATGCCATAGACGGCATGCACTACAGGTGGGTCACACTTGAATATTCGAAAATTAAATAATAAAAACTATTCAACATTATAAACTTAATACATTCACGACGGGAAACGAGAATTCTCGTTTTCATTCAAAAAAATATCATTAACTAAGGGCGTGGCTTCTACCTTACAGAAAATGCATTTATATCATGATGTCCATATTTCTCTAGATTGTACAACATTTTATATTAAATTCGTACATGTGTAGTCAATAAAATCATGTCTAAGTATTTGCTTACTCCTTACGAACTTTCAGACATTCACATTAAACTCTGCTTGTTATATTTGAGTTCAATTCGATATATATGAGAGGGGCGTGTCACTACACACAGTGTCTGAACAAGCGAAAATACCGCGCCGCCAGATGAAGCAAAACATGCATTCGAGCGCCGTCGCACAGCGAAAAACATGAATATTGGCGCCGGCGTGAACGTGTTAAATAAATCAGATAAATAATTTTAAATTAAAATTCTGGTGTCAAATATTTTTATGAAACTTGAGTAAAATTTCCGGGCGTTCTACTGTTAAGTTTTATAAAAATACTCTACACTAGAATTTTTATTTAAAACTATTTTAACATGCTTATTTAACCCCCAATTATAGACTGCCTTATTATATTTAGTTTGTTTTAAAGAAATTCCTGGTTTGAATATATATTCTGAAAGTACATGTCGCGTCCATTGGATCCGTCTGCTTTCCCGAGGTTTAACCAATGGAGTTACGAATAAAGAGGAGGACACATATAGTCTACTGTCTACCTGTTGCGAGTGAAGTAACTGAGGAGGTTGACGCAAGGAGGTGGTTGCTTTTTTTTAAAATCGGTTTTACAGTTGCTGAATACCGCCGGGGGAAAAACTTTCCCCCCAGTAAATTTGAATAGAAAAGTTCGTCTTATTTATGCATATTATTCATGAAAATATTTTCTCACAAATATGGTAAAAAATTCTATTTGTTTTTACTGGTGTCAGTTTGTTTCACCGGTTGTCTCAATATGGCAAAAAGGCAGGGCCTCCAGTGCTCTTCCCCCAGTGCTTTCAGAGTTCAAAGGATTTCAAAAGAAACTTCATTTTTATTTTAACTACCGACAGATGGCGCCAACAAAGCACAAAAGTTCACAATGAATGCGATACAAACGAATGTTTACTTATGGAGGGTGATACTAAGCTGCCAAACTGATTTCAACTGAAGTTATCTCAGAATATATGCATAATTGAATGCAATTCATCTCTCAAATGTTAATTTATTTTGAATAATATTTCTAAAAATGTAACTTTTATGAAGTTTTATTCGAAAAAATAATTTTGAATAAAAATGGCTGAATGGAATACGGTAAAAAATAGTGGGATCCGGATGAGTTCAATCCGGAAGCGTTATAAACTTAGCGCTATTATATATATACAGTCGAACTCGGTTAAGACGCGTTTCAAGGGAGTGGACGAAAGTCGTGTATTAAGCGGGATCGCGTATTAAACGTGATTTGAATAATGTTGCAGTATTTACACATCTAATCGTCTAAATGAACTTTAGAGCTTTCATTTATATGTTTGTGGTCGAAAATTGTATCTTATAAGTATAACTAGATTTAAATTTAATTGTATCCAACTTTACTCAGTGTATCTTTTTATAGGACCGACTGGAATAATAACTGAAAATAAATATGGATTAAAACATGGCTTTGTTGTCGTTAATACGTGACAACCAAAGATAAAATAGCAAAAATAATTTTTCTGCTAGACTATTTCTTTAACAAAAAGAATAAAAATATAAAATTTTGAAGCGCAATCCAGTCGTTAAAATCATATTTAGTACTTATAATAATGAGTACCAATATAATCTGTCCTTCTTTTAATATAAGAAGAACTATCCTTATTAATTTTTGTGTAACAAATATTGTTAGCATAGCAAATGTAAAGAAATCATAAAAGAAGAATTAAATAACCGCAGTCGTATTTGTTTAATCTTTGCGAGTTTCTTTTTCTTATAACATGCATTATAAAACATAGCTGGGATATAACGTACATTTAAAAACTCACTAACAACAGGTATAATCAACCTTAATCATAATAATTTTCTGACGCATCTGAGCATCTTGAATTCCTCTATGTATCTATCTCTACTACAAGTAAAAATACACGAAGCGAGAGACAAAGAATGTTAGTACACGAGATCAAAGAAGAATTGCAGTGTTGCTAATTTAGAGTTTTTTTTTTTTTTTAATTCCAATATCTACCCCTATTTTCGATTAGTAATGTTCGCTTTCATTAATCTGTTATTAAATAAAGTAAATATTAGTATACAGAAACAGTGTTTTTTATCTGAATGAAAAAATCCGCTAAATTGGAAACACTGGAGAAGAGAGAAGGAATTCGCATATTCATCGATGAATTCGCGTCTTAAACGTGTTTTTTTGCCAAAAAGGACCGAAAACCTATCGCGTTTTAAGCGGGATCGCGTAATAACCGTTCGCGTCTTAAACGTAATATTTTTTCATTAGTCTTATGGGCGATGTTCAAGGGATCAGAAAAAATCCGCGTATTAAGCGGGATCGCGTATTAACCGTGAGCGTCTTAACCGGGTTCCACTGTAATTTATGCTGTAACGTTTGTTATGTCCTTAAATTTATAATTTTTGCTGTTAAATAGCTTCCTGCACACTTCTTTAACCCTAGAACTACCGGAAATTTTACTCAAGTTTTATAAAAACATTCTACACCAGAATTTTTACT
Source organism: Maratus speciosus (assembly GCA_963932465.1). Classification (NCBI taxonomy): domain Eukaryota; kingdom Metazoa; phylum Arthropoda; class Arachnida; order Araneae; family Salticidae; genus Maratus; species Maratus speciosus. The sequence continues at coordinate 307,187,416 of OZ010796.1, forward strand.
TAAAACTATTTAATTTGTTTATTTAACTTATTATTGTCTGATTTATACATTTAGCTTGTTTTGAAGAAATTTTCTGGTTTGAATAGATATTTTGAATATACATGTCGGGTCCATTGGACCCTTCTGGCAGACAGAGGGTTAAAGAATACCACAACCATCAAATGTCCAGCTTAAACAAATACACACCCAGCACACGAAACAATACATTTACAAGGCTACCATTGGGGACTATTTTTTAATTCATCTCGCACCACTTTGTCAAATAAAATTTTTTCAACATGTGCTAGAGAAATGTACTACAAAATTTATTTTTTCAGAAATAGTGGTGCGAATAGAATAGCACCCCTGCATTTACAGCCATTAACTTTTCTTCGTTATTTTCGAAGATTTTTTTCTTTGCGTATTTAATTTCTAAAAATAAGTAACATAATTAAGTTAACAGAAAGCCATTTAACAGCAAAAAATACAAATTTAACCCTAGAACTACCGGAAATTTTACTCAAGTTTTATAAAAACATTCTACACCAGAATTTTTACTTAAAACTATTTAATTTGTTTATTTAACTTATTATTGTCTGATTTATATATTTAGTTTGTTTTGAAGAAATTTTCTGGTTTGAATAGATATTTTGAATATACATGTCGGGTCCATTGGACCCTTCTGGTAGACAGAGGGTTAATGGTATGACAAATGTAACAGCATAAATACATTGTAATAAATCAGGGTTCGCAGGAGTACCACTAAATTTATCAGTATTTTCAAAGTATTTCACCGGAGAAAAATATTGCAAAATCTGTGAATAAAGGCGGTGGTTGTGAATTTAGTGTTTTAAAAATTAATTATAAATTTTCTTATCATTAATAGTGGTGTCAGAGTCCTTGGAAATTCCAAGGAGTGTGCGCACCTTGTAAATAAACAAATTGTGTGACATAAATTGTCTGATAGCTCGAAAACGGATGATTTGCAACGGTCAGTTCCATTGAGTTTTTTACGCCTCATGACAAGAACTTTCCAACGATACCACTCTCGTCAAAATCGGCGCGTAAAACTTCTTTCACTTCTCTAGTAAGATATAAGTAAAAGTATATGGACTATGTGTTTTTCTGACCTGCCTTGATCCAGGGAACTAAAACATGGTGTAAAAAGGCAGTTTTACCATTAAGAAAATTTGGTGCAATTTTAATATGTAGACAATGCTTTATGACTAAATAACTAGCACATAATTCATTGAACGTCATACTATATGAATCGGTATGTTTTATATTATTTTGAAAAATAGAACCATCGTTGAGATTTCTCTGAGTTACACTGTACAAAATTAATTAGAATGTATGGGTACGTAACGTGTGGCCCAACCATATACCGCAATTTTAAAGAGCAGTAATTTGCCCAATTTTATTTTATAGACAATTTCCAAATAAACCCGACGAAAATTATTTTTTTGAATTTGTGTCCGCGAACGGCTTTCAAAAGCAAATAGCCTAAACAGCCCTACCACAAACCAAAAGCTGCTCACATTTAATTAGAAACATATACTCTTGGTACTCTTGGTAGAAACATATACTCACTTTACGTTTTCTTCGTTAGAAACTTTTCAGCACGAGCGCTAATTTCTACAACTAGTCAAATGCGCCGCCTTCAGGAGGGAACGGGGGAGTCATAGGAAAACAGACATGCTACTAACACAAATTTTAAAAAGTTTTTGCCCTATTTAATCACTGTGATTAATTTAATCACTGTGATTAATAAAATCACTGCTATTAATAAAGAAAAAATAACTTTTTAAAATTATTGGTGCATGTTTGCGTAATTTTCCCCCTACTCTAACGTTAACCCTTTTAGACCTGGTGTTTGATTTTCTTTCAAGTTAATTTTAATCACCAAATGTCACAATGGGGCCGTAATTTATGATCCAATTTACATAGCTGCCAAATTGTACGGATTTTTGCTACCACTAAAATTTAATAGAAAATTTTGGCTAATTCAATCGCCGAATCGCGGCGAACTTTGATAATTAAATAAGCTAGAAATTTCTGTTAAATTCTAGTGGTAGCAAAATTCCGTACAAGCTGGCAGCTATGAGTTTATTTGTAAATAAGTAGATGTATTTAGCCGTGTACATAAGAAATTGAAAATTTTGTTTCAAAATACTGGTGTCGCTGTGAAATTTGTGGATTATAATTAAACGCGAAGAAATTCATCCACGAGAGCTTAACTCTTTCAGGGGCATGTAATTGCGTTTCTGTAATATTGAATTTCATCGGATTTTCGAAAAATATGTTTTCAAAATAAGGAAAAGTACGTTCAACTTTTTTTACACCAAAGGCATACTTGAAATAAAATTTACTTGAAAGTTTATTGTGCAAATCTTGAGTGATATTAGGTGGTATATAATATATCCCACCGCCCCTCAAAGGGTTAAATGAAAAAATAAGTTATTATGTTTCCCGGATAGAGAGTTATAAGAATCCAAGTCTGCCAAATGATCCGCTTTCTAAAAGGGATATTTCCTGAGAAACGCATGAAGATTCTATGACATTGCAAAGACTGCCGGTGTTGGTTTCTATAAAATTTCCAAGAAAAATCTAAAAAGATGAATTCTCTTTGAAAATAGTGCCGTTAAAAAATCAAACATTCGGAAGTCCTGAAAATGCTAATTTGTGTAAAATAATGACATTTAACCATTTCGAGGACGGTGGTTCATTTTTGTACCAGTTAATTTTAATTCCTAAATGCCACACAGGTACCAGAATATTGGAATGAAATTTTCTTTTTATTAAGTACATGAGCAAAAGTTTTTGCTTATTTTGAAATAAAGGGAATAGCCAAGTTTCACAGTAAAATATCGACTTGAGGCAACGAAGTCGAGTCCTACATGAATCGATAGCCCTTAGAAAGAAATTAATTTCTCCCCAGTTTGAAGCGTATACCTCAAGCCCATGGGGGATTATGACACTTAATGTCTGTTTTGGTAGAGAGTGCATTATGACGAAACTGCTGGTGGGATTTCAACGAAAAAATGCAATGGTTGTATAATATTACCATACAAATAGTGGATAATTTGCGAAGTACCTCGCCGCCAGATGAAGCAAAACATGAATTCGATCGCCGCCTCACAGCGAAACACGTGGATATCGGCGCCGGCGTGAACGTGTTAAAAGAAGTTTCCTTCACGTACACAATTTCAAAAATGCTCGGATTAAATAAGGCAAAATTTCTTTTCTTTTATTACTGGTGCCAAAAACAAATTTTTCAAAGAAAGATGATTAATTTTTAGTTTTTAAAAGGTTAATTTTTTTTATATGATGCACCCTGCGTAGAAAATTGTAACTGACACCAAATATACATCATACCTCGAAGTATTTGCTGCAAAAAAATTAAAGTGGTCTCTAAAATATTTCAATAGATTCTTAATTAAAATTTTCAATTAAAAGCAAGAAAAATGTAATGAAACTTGTGCTTTTGTTGAAAAAAAATCTGAAAAAATTATCCACTTTTTGTATGGTAATATTATACAACCATTACATTTTTTCGTTGAAAACCCACCAGCAGTTTCGTCATAATGCACTCTCTACCAAAACAGACATCAAGTGTCATAATCCCCCATGGGCTTGAGGTATACGCTTCAAACTGGGAAGAAATTAATTTCTTTCTAAGGGCTATCGATTCATGTAGGACTCGACTTTGTTGCCTCAAGGCCATATTTTACTAAGAAACTTGGCTATTCCCTTTATTTCAAAATAAGCAAAAGCTTTGCTCACGTATTTAATAAAAAGAAAATTTCATTCCAATATTCTGGTACCTGTGTGGCATTTAGGAATTAAAATTAACTGGTCCAGATTTTTTTCAACAAAAGCACAAGTTTTATTACATTTTTCTTGCTTTTAATTGAAAATTTTAATTAAGAATCTATCGAAATATTTTAGTGACAATTTTAATTTTTTTGCAGCAAATGCTTTGGGGTATTATGTATATTTGGTGCCAGTTACAACTTTCTACGCAGTGTGCATCATATAAGAAAATTAACCCTTTAAAATCTAAAAATTAATCATATTTCTTTGCAAAATTTGTTTTTGGCACCAGTAATAAAAGAAAGGAAATTTTGCATTATTTAATCCAAGCATTTTTGAAATTGTGTACTTGAAGGAAACTTCTTTTAACACGTTCACGCCGGCGCCGATATCCATGTTTTTCGCTGTGAGGCGGCGAACGAATTCATGTTTTGCGTCATCTGGCGGCGCGGAACTTCCGCTTATTCAGACATTAAATGTATTGACACGCCCCTCTCATATTTGTTAAATTGAACTCGAATATAACAAACAGAGATGATTGTGAATGTCTGAAAAATCGTATGGAATAAGCAAATTACTCAGAGACCTAATTTTATTGACTACATCTGTATGAATTTAATATAAAATATCTCAAAATCTAAAGAAATATGGACAACATAATATAAATGAATTTTCTGTAAGGTAGAAGCCACGCCCTTAGTCAATGATATTTTTTGAATGAAAACGAGAATTCTTGTTTCCCGCCTTTAACGTGTTAATTTCGTAATACAGAATTGTTTCCACTACTGAATTTTCAAATATTCACGTGCAAACCACTTGCTGTGCACGCCGTATATGGCATAGTCGAGGGTGGCCCATTTGCAGTGTACGCTTTCTACTTAACAGGGGAGAGAGACCCGCGGGTCATGCGCGCCGGCGTGAACGTGTTAAAAAAGTGGTGCCGACCGAATAAAATTTGTGTAAGAGACGATTGAGACCAAAGGATTACAAACCTATTTGGAGGGAGGAGGGGGGATTCCTCACCCCAATCTCACATTTATTTATAAATGAAGTACATTTCGGTACTAGTTTCAAATGAACACAGAGTGCACAGAATATCACAGAATATATTAATCATGGAATTCATAACTGATTGTAATCGTTAACTACAAAAAATATTTTTTTTATAAAAAAAGCAATAACATTGATTTTTTCGACTGTTTTTAGAAAATAATTAACAATCAATCTTCATAGCTGTCTTCGTTAATAACATGAATTATGTTTTCAAAATCGAATAGCCTGCTTAAAATCTGTACAGGACGGACAATGTTAGACAGATACCGGGCATGCGAAAGATAGAACAGTATAGTAGCAACATGAGAACAAGAACCGACCGTTCTATTGCCGTATTCGTATTTGCAGTAATGACGTTTAATGCCCGAGTATCCGATCGAGTTCGTTGTGTCGTCAACGTAACATCGATGCGATTTGCTGCGTATGTGTCGAGATCTTACTTAGAATTTCATAATAGCATTATTTTCTTTTATGTACTGCAGATGAATTGTGTTGTCTTCATCGATCCTTTCGGACAGATAAGAGACAGCTTGAGAAAACTGTTAAGAGCCAGTAAAAATAATTTTTTGCCATTATCTGTCATTTTGGAAAATCAAGAACATCCGTCGATTTAAAGTTTGCAAATGGCCGTTTACGTCTATTAAAACCCAATTCATTGATTTGAGATGCCGGGGTGTTAACACACCTTTTCTGTCTTTCCATATGTTTAATAACTTCTTTCGTCAAGCTAAGCATCTGAATTCAGACGTTTGCCTAATATGCTGACTAAAAAGAAGGCTATTCGGCATAATAAACGAACTTCTAGAAAAAAGTTAATTATACTTTATAAAAATATCTTTTGTAGTTAACGATAACAATCAGTTATGATTTCCATAATTAATATATTCTGTAATATTGTGTGCACCCCGTATTGATTTGAAACTAGTACCAAATACACTTCATTTATAAATAAATGTGAGATTAGGGTGAGGCACTCCTCCCTCCCTCCCAAAATAAGTTTTTAACACTTTGGTCTCCGGTGTCTCTTACACAAATTTTATTCGGTCGTCACCACTTTTTTTAGAAGAAGTTTCCTTGAAGTACACATTTTCAAATGTTGTAAAAAAAATGTTCGGATTAAATAAGGCAAATTTTATTTTCCTTTATTACTGGTGCAGAATTTTTTTTTTTTTTTGTCAAAGACAGATGATTAATTTTTAGGGTTCAAAGGGTTAATTTTTTTATAGGATGCACCCTGCGTAGAAAGTTGAAACTGACACCAAATATGCATCATACCCCGTAGTATTTGGTGCAAAAAAATCAAGGTGGTCACTGAAATATTTCAATAGATTCTTAATTATAATGTTCAATTAATAACAAGAAAAATGTAATAAAACTTGTTCTTTTCTTGAGAAAAATCTGAAAAAATTATCCACTATTTGTATAGTAATAATGTACATCCCTTATTTTTTTTCGTTGAAATCCGACCAGCAATTTTGTCACAATGCACTCTTTTCCAAAATGGATATTAAAGGACATAATCACTCATAGCCTTGAGGTATAAGCTTCAAACTGGGGAGAAATACATTTCTTTTTAAGGGCTATCGATTCATGTCCCTCATAGCATGCATGGTCACTGTGACGTCACTGTAAGTCACTGTGGTCACGTCACTCACATCTGTGACCAAAATGCCACCACTCAGTGATGTCACACTGTGACTGAGATGTGAACTTCTTAGAAAACTTTAAAAAATTACAAAAATTCTTCAAAACATGTTATTTATTGTTAAATTATATTTTTCTAGCAATTAAAAAAAATGTGACGTCATTGTTATGTCATTACATGCAACGAATGTCACGTCACATATGTGATAAAAAAACTCATACTGTAAGTCACAGTGTGACAAAAATATGAATTTTTAAAATCTCTGAAAATGAAGAGAAATATTTTAAATAGTATTTTAAACAGTCCCGAGTTACAGCGCCATAAGGAATGAAATTATATTAGTGGATAGCAAATGGTAAATTCTGTCACGAAAGGTGGTGGGACATAATATATAAAGTGCACGATACGATAGTTAATAAACTAAATTTTCATGCTATATTATATCAATTTGATATCTAAGACAGTGAAAGTATACTTTTTTCATGATTTCAATTTTACCTAGTATTGCAATTTAATATAATAATCCTTCACTAATTGTTATAAAAGTTTTTCTCGGAAAAATGGTATGCGCTGGAGCAATTTAGATAACATAGTATTTAGAATTAGGAGTATTAAATCTGTACACTTTACATATTTAGTTTGCAGGGAGGAATTTTTTTTTTTTTTTTTTTTTTTTTTTTTTTTTTTTTTTTTTTGCCAAAAAGTGGTATTCGAAAAAATTCTGTGGCTTCAAACTAAAAATTTTCTATTACAGTTAAGACTGTAGCTTTTAATGAGCACATAGAAAGAGTCTTCAGATTTTAGTCATATATGCATTTCTCGCTTTATAATTTCCATTCAAGTAATATTTTTTTCCTGTTTAACTGTTTTAAGTAGTTTTTTTTAATTCTACTTCTTTCAGACATTTTAAATAAAATTAACATTTTACGAAAATAAAAGAAATATACAAAAATTATGCAAAACCCATGATATAATTAATTATTCGTATTTCAAATTTGTATTTTAGAGATATGACTTTAAAAAAGTTATTTTACAAATTGTTTTATTTTACAGAAAATTAATATGAAAAGAATGAAGGATTGACAGAGAAATTTTTTTAATCCTCGATAACAAATTTTTATTTATTAAGAAGATATTTCGCATTTATTACGTGTGAAACAAACTTTAGTTTAAGAAAAGGGGAGTGGGGGTTCATTATTACCATTAAATTGATTTTTACACATTTTAAAAATTTGAACAATGTTTTACTTAATAAACTCTAATTATGAATAATTATAATAATAATATAATTATTATTTATAAAAAAGAAACTTTACAATACATTTTAACTTGAATTATTTAGAACTGATAAAAAGAAAAGGTAAAATACACTGGAAAGTTCTTCAAATAGAAAATTTTAATTAAAGACACTATCATAAAATTATTGCGCATTTAAGTTCATAATCTGTTGCATACAAAAAAAAATAAGCGGTATAGAACATCTGCTCAAATCTTCTGCGTAAGATATGACCACAGAAATATGAATAAGAGAAGACGCGGGAAGTAAGTTTACTGTTTAGAACATCACCACTTCTACAACACTTTTTTTAAGATAAGAGAATGACGCCCGCAATTTTTGGATACACGGATATTATTAATGGAACATAAATGTAAGTATTACTTAATTTAAAACTTTCATTCCTGATTTGTATTTCATGAGTTAAATAGTTTTAAGTTATATGAATAAGAGACTGATCTGAAATTGTTTTCAGAAGCGATATTTTGCTATTCTATACTGTGAAGAAAAATATCTTAATCTGCGATCGCTTTGAAAAAAAAAGCTGCGCAGAGAGCGATTTATGCCTACATTCATAGTGGAATTAATGAAAATGTTAATTTACAGTTACTTGAGATTGAAAATGTGTTGTGACAATGATTTGGAATTTTTTTCGGCTTCTTACTGTTTTCAGAATACTAACACTTATAGATTATATAGATATTCGATTATTATGATATTACGAAACTGGTTAAAATTAGAAATTAGCATTATACTGGGAAAATGTATTTTTTACACATTACATCAGTGAAACTTTTGAAAGATTTTTTCTTTTAGTGCTAATAATATTTTAAATTATTTTTTAAAATTCTAATGCTTCATATCAATGTTTTCAGATTTAAAATTTGCAACATTTATAAAGTAACAGGAATTCCTTATAACATATGGAAAGATTTTTGAGCTATTGTTAAATCTTATAATGCATTTAATTCATCTATTGTAGTTTGTTGTTGTTTAATAGTACAACTATAAATACTAAATATTATTTTTAGTGTTTTTCAAATTCGTATATTTATTTATTTTTTTAATTGTATGTAAGAATTTTTTTCTGCTTTTGATTTTAATCAAACATTTAATTATAGACATTCTCAATCGGTTACCAAATTTACTTCTACTATAAACTCATTTTCTACGTTTATGATACACGTAATTATTGGCACTAAAAAGTAAAATATGATATTTAAACATTGAAATAAAGTGTTTTTCATGCCTGATAGGAATTTATAGATTAAAATGCTTTAGTATATACATTTCTTAATGATATACGACGCTGAAGTTTACATACTAAAAATTATTTCATGTATAATACGAAGTGTATATAGCATTTACAGGGACACACAAAATATTTCAGCTACTATATCATATCCGAAGTACCGTTCATTAGCGATGATTGCTGAAAATGCATTTTTAATTATGATATGCGCTTTTATTATTCACTATATTTATGCACAGTATATGGTGTATATAAATGCTATAATTCATATACAGGGCTACACAAAAGTATTCGTAAGGGTTACTGGGTATGGGCGCAAATTGCATAAAGGTTGTTTTTAAATGAGTTTTGCTTTTTTACGCTGAACTGCATTTAATTTACTATGAAATGTTTGTAGAATATAGATAAAATGATATACAGGGTGACGTAAAGAATTGGATACATGGCCGTCTATAAATTATAATTTCTGGAAATGCGATTTCAGCAGTTTTAAAGTTTTAAGAATGTCTTAATTTGAATTAAATTTCAGCTAAATAGTGGCGTGTAATAAAGGTTCTAGGTAAACTACAGGGTTGTACAAAAGTATTCAAGTATGTTTCCATATATTAGTATAAATTTCTGAAAGAGAATTTCAATCTGTTAGGCATTTTCTTGCCAAACTAAATTTCCCCATTATATAGTATATATATCAATCTACAGACCAAATAAAGGTCTGTTCAAAAGAATTTGAAAACATATTTGGCTATGGACGTTAACTGCTGAAATCAGTTTTTCAAATGTTTTATGCGTTTTATAAAATGTTTACTTAGTTATCTTATTTACGTTATTTCCCTAAATTACGATGTCTTGTTAAAGCATTCAGAAAATATTGGAAAGTGTTTTATATATACAGGGTGCACAGGAAAGTCCCTTTAACCTGAAAATACTTGCGAACGAAGAGAGCTACAGCTATGTAAGTGAGGTAACGGTATAGTAAAGTGACTATGCCCGACATAATGCAATCGACAGCAGCGCCCCTGGTTGCGAAATTTGGAAGATAGCCATTGCAAATCGAAAACGAAAAGAGATAGATCAAAATTTCCAATTAGAAAGATTTAGAGCATTAATTATTTAGTACGGAACGACATTTGGTTTACACGGATACGATAAATTGTCGCCGGTATACCCCAAAATGTCCCAAAACGATGTACTCCATTCTGTGTATACGTTTCAAAGGAATAGCCAAAAGTATGAAGAAATAGGCACAATTTATTGTATAAATACGTACTTACGTCAATACATTTTTATAAAATCACACAAAAAAGCATTAAAGACAAACTGTCTCACAGTGATAAAATGTTAATGTTCAGTATGCTCGAAAATTTCGCCATTGCTCACGATACACGTTTGTATTCATGAGAGTAATTCTTCATGCACATTTCTCAGTATAGAAGGTGTCACACTATTGCAAGAATCTTCAATACGACGACGTAGATCCAGAAGGCTTGTAGGTGGAGTTGCTAAAACCTGATCCTTTATGTAACCCCACAGGAAGAAATCCAATGGAGTGAGGTCCAGCGATCGTGGAGGCCATTCCACACTACCACCATACCCGATAATTTGTTGTCCAAAACAATCTTTGAGAAAACTTCGCACTGCAGCTGGCTGGAGTGTAGGGACACCATCATGTTGGAACCACAAGTCCCGTAATGCGGAATGGGGAATATCATCTACAAAGTCAGGTATGATATTCTGTAATAGTTGCAGGTACCTCTGTCCGTTTAATGTACCTTCGTAGAACACCGGTCCTAGTAAGGGATTCTTCCAAATACCGCACCATACGTTAATGGACCAGCGCACTTGGTGTTTGGTTGATAGTCACCAAGAGGGATTTTCTAGCGCACAGTAGTGGGTATTGTGTCGGTTTGGTACTCCAGTACGTTGAAACTGTGCTTCATCCGACCAAAGAATGTCGGACAAAAAATCTGAGTTACCTTCAACACTAATCAACGCCCAGTTGCACCAATCAAATCGGCGCTCATTATCCCGTTGCAACAGTGCTTGCTGCAGACTGATACGATAGGGATGTGCATGTTGATCACGCAGTATTTACCATACTCGGCCACGTGTTAAGCCACAAGCCATACTGATATCTCTTGTACTGCTGTGTGGATAGATTAGTGCATATGCCAAATTACTCTCTGGCGCAATACGCATTCCTGCACTCACTGGTCTGCCAGAACGCGGACGATTCCTAGTGCTTCCTGTCTCTGTGAGACGTTGCACTACATTTGCGATGGTAACTGCACTTGGATGTGGCCCAGCTGGAAAACGAACGGCACACTCCCGTGCAGAATGCGTCGCATTTCTTTGGCATTCGCCGTAAATAAGTACCATCTCGAATACAATATACGAAATCAGCGAAGTTCGCCATTCTCATACACTTCGAAAATTCTAACTTCAAACTAATAAAAAAGATTATTTTTAATACACTAAGAAATCAGGATTCGTACGGGTACCGTTATTTTCAAGGCCATATATCAGTATTTTCTTATCTTATAAAAAATAAATGAAGTTCAAGCACGCGAAATTTAACCTTATTTCAGGAGAGATTACCTATAACAAAATACTGGTATTGGAGAATTTTCTGGTTTGGCAATTCCAGGACCCATGGAAATGTACCTTTTGTAGGATCTCATTCACTTAGGATCATTCAAAATTCCAGTCACTTTGCCACTCTCAAAAAAGGACACGTATTTTCAACTCTTCGATAGGCAACGATTAAGATTGTCACAACACAGAAAATAAAAGTTTTAGAATAAAAGCGCTTGCGAATTTGGATTAAAATTATCGTTTGCCATCAATAAGCTTATGCTATGAGATTAGGGTATTTGTATTAAGCGAGTGTGAACACATTTTAACACATTAAAGCCGGTTAGCAAGAAAACTTGCCATGTAAGGTAGAACTCCAAAATAGCGATATTTTGCTAAAAAGTAATGTAAAAAGATAAGATTTTATGTTTCAAACAAAACTTTATTTTAAAATTCGTCGTAGTATTAATAGAAAAATTTCAGATTGAAACATTCGCCTTATATTCAATATTTCAAATGAAAATCAAAATTAAAATTAATTGCTTAAAAGGCGCAAAGGCGAACATAGTGAAAAAGATTCATTTGCCGGGACTCGAACTCGGGCCATCAGTATAGGGCATTGATATACCACCGACTAAACCACATGGAACGACACCCACTCTGGAAAATTTCTCACTATTACATGTTGGCAAGGCTACAAACACGATACAAGATGGAATATTTATCGTGAGCCACCGACATGGGGTAAACGCGAAACTTAATTAAATCCAGCATCGATTGAAACTATATTAATACTTGGAAATTTTTCCAGGGAACCATTCGCGTTGCATACGATATTTTAGATGAAAATAAAATTTCAAATTAAAATTGCCTTTTAACCCTAGAACTACCGGAAATTTTACTCAAGTTTTATAAAAACATTCTACACCAGAATTTTTACTTAAAACTATTTAATTTGTTTATTTAACTTATTATTGTCTGATTTATACATTTAGTTTGTTTTGAAGAAATTTTCTGGTTTGAATAGATATTTTGAATATACATGTCGGGTCCATTGGACCCTTCTGGTAGACAGAGGGTTAAGCAATTAATTTGAAATTTGATTTTCATTTGAAATATTGTATGTAAGGCGAATGGTTCTCACTGGAAAATTTTCCAAGTATTAATATAGTTTCAATCGATGCTGGATTTAATTAAGTTTCGTGTTTGCCCCATGTCGGTAGCTCACGATAAATATTCCATCTTGTGCTGCGTTTGTACCCTTGCCAACATGTAATAGTGAGAAATATTCCAGGATGGGTATCGTTTCATGCGGTTTAGTCGGTAGAATATCAGTGCGCTATACTGATGACCCGGGTTCGAGTCCCAGCAAGGAATCTTTTTCACTATGTTGGCCTTTGCGCCTTTTAAGCAATTAATTTTAAATTTGATTTTCATTTGAAATTATCAGAGTGTTTATGACAGGTTCGTCACAAATGACACATATTTCACAAATTGGTCACAGAGTGAATTCAAAGCATTGTCGCTTTCGTCACAGGTTCATCACAAAGTTAATGCCAAAATTGTCACAAATGACACACTTTCACAAATTTGTCACACAGTGACTTCGCAGAGTGGTCACAATGTAACGTCACAAACGACCTCTAAAACGGCCATAGCGACTTCGCATTCTAGTCACTATGACGTCACATCGACGGTCAAAAAATCACAGTGTGACTTCACATCGACGTCGCCGTGACATCACCATGCCTTACGGCGTAGGACTAGACTTGGTTGTCTCAAGGACATATTTTACTAAGAAACGCGGCTATACCCTTTTTTTTTTTTAAATACTGATATCATTCACTCATTTCAGCATTTTACGAATAGAAGTGCCTTTCTCCTAAAAGGGTTAAAAATATTTTGTTACTACATAGCTGCCAACACTTACGATTTTTTGTACCACAAAAACTTAATAATAAATTTTTCTTTTTTAAATCTCTGTAATCGGCCGATTACGTAAGGCAAAAATTTCGATAAAATTATTGCGGTAGAAAAAGCATAAGAAGTGGCAGCTATGTTACTACAATTTCAAGAAAATAAGTTGCTTAATTTAGATAATGTAGCAATTAAATTTCGTAATTAAATTTCGTAAAATTTAGATCTCGATGATTTCTTCGCAATGAAGTAGTAAAAGAAAAATTAAAACGAGAAGTAAAAATAAAACATAAAATCAATAGAATAAACGTATGAAATATAATATAGTTTTGACAGTTAAAGTGTACATTTTATTAAAATTGAGAGTCTTGGTTCTTCAGGAAGATGCTATGTGTATAACTTTACTTTTTGACTATCTTTTCTAAATTTAAGTTACAATATAGTTTTCGAATTGTTTCATACAATAAAAAGGCATATGGATGTTCGGAATCTGCATTTCGGTTTTCGATTCCGGAGAAGAAATTTTCTTATTATTGAAAAGTATTTTCAGTTTCCTTTTCCAAGATTTAAGAATAGTTACATAATAGTTTCATATATGCTTTATTCGTGGAATAGAATATTTTAAAGGCATGAACAAATGTTATTATTATTTTTTTTTTTATCAGACAAGAAATTTAACACCATTGAAGCAAGTAACAAAATTGCATAATTGTCTGATCTCTCGATTTTTGAATACCACTATTTTTGAAAAGAAATATTCGCTTTGTATAATAGCAGAATCCCGCGGTTATAGAATCCGAGTATTTTGGAGGACTTGGCAACTATGTAAAAAGTAGGGGTGCCCATACGGTGTCATGTAAGCCAACAAGCTACCACTGATTAAAATTTCAATATTTCGCCGTATGGCAGAAATTTTGCGATAAAATAAGCAAAGATAGCTTTTCGGAATTTGTGGTAGCAAACAAAAGGGAACGTTGGTGCAGCTTTCTAATAGAGATTAATATTTAAAAATATGTGTTAAAATCAATGACTGTTAGTTTTACATTGTATGCATACGACAATGGAGTTAAGAATATAGAGGAGGAGACATATAATGCAGGGTTGTCCAACCTGGCGTCCGCGAACACCAGAAAATTCTGAAAGAATCATTTGCTTTATTTAATTTCCCAACATCCGATTAAATAAGGTGGTGATTTCTGTAATAATTTTCTGAAAGTACGCGAGCCCCAGGTTGGACAGCCTTGATATAGTGTATTGTCTGCCAATGAAGTAACTGAGGAGGTTGTCACAAGATGGTGGCTGTTTTTTTAACCCCTTGAGGGGCAAGTGATTGTGTTCCTGTAATGTTGTACTCACACTGGAATCTTTGAAAAATTCTATTTCAAAATAAGTAAAAGCAATTTTACGGCTTTTTTTTTCCACCGAAGTTAGAAAAGTAAAATTTAATAAAACTTTTCTGGTGTAAAACTTCATTAATCGTAGATGGTATATAATATATATCGCGGCCCCTCAAGGGGTTAATCGGATCAACAGTTTCTGCTTACCGCCGTGGCAAACTTCCCACCTGTAAATTTGATTAGAAAATTTCGTCTTATTTAAGAGCTTTGTAGTATTTAACCTATTTATTCCAAGAATTATTTCTTGAGATTCTTTGCATTCAAAACACACATCTCGCACTTTTCTCATTTAAAATCAATCCCTGGAGATATATTTGTAATTTATTGTAGAACAATTAGAAATGGAGTTATGATTAAAGAGGAGAAGGCATATAGTGTACTCTCTACCAGTTGTGAATGAAGTAATTTAGGAGGTGTTCACAAGATGTCGGCCTCTTTTTTTTAAATTGGATCTACAGTTTCTAATTACCGATGGCGCAAACTTCTCACTAGTAAAATTGAAAAGATAATTTCGTCTTATTTCAGCGTCTTATTCATGGAAATATTTTCCCACAAATATGCTAAAATTTTCTATTTGCTTTTACTGGTGTATTGTTTCATTGGTTCTCACAATATGGCAAAAACTTAGGGCCTGACTTCCACCAGAGTAAACTTCAGGCAATAAAAATTAAAATATGTTTCTGCCATTACTTATGACTGAAATTTTGCATTAATAATGCGTTTAAATAAGGAAAAAAACTATTATATTAATTTACTGGTGGAAGATTCCGCCGGCGGTAATCAACCCCTGCAAAAGCGGTTACAGTTGAAACATCCCTATTTTAAGGATATGTCAGTTCCTCTTTATTAACCCTTTATCTAAAGACGGTACTTATAAATACCACTCACTTTAAACTTTCATCCCATAGTGAATATTACTAATATTCTAATGGTACTTTGCAAAAACACTTTTTTAACTCCACTTTATCTGGATACATGGCAGCAGTAGTTTTAGGTTTGTTATTTTAGCGAGGAAGAATTTTATCTTTGACACAGAAATGGACTTTGTGCCGACATTTTGTACAGATTGTCACGCTCGTCTTTTTATTGCTGCAAACACAGTAAAAGGTATAATATAACTGTTGGAATTTTTTATGTGTTCATTATGAACTTGTGTGTTGTATGACTAGCTATTTTAAGTGAACGGTGTATGTATTTGACTTAACAGCTGATGTACTCGGTGGTACTTATAAGTACCGTCAGTACACTCGGTATTGGAGAAAAACTTCTTGTTTACTTTTCATCTGTGTAGTTATCCATCGTTTTCATCTGCTTTAAAATGTAATTACTAAAATGTAGTGTAGTAATGATTTGCCTGGTATTTCTTTTCTGATTCATTATTATTTTTTATAGGAAATCGAAAAAGTTGTGGCACCGGCTCCTTTTTGCTATGCTAGAAATGGCATATGTAAATTCATATATTGCATATGTGGAGATGCGAGAGAACATATTGTCCCTGGAATATAGAGGCCTCATAACTAAAGGTCTGCTAACAAGATCGAAACATAAAAAATAAATAGTTTTTTTTAACCGTTTTAGAGGGAAAGCATTGTCAATCCTAAAGTGTTGAAATAATTGATTGGCACCGGAATTTGCCATTAGATTTGTTTGTAAATAGGTAAAAGGGCTTAAATTTACTTATGTATTAAATCGAAAGTATTTTCTGGTGCCATTTGAAATAGCTTGGGGGTTTTATGTTACGATATTTTAGTTATAGTGTACTGACGGTACTTTAAATTACCACTTTAATTAATTCCCTCTAAATAATTAAATTTCACACGGGTGAGTATTTCTTTTTATTTTATCCTTTTTTTAACTGTAGTAACTTTAAAAAAAAATTAAATGGATAAAATTGCAGTAGATGATAATGCAGCAGATAAAGGTTTAATAGTTCCATGCAAACAGACCCTTTTTTGACAAGAAAGCTTTACATTCTGAAACAGCCTAGATAAATGAAGTGTTTTGTCATGGGATAACGCCAAATCTAGTAATTAGATATAAAACAAAATGAAATGTAATTGAACAGATGCCCTTTCCGCCGATTTTTCTTCAGCAGTATTTTCTACTAGAACTGTCTGCTTAATTTAAACGTAGATTTCTGCGATAATGTAAAGAAAATATTGCTTTTCCGAAGTAATGTTACTCAAAATTCTGGAGACTCTAGCAACTATATAAAAAGTAGGGGGGGGGGAGAACTGGTGCCATGTAGACTAACAAGTTACCACCGTTTAGTAATAAAATAATATGCCCTTTTTAATGAGAGAAATTTTGTAATAAAATAGGGCGAAGATACCTTTTCAGAATTTTTGATGTAAAACAAAAGAAAAATTTCGTACAGCCTTATAAAGGAGATTAATATTTACAAACATGTGGCAAACTCAATGACACTTGCTTTTACATTGTATGTATTCAGCATAGTTTCAGAAACAGGATTCGCTCTGTTTTACTATTTTGATACTACTAATTTGAAAGAGTAATCTTCGCCATAATTAATCGCAAATTTCAGTCATTAATAAAGCAAATATTACTTTTCAAAGTTCTGGTACAAATTCTGGGGACATGTGTTGGTCGAAAAGCCAGTAAAACAGATTAAATAAGATAATTACGAATCAATTTCTTTATGACAAAAGGAAATTATACTTTACAATGTTAATTTTTTTTTAAATATTTTTACTCATTTTATTTGATGTTGCATTTTGCGCTATAATTCAAATATCAATTATTTCTACAACTATTGATCAAAACAGTTTAAAATATCGAAATCTATTTATATAATACGCTAAGGCGACGATTCCGGCTTCGACCACTCAGACTCGAGTATAGCAACTTATCGCGGCCAAGTTAGGCATAAGTATTCAAGAGTCTGTAAGTTTGTCGATTGTTCAACTAATGAAAATATACACATAATCTGCATTGTATCACATCTATTCTTCTTTATTTTCTCTAAAACCTTCAAAAACTATCCAATTATAATGTTTTAAATTATAAATAAGAACTAACGGATAACCAGATGTAAACAAAAAAAGACTGTTGCTGTTTAGATCTACAAATTCTAAATTTAGAAGGAGAATCAAATGGGCGACTCTTACAGTGTTTCATAAAAAAATACAGGTTAAAAAATGATTCTGCTATTAAAATATCTGTAAAAACATATTAAAAGGCTTTAAATATTTTGAAATGCACGCTTCTCTTTCTCATACCAACTCATGATTTTGTGAAAAATGGAGTTAATTGTCCGGAAGTACAAGCTGTGTTCGCTACACTAGCGCTCTCAGTCTGAGCATTACAGAAAATTCCGTCTATTTTAAACATTGTTTTGGCGCCATCCATCGGCAATAAATATAAATGAAAGATTTTTTGACTGAAATTTGAGTTTTTTAACCCTTTCAGGTGCAAGTCACTTCTGCTCGAAAAATGCTGAAATGGTTGTCTGACACCAGAATTCACAATCAAATTTATTTGAAAATAAGTAAAAGCATTTCTTCGTGCACTTAATAAAAGAAAAAAATTAATTCCATAAATCTGGTGTCAATGTGACATTAAGAAATTAAATTTGGGTGGTCCAAAAGTGAACCACCGACCCTGAAGGGGTTAAAAAAAAGAAAAGAAAAGAACATTTTTTAAAAGATTCGTTTATATAATTTTAAAATTTCATTCACTATAAATAAAATTAATATTATTATTTCTTTGATAGAATTTTAATTAAGTTTTATTAATTTGAAAGAGCTTAACATTTATCAGCTTATTAATTTTGTTTCCATTAAAAATGTGTTTATTTCACCCAGAAGTAATAGAAATATAAGATCGATGTTATCACGATGGCATTAGTATGGCCGAAAATCATTTTTTAACTTATTAAATTATATTTTTGATTTCACTCCAAAGTTATGTTCAAATGTTATGTTAAAAATCGAATTTTTATCTGCATTGATATAAATAATATATGTAGTACATAACATGGTATTGTATTATTCCTTACATACTAATAAAATTTGATATGAAATATAAATTTTATTTACAATGCAAGCTAATTTCAAATGGATATTAGCTAAGTTCTTAAAAATGTATAAAATTAACACTAGAATGACGAGGAAGGGCCATTTATTGCCAACCATATGGATATACTTCCATATGGAACAAATTCTGACTGAATTCTGACAACTTCTGAAACAAATTGATAGGGATATTTATAAATTCAAGTTTAACCCTTAAATGCGCATTTTTTTATTTTGTTTCGAAAAAATCATATCTGATTCTCTGAAAGGTTTACTATACAGGAAAAGCAATGAAAAAAACCAGAGATATATTTTTCATATAATACGACAATCTTTTCTTCTGTTGCACATCTGCAATACCAGTGAAAACAACTGTCGTGTGGCTGTTTTACGCTAAAATAATGCAAATCAGTAAATACTTTAATAAGTATGCCTCCAAGTACCTTATTTTTCATAATTATTTATTTTATAAAACTTAACCTTTAACCGTTTAATTCCCATAATAGAATACGTTCTAGAAATTACGCAGTTTAGAGAATCTGACTTTATACCAGAAAGTTTCATTGGTTAATTTCGCTGTATTTAAATATAGAATGTCTATTTTTAATTAAAGCAAATAAGGTTAGTTGGGACAATTGGGCCATCATTTTACAATGTGACTTTGGAGCTTCTGACAATTCAGCTTCAAAAAGCTAATGTTCCTTTGAATTAAAGTCTGAACTTCTCCAAATGTGTTCAGTTATTCTCCCTCTATCAGACAGAAATGATCAAAATTACATTTTAATATATAAAAATATGCATATTTCATCTTTCTTTCCTCATGGGTCCAGTGTCCCCATAAAAATGGGGTAAGTGGACCAGGAGGATCTATGTTCCACACGCGTTTATTTTTTTTCATATGGGATATCAAGTCCTGTTTGAAAAAGTGTTAACAACAAAAAAATTTAAACCAGGCAGATCATGTAAATTATATAAACTAAAGAGCACTGTAGGAGAAACCTTTGCTGTCAATGTGTCGAAAAAAAACACTAAAAGTGAAAGTATTAGATTTATTTATACCAAAAACATAAATATTAAGTCAGTTTTTATGTACTTTGGAATAGGTAATAAGTATAAAAGTCATATGGATATTTTAACACGTTCACGCCGGCGCGGTGGGTCACACGCGACTGTCTCAGAGCTGCAAAATCTCCGGCTTTTTGGATACCAGTATTTTAATACAGAAAATGTTGTTTTATTTAATTAGACCAATTGACCAATTTAAAGGAACAGCATTTTCTCTAAAACAATAGTGGTGTGCAAAAAGCCGGAGACTTGACAACTCTGAGGCAGTCGAGTGTGACCCACCGCGCCGGCGTGAACGTGTTAAAGAAGAAGAAAAAATGTAAATCTGTGAACAAAGGGCTACGTAAGTACTTTAGTACTTTATCTGTATCCAGGGGTCGCTTTCTATAGGGAAACATTTACTGTTAATACCACTATTTTGAGAATAATATCTTCATCGCACCTTTCTTTAGAATGTGTTAAATAAAATGATCATGAAGGTAACTTATAAAGAGCTCTGTTTTTTCCCTATATAATGCTACTCCTGTGTATCGTACAATTTCAAGGTTTAGCTATCAAGCTTTCATGGGCAAAGTACTTGCATTCCTAAAACGTTGGTATAATTTAGTGACACCAGTATTTGCAAGAGAATCTATTTTTAAGGAAGTAAAAGTATATTTTCGCGTACATTATAAAGGTGAAATTTTAATTAAAAAATTCGGTGCCAATGTGGAAATTAGGGATTAAAATTAGGTGATGCCATAACGGCATCACATAATTACATAATTACATAAAGGCATCACCAGGCAGATCATGTAAATTATATCAGTGTTATGTAAATTATATCAATATATCATTTACATAATTATATCAACAATTATGTAAATTATAATATGTAAATTATATCAATGCCGTTATGGCAGCCTCTCAAGGGGTCAAGAAATTTGGTTTGATACCTCACAATATGCTTATTAAAAATTTATTACGTAATTTTAATAAGGTATTCTATAATTTTCTTTATTGTGAGCAAAAAACTATATAGAAATTTATTTCCCGTAGTAAGAGAAACACAAAAAAAATTATTTATAACTATTGGGGTAACTGGATCCAGCATGGTCCAGTTACCCCGGATACATGTCCCAGTTACCCCATTCTTGAAAAATTTATAGGGTAACTGGGACATCGGGCTTACATTTGAAACATGAAATAAATATGTATAGATACCTAATAATATTAATGTAGTATATGCCTAATCTTTAAAAAAAAAGATTGTTTAATAAAAGTACTTACAGTATTTTAATAAAAAGCCGAGGAAGTTCAACGGAATTGACGTTGTTTTTAAAAAAAGAAACCTAAATTTTTGACAACCTATCACAGCAAAGTGAGAATTGACACACATTGTTTTAGGAAGTAGAGATTAAGGTGCACTGTTCACAAAAGCTAAAACTTAAAAAACATCAACAGTTTTTTTTATAAAATAGCCTATGGCCCAGTTACCTCATAGGTCCAGGTGCCCCAACTAATCTTATTGCTATAATTATATATATTGCTATATATGCTATATAATTAGCTGCGTTAAAAAGTATATTCCTTACTTCTTTAGAAGTAAGGAATGTACATTTAACGTACCTAGTAAATTTAATAAACGTTCTAATGCTCCTGTCTATATATCATACAGATAAAAAAATGAGAAACAGATTAAAACCGTTAAGAGAATAAGATCATACAAAGCTATATTATTAATAGAGGTTGATAAATCTAATGGCTTGGCTATCCTTAATAAGAAAAGTACATTAATGAAATGCAGGATTGTATAGATAAAATGAATTGTAAAACCGTCAAGCATAGCCCATTACGTAGAAATTGTGACAAAGCCAAAGAGATCATTGAAAAAGGAAAATGGCCGGATTTCAGGAAAATTAAATTGAGGTTAAACAAATTAGCTGTCATAAGTGGGTAAAATGAAAGATCAAAAACAAGATTGTCTTCTTGGCCCGATTGTGACAAAATGCCAAGGTCCTATCTACATCTTAGAAAAAGCATACGTTCCCCTACTACAACAGTTGTTGCCCCCTTCCGTATTTACGGTGGACTCTACTACATATTTCATTGAGAAAATCAAGAGGATCAAAATCTCTGAAGATTGTATTTTAGCAAGTTTGGACATTGCAGGGATCCCAAATGGTCCGCCAACTGAATACCAACAAATTTTAACAGAAAATTTTATGGTAGGTTTGCGCTAGAATTAACTTTTAAAGGTGATTCCGGGGCGGTTTGCAAGAAAAATCTAAAATTAATTTTTTTCTAAAATAATATTGGTATTCAGTTGGCGGACCACTTGGGAGCCCTGACATTGTTTCCCTTTATCCATCCATAGATACAATAAAAGTTACCAAGAACCTAGAACATTTTATCGATAATGCAGAAAGCTTTGATCAGCCTATGAAGGACACTTTAAAGAGTGGTTTAAACTTAATTACTTCAAGTAACTTTTTTATTTTTGATAATGTTATTTATGAACAATCATGTGGTGCTCCGGTGGTATCCCCAATATCTGGCCTTCTGGCGGAATTTAAATTACGCCCCCTGGAATGTAAAATTTTCAGCACTTTTGAGGTAATTCTTTTTGTATGGTTACGTTATGTAAATGATATTTTTATTGTTTGACGAGGGAATATTGATGAGTTAATTATTTTCATACAGCAATTAAATGAACTTGACAATAATATTAAATTTACCTTTGACCTAGAAACAGGGGGAAAATTACTTTTTTTAGATGTTGAGTTACAGACAAAGGGGAGTGAGTTAATTATTTCTGTTTACCGAAAACCTATCGCGGACTTAAAAGTTATACCTTCCGATGCATGCACCCCGATGTCTTATAAATTATCCACCTTCAGGTTCCTAATTAATTGTGCTTTCAGGATTTCTTCCGATGTAAATCTGGGGGATGAATTAGAGAAAATTAAACGTAAAGCTATTGATAATGGATGTCAGGTAAAATTAATTAAGAAATCGATTCAGAGCTTCTTTGTTAAAATGTACACATATACTTCTAAAAATAAAAATAAAACTATGAATGAAGTTAATATGAAAAGGGTTGTAGCAAATTATTTCCCGAGTTTCTTTGAATATACATAATTCATTTAAGAAATTTTGGTTTATGTTTGATCGTGAAGCCTCCTCCGAAATTAATGATGCTTTTAAATACTAAAACTTATCCTATTAATAGGGATGTTATTAGGGGAGTTTAGATATGATTCCATTTATTAGGAAGGGGGGAATCAAAAATCATTATAAAGGTATAACCCAACGAAAGTTCAATATCAGGTGTAAAGAACATATAGCGGACATAAAATATAATAGAGGTAATACTGCTTTATACCGGCTGAATCAAATAGAGAACATTAACATACTTTTTAACGAGAGTAGAATAATCTACAGATCTAATTTTTATTTACAATTATTTATAAGACTTACCGCTGAAATTTATTTAAGAGGTTCAGAAGTTTGTAACTTTTCGTATCCCGAATTTATTGGTTGTATGGTTGGACAACTTACGGAGTCACGACATAGAGGGAACACGTGCGACCGTGAAAATGTAGGGCGCGTTATATGATTACTTGTTTTTATTCGTTGATTTTTTTCCATTTTTCATTTGCATTGTATTTGTAATTTTCTGTTATACATACTTATGACGACTCAGTAAAAGAGTAGAAACATGTCAATATAGATTTTTGATTTACTTTTAATGTTTTTTTATAATGTGTTTTAAGCAAATAAATGTTTTAATATTGTGATATGGTTATTAGTGGACGTAATTTTGGCTTATTACTCGTACTTATTTACATTTGTAAAACAAATCTATTAAATTCAAAACAGTATTGTTTGCATTTATGCAAAGCTGCACTTTAAAGGATTAAGTTATAAGTTGTACTTTGAAACAAAATAAATTTTTGGGTACTATTCATCGTGTCATTTGGAAAGACGTGTCCGTTTTAGGAAAATCCTATCATTTAATTATTAGAAAGCGATTCCGATATATAATCTCTATTAATTGCCGGGCAGAATTTTCCAGTACGAATTGATTTTCTCAAACGGACATGAATTTCCGAATGACCCAATATAATTATTAACACTAGAACGCCCGGAAATTTTACCCAACCTGAATAAAACATTTTAACACCAGAATTTTTATTTAAAACAATTTCACGTATTTATTTAACGGAGTTTTCTATAGTCAAAATTTAAAATACTTTACGAAAAAAAATTCTGGTTCGAATCGACATTTTTTCAGTTGATCGGTGTCGAATCGACACCAGCTGGACGTTCTAGGTTTAACAAATCGTTCGCCTGCAGTGCCCTATGAAATCTGTGTTTCGAGACAATGGAAGCCTTTTCAGAAATTGGTTACATAGATAGGTTTTTCAAGTTTATCTATCAACAAATACTCTGAAAATGTTTCATTTTTATATGAAATTTAAGTTTATACTATTTTAATAGTCTAGAAAGAGCGCCCAACACTTTGGTATAAATATGCAGTCTTTCTGATAACAGTTTGATGATATATTATTCTGGAAAAAAGGGCGTAGGGAGGATCCAGAGAACGTCTTTATAGAAAAAATATTTATTAACCCCTTAACGGTCGCATTAAATTACGATTTAAAAATGGAAATTGCTTATTGGCACCATTTTTAAAAAAAAAAAGAAATGCTCACATTGTTTAATGACAGGTAAAAATTATACCATAATAAAGCCAATTGCACTATTTTATAAAACTGGTGCGAATCAAACAAATCTGAATAATCTGAAAAAAAGACCCAGCCCGTGAATAAGACGGGAGCGAGAATTAAGGGGTTAATACCGGAAGAAATAAGTGCTATATTTTTTGGATACAAAATGAAGTGCCCACTGTTTTGTGATTTTCTCGCCATGCTCCGCAGTTCAAGTAAAATGTCGTCTCCAAAGACGGCTTGGAACGAGGTGGGTGATACTACCTGATGTGTTAACCTCTTGAGGAGTGGTGGTATTTTTATGAATTCCTTTAATTTTAATTCCCATATGCAACAAATGGCACCACAATTTTGGTTGAAAAACTTTCGGTTTTTTATGTTTGCGAGATATAGCTTTTCTTAGTTACTAATAAATTTGTTTTTAAATTCCGATGTCTTCCATTGCTTTTAACACTTTAGCAATGGAATTGCTTTGCCCTGAAAGGGTTAAAACATCCGCTTTTTGTTGTGACTTATATTTCAAAGTTTGGTTGTCAGTTTGGTTATTTTTATTTTAAAACTTTTAATTCCAACCAAAAATTCTGACAGAAGATCTTTTCTTATATGCTGTCACGCAATATTTGTCATTAAAAAAAGAAAGAAAATTTATAGGTAATTTCAGGTATGAATGTGAAATTTCGGAATTAAAAACACGAGAATTAAAATCTAAGAGATTCTTTAAGTATTTCAAAACTTATAGCATATCGCACCTGTTTACATGTTAATTTTCATAAAATTCATCGATGTCATTTCACAAAAACATCCATAAAACAAAAAGTATTTATTCTAAATTTAAATCTTTAGTTCATTGCCTTCACAATAGTGTAAATAACATATATTTTAAATTTCATAGTGATATTCCAATAACTTTTTGAAAAATCATGTTTTGTGTATGGAATTTCCACCGAAAATTACATTTTCCAAAAAATGCATTTAAAGTTTAGATTTATGTTTTACTACAAGAATTTACAGTAATATACATCTAAATTTCATGGAGCATATTATTTACATTTCTTATTATTAAACAAATGCATCCAAAATCACGAAATTTCTCCAAACATACGACCCTTTAAAAGCAATTTAAAAATTAAAAATTTTAAATTTTAAAGCCCTTTAAACAGCACTTCCGGTTTGAGTGACAGCTTTTAAGTAGTTTTAAAACCGCTATAACTCCGGATCTATTTATCGTACAATAAAAACAAATACAGTTTTGGAAAGGTAAAAAGTTTGTCTTTAATAAAATAAAATAAAATAAGTTTGACATTTTTGGTCAAAAATTGCATTTTCAACGTAGTCAGATACATTAAAATTTATTTCTGGGTTTTTGTTTAAGGAAGCTTTTAGGGAGGGGGCATTTACATAATATTTACCTGAAATCTGCCGAAATATGAAGGTCTCACCCCTGTATTTGCTTTACTTACCCCTAAATTAATGATACAGAAGGGCTTTTTAAGGATTTTAAAAAATCCCGATTAGAAGCTCCCCCCCCCCCCAAATTTAACTTATTTTACTTTTGAAAGAGGAGGGGGGGGTGCTTATAATCCAGATTTTACGGTAGTTATCGCGTTAAAAATTTTACTTTCTTAAAATATTACTGGTATCTACCTCCATTCAGAGCATCATATACATAGCTGATTTAGAGATGGAAATAAGCAGTATTGCCAGATTGGGGACTTTTTTAATTCAGATTATTTGACAGTTACCACTTTTTTTATATAGTATAATTGGCATTATTTTTCAGAATTTTTAACCTTTTTCTAAATAGGCCGAATATTTCTATTTCAAAAAAGCGGTGACAATCGACAATCTGGAGACGAAAAAATCCCCAATCTGGCAATACTGGAAGTATGCCAACATTGCAAGTTTGGAACAAATGAAATAGAAAAAAATTACAAAGTTTTTCTATTTTAGGAAAGTTATAGATATTGGAGCTGACATTATTTCTCATGAAGTTAACTGAAAGAAACAGAATCACAGAATGATTATTGGGGCATTCGTGAACTCTTCATATCTACCCCCAACGAGTCTGTTCAAAAATGCCTCACACGGCTGCTAGAATTAAATTGATAAATAATTAACATTTTTCAAATTTAGAAGATAACAAACTTTATCAAAAATGCTTATTACTATTCATAGTATATGCTAAAACATTAAAAAAAATGAATTAATAATTAAAGTTATTCGCTTATGAAGTTGGAACTGAGATTTTACTTTTGAGATCTATAAACAGTGTTTTGGCTACTGAGTACAAACAAAATGTCAAAGAGCTTCAAAAAACTTTTACCATATGTCTACAGGTGCTACCATCTTTGGTATTTTTTTTCAAATAAAAAATCATATAATAACTATTAAAAAATTGAAACGTTCACATCTGCTTCATGTTCACACGTGCCCCTGTCTCCTGTATACAGAGACTAAAAGTTAATTCTCAAAAAATTCTCAAAAGTAAAAAGTTAATTCTCAAGGGAACTTTTTGTTTTTGTCTCGACTACAGGTGGCTATGACGATCTGGCAACAGTGGTGTTTATCCATTCAAATCTATAAAAAAAGAATCGATTGCTGAAAAATCAATTTGCCTCACCAAGAATCGGTTATTTTATATAGATTCAAATGGATAAAAAACACTGTTGCCAGATAGTACAGATAATTCCTTTTCAAATAGTATTTGAGCAAAAATGTCGATATTGATTTTTAAAAAATCCTGAGTTGATGGGAAAAAATGGAGGTCATTTCGAAATCAGCACAACAAACAACATAAAAATCAGCGAAAACTTCTCTTGTATTTTTCAAACACTTCAATTTCGCAGGCCTGTGTGATTAATGGTAATGGTAAAAAATGTTCTTCTAGCCTTATAACGCAGATTAATCTGTACAAATATGTTGTAAAACAAGTACACTTGCTTTTACATTATATGTATTTGACATTGCTTCAAAAGCAGAATTCGCAGTGTTTTATCATTTTTATGCTACTAATTTGAAATAATTATCTTCGCAATAATTAATAGAAAAAATTTCTGTCAATAAAAAAGCAGCTATTACTTTTCAAAAGTACGGGTAAGAATCCTATAGAAATATGTTGGCAGAAAAGTTAGTAAAGCGGATTAAATGAGCTAATTACATATTAATTTCTTTATGACAAAAGATAATTATAATTTACAATGTTAATTTTCTTTTAATACTTTTAATCTTTTTATTTGATTTTCTATTTTGGGTTGTAATTCCAAATATATTTAATTTCTACAACTGTTGTTCTAAAGAATTTAAAAAATCGAAATCTTAATGTAATAATTATGATAAAAATATCGACTAATTTTGTACATAATTATCATAAAAGAGCTTGGTGTAATATAATAGAAGTGTAAAAAATAACAATGCATAGCTGCCAACTTTTACGCTTTCTTCTTACCACTAAAATTTTTTAGTAAATATTGTCTTATTTAATCATTGAAATCTCAAGATTAAACAAGACGAAAATGTCTACTAAATTTTAGTGGCGGCAAAAAAGCGTAAAGGTTGGCAGCTATGACAACGTTAAAAACACCAAAAAATTTAAATTTTAAGCATACCGGTTTCGTTGCTGAGCACTGAGGATGGTATGCTATATGCTGTATGCTTAAAATTTAAATTTTTTGGTGCTTTTAACCCTCTCGCTGCGTTTCAGTAATTCTTCGCGATGAGCATCTTTTACAGAATTTTTAATTTTTTGTTCACCGGTTCTTTAACCCGTTCGCGACGGGAGCCTTTTACGAAATGTTTATTACTTTGCTACCGGTTTTAAAAAACAGAAATTCGTGCCTATTCAAATCGGGAAAATGCTCGGATTAAATAAGGCAAATTTTACAGTAAAATTTTGCTGGTGAGGATAAACGAAGAATCTTAGGCCTATTTCCGGCACGTATACGTGTCGCTCGTCCCCAAGGGGTTAAAGCAGAAATTTTTGACTATCGTAAGTGGGGAAAATGTCCTCATTAAATCAGACAAATTTTTCGCTGAAATATAACTGGTGGGAATAACCAAATAGTATTAATTAGACGGAAAAATGCATCCCTGAGTATTTCTAGGGTTGCGCAGTGAGAGGGTTAACATTGTTATTTTTTACACTTCTATAATTTTGTACATAAAAGCAACCTACTAAAAGATACGCCCCTACCAGTAATGCTGTTTTCATAGCCTTAACATGATCGATTGATAGAGTTGATTGACACAACCTTAAATATTAGAACTTTCAAGTCATATCCCGGACAAACACTTACATATTACCAGTAAATTGCAATAGCTCCATTATTAGTAAATTTCAATGTTGATTTATAAAATGCAAGAGGTTAGTAATCGATAAATAATTACAATTATATCGGATATTTGAAATATGTTGCTAGCTTCACAAATATATTTATAGAGTTAATTCAAGTTTAAAGTTTAATTCGTTCTTTGCATTGCCTTTTTTTTGGTACGATATACAAGGTGGCCATCATTAAACTGACGGTACTCAGCGTGATCCGTAGCGCGATCTAATTGAGAGAATGACACCAAATTTTGTAAGAAGATTAAAGAATACGGGGGATGAAGAATTCCACAAAAAATTTAGTTCCAAAAGTCACCGCTGGAGGAATATGAGGCGCTGTGTAACAGAAAAGGGTCTTTTAAAAAATGCAGAATCAATGTTAAAATCATTAAATGTGCTTAGTAAAGGGTAATTTTATTTCAGTATTGATTCTGCACTTTTTAAAAGTCTCTTTTCTGTTACACAGCGGCACATATTCCCTAGTGGTGACTTTTGGAACTATTTTTTCCGCGGAATTCTTCGCCCCTCGTCTTGTTTAATCTTACTACAAAATTTAGCGTCATTATCAATTAGATCGCGTTAGAAAACACGCTGAGTACTGTCAGTTTAAATATGGCCACCCTGTATAATTACACACAGCTGCCAACACACATAGCTGCCAACTTGTACGGATTTTTCGCACCGCTAAAATTTAATAGTAAATTTTATCTAAGATAATAACCGGAATCTAACGATTACTGATGATAAAACAAGACAAAAAATTCTATTAAATTTTAGTGGTATCAAAAAACCGTACAAGTTGGCAGCTATGCTGACACATTGTTAACCTACAATGCTCTATGAAATCTGTGTTTCAAGCAAATGGGAGCCTTTTCAGAATATCGGTTGCCTAGATAAGTTTATAAGTTTATCTATACATGGTGATTCTAAATTCCTGGTACAAACTTTAAGAGTTGGCACAGGACATTGTAACAATCATTTATTGTGTAGGAATGTACGGGCGCAAGTGACGCGTTGAGGTACAGTCGTGGAAAATAAAGTAAACACCCCCTACTAACTCCTCAACAAATCATCATAGAAGAAAGTTACTGGTACCGAACGATTGGAAATAAAGTCTACTTTTAAATGATGTATATAAAATTTTCTTAGGGGGTCATCTACATATTAAAACGAATCCTAACTTCATTTTCTTCAATGGCAATACCCAATTTTAACGAGATATTTCAAATCTTCGGTTCAAACTATGCCTAGACACCAAATTTCAAGTCATTTGAATGATAAGGTTTTGAATTATAAACATTCAAAATTTAGTGCTTCTAATGTTAAATTATATTTTCATATTTTTATTTATATCTCCCGAAATTATGCTCCTAATGTGCTAATTTTTTTGTGGTAATAATACTAATATACCCAAGCATAAATAAGCTGAATTTGTAATTTTTATAATTTTATGATATGAATTATGAATTATGAAATTAATATTCGAAAAAATTATGAATTGCAACCTACAATTTTTTTGATGGATTTAGATTTATTAAGTCCTGCTTTATGGAAATTCAAAAATTTCACATTTTTCTTCCAAGTAGTTTTCAAATTATGCTTAAAAAACGGCAAAATGATGGTTTAAGGGGCCGTCTATGATGGAAGTGAGTAGACATTTTGAAATTTATTCTGCCACACTGTAATCTAACACACTTCATTGGCTCCTTGAGTGGCGCTTAAGGTGCCTTGATCAAGGAAGCCGCTCTCTCGGTTAACAATCCAGTACGGAACTTCAATTTGGATACAGCCCTTAAAATAAGCTCGTTTTAAAATAATTAATTTCTCGGAAACTTATGGTACGAATTGCATAAACATTCGTTTTTAGGCTAATTGAAGGGTGTAGAGTTCATTTATGCTGTCAGAATTGGGTACTGCTATTGAAAAAAACAAAGTTATGGTTCGGTTTAATATGTAGGTGGCCCCCTAAGCAAATTTTATATACATCATTTAAAAGTAGGCTTTATTTCCAATCGTTCGGTACCAGTAACTTTCTTCTACGATAATTTGTTGAGGAGTTAGTAGGGGGTGTTTACTTTTTTTTTCCACGACTGTACAAACACCAGGGGACAATTTAGCCATTTTTTTAATTAAAAAAATTCTCATTCATACCAGAAAATTCCTATACTATTCTTTTCATTATTTAAGACACACATTCATAATTACACAAAGAAAAAATTCTCCCTTGAAAATTTCCGGTATGAAATCGAAATTTTTGAATAAAAAAAAAAGCAGCTCCATTTCTCTGTTTCTTTTCAGTTACTTCATGTGCTGGACAGATTTTCCAGTTTTGCTTTTTATTTAAATTTTAAAAAAATCTTTATATAATCATTAAAGGTCTGAGGAATTTTCTGGTATGAATGAGAAATTTTGAAAAGGCCAAATTGGCCCCCTGGTATTTGTACCTCAACGCGTCACTTGCGCCCATACATTCGCATACAATAAATGATTGTTACAGTGTCCTGTACCCGCCCTTAAAGTTTGTACCATTAACTTAAAATCACTCTGTATAAAAATTTTGAAAATGTTTGGATTCTATATGAAATTTGACACTAGAACGTCCGGAAATTTTACCCAATCTTAATAAAATCATTTTAACACCAGAATTTTTATTTAAAACAATTTCACTTATTTATTCAACGTATTTTGCTCAAGTTGCAATTTAATTAATTTTACGAAAAAAAATCTGGTTCGAATCGACATTTTGTCATTTGATCGGTGTCGAATTCACACCATCTGGACGTTCTAGTTTTAAATTTATACTATTCTAATAATCTAGAAAAAATGCCCAAAACATTGGTATAAATCGTCAATTGTTTGTTATAAATATGCAATCTTTCTGATAAGAAATTGATGATATTTTATACAGGAAAAATGGCATAGGCGAAACTGAGAATCCAATGCACGTCTTTAGTGAACAACTTATCGTTTTAGAAACAGGAATATATCTGTGATAGCTCACCAAAAAATATTTTTCTAACATTTTTTTTTTCTAAGCCTAATAAACAAGAGCCAATATCTAAGCTTATTCGACTCTTATTGATTTTGAATTTCTTTCTACTTCAGTTTACAAAACTACAAACCATACATTGATTTTAAAATTGTAGTATTTAGACTTTTTTCCTCTAAGTCATTACCATCACAAATTCCTAAGTGTAAGCTTCGCGCTATTTGATCACAAAGTTTCTGTCATTAACTGTGTAAATACGCTTTGAAAACAGAGCGATTTTACTTAGAGCTAAGTCTTCACATAATAAACCATCTCTGATCACTGAAAGAAATTTAACGAATTTAAAATAACACCATTAAACGGCAATTATACATAACTTAGCATTTGATGTCTAGCTGGCTGTCCAGTGTTGCGAGTTCGGTACTTTTTTAAAATTCAGATTACTTTATGTGACCTATTTATTGAAGTAAAGTTATTCCCTTATTTAATAACAGATTAAAAACTAAAATACGGCGAATTATTCAATATTTAAAAAGTTGTGGCAATCATACAATCCGAATTAAATCGAAACCAGCTGGCTGTAAATACTAGTTATAAATGCCGCATAGATGTTACACAAGGAAATTTAGTTTTGTTCTTTTCTAATGTCTGTTACGGATTCTAGAAGAAAAAAAAATAATTTATTAATTCCGTGAGAGGTAAGTGAAATATTTTTTGGATACAAAATGAAGTACACTTGGTTTTGAAATTGTTTCATGTTATACGGCAGTTCTACCAAAATGCCTTTTCCAAAGAAGGCTTGGGACGAGATGGGACAAACTAGCAGATGTGCTAAACCTTTCACTCTGTGTTGGGAGTTACATTTCCAAGTCATGTGCGCTAATTAGCCTTTTTTTATTTGAAAACTTTTAATTTCCACCGCAAAATCTAATAGAAGATGTTTCTTTTAACCCATTGCCTGTTGGTGCTGCGTTCACGCAATGATCAAAATAATTATTCATTCTTAAATTAATTACTTTGTCACCACTGTGTTAGAATTTAAAAAAATTGCCTTTTTTATTGGTAGAAATTGCGATGTATTAGTAATGCGAAATTTAATTTTTGGTGGCAAACGACTTTCAACAAGATTGTTGAAAATTCTTACTTTATTATTTTGGTGTTTAATGCGTTAACGCTTCAGGAGCAAAGTACTTATATTCGTAAAATGCTGAAATGATTATTTAACACCAGAATTTACAAACAAATTTATTTGAAAATAAGTGAAAGTTTTTTTTTCACGTATTTAATAAAAAGAAAATTTTCATTCCAAATATCTGGGGCCAATGATGCATTTAGGGGTTTAATTTATGTGGTCCAAAAATAAACCACTCCCTTGAAGGGGCTAAGCAATCACGAAATATATCCCACAAAGTCCTTGGGGACGAGCGTCACGTACACGTGACGCATAAAGTGATCAGAATCCTTGATTATTCCCTCCAACAGGGCTCCCAAATGGTCCGCCAACAGTATACCAATATTATTTTAGAAAATTTTTCTTTTTATATTTTTCTTAAAAACCGTCCCGGAACCACCTTTGAAAGTTAAATCTAGCGCAAACCTACCATAAAATTTTCTGTTAAAATTTATTGGTATTCAGTTGGCGAACCATTTGGGAGCCCAGCACCAGTTACTTTTTATTGTAAATCATGCCTTAACCCTTTCAAGGGCAAGAATTTTCTGCTCCGAATATGTTCAAATAATTAATTCACACCGCAATGTACGAACAAATTTATTTGCTAATAATCAAAAGCTTTTTTATTTTTTTCACGCTTATTATGAGATCGAACTTGTACTAATAAATTACTGGTGCAATTTGGAATTTTGGGCATTAAAATTAACCGTTTGCAGATTGCAAACGGCGCCCCTCAAGGGGTTAATAAATTAGGGCAATTTCGCGATTTAATTTGGCAACAATTTCTGTTTTCATAAACTAGTGATAAAAAATAAAAATTCCGTAAAAGACGCTCCTTGCGAAGGGGTTAACACTAGAACCAGCGTAGCGGTCATTTTGACTGGTACCCAATAAAAATTCTTCGATTCGAATCAAAAATTTCTTTCTGAAAAAAGTTAACTATGTTCCACGGAGAAATAAGTTAAATAAAGCAATTAGATATTTTTTTAATAAAAATTCTGGTGTAACATATTTTTATAACACGAGTACAATTTCCGGCGGTTCTAGTATTAAATAAAGAAAGGAAATTTCTATGAAACTTCTAGTATGAACACGAAGTATCAGAGTTTAAAAAAAGACAAAATCTGCAACCCAGTAGATTGATTTTTTATTCTTTTCGTACCTAATACCGGGATAGCAACACTGCATCTATCACAAATAATTATTCTTGCAATTATTCTATATCAATCTTAAATTCAACAGCATATTTAATCGAGCCCATTTATCAAAAAAAAAAAAAAATTATCTTTGAATACTTGCCAACTTTCCCTTAAACTTCCGTAAAATGTGAGTTAAATTGACCCAGGTTAAATACGTTTGGAACCATAAATTTACTAAAGAAATTAATTCAAATAGACTTCATAGAGAAACATGATTTTAAGTATATAATGATACATCAGATAAATTTTCTGGTTAGTATCGCGTATAACCTGGGTCAACTTAACTCACATTTTACGGAAATTTAGTTGAATTTTGGAAAGTACGTCTTTCTTTTTTTCCCCACAAGAGCTTTGTTATTAACCCCTTACGTGCCGAGAAAAACTTACGAGATTCCCTCCCCAGTACCACAGTTAGAACTTAGTGGCCTTACAAAATGTGGCGTGGCTTAAGAGCGTGCGAACTCTTTAACCCCTTCGGGACGGGAGTCTTTTACGAAATTTTTAGTCTTTTGTCACCGTTTTTTAAAAACAGAAATTTGTGTCTTCTGTAATCGAGAAAATGCGCTGATTAAACAAGGCAAATTTTACAGTAAAATTTTACTGGTGAGAAAAAACAAGGATTCTGAGCGCGTCATGCGGCACGTATACGTGTCGCTCGTCCCCAAGGGGTTAAATAATCATTGAGAGATAGAAGATGTTCCATTCAATTTTTAATTTTTGTAGATTCACTAATAACAGAAAGCTGTGCCCTTAACACTAGAACGCCCGGAAATTTTGCTCAAGTTTCATAAAAATATTTCACCCTAGAATTTTTTTAAAATTATTTAACTAATTTATTTAACGTAATTATGCGTCGCTTAAATTTAACTTATTTTATGAAAAAAATTCTGGCTCCAATGGACATTTAATCATGTGGTCGGAGTCGAATCGACTCCTTCCGGGCGTTCTAGTGTTAAGCTACCGATAGGAAACTATTGTATATATCTCGAACAAAAGAGTCAAAAGTGAGTTTTACGTGAACAAAACCACTTTTCCGAAAAAAAAAACTTTTTATGTAAAAATTCATCTAGGTAAATAATTCATATTTTTCGAATAGGATTTATTGATTCTCTTCCGATAAATAAGTACGCTTTAGAATCAACAATTTGTTGGTAACAATATTGGTTCTATTCGTTTCATTATACGAAAAAAGTTTTTCTTGCGTTCATTTTAGTCGGATTCTTTATGTCATGTCTTTATGCATTATTTGATTTTTTTTTCAAAAAAATGATATGTGATTTAATGGAAGGTTTATTGCACTGCAAAAATAATGATAAAATCAGATATGTGTTTTTCGTATAACGTCAACTTTTTTCTTATACGGCACATCTGCAACATGAGCAAAAATTACTGTCATAAGTAAAATATTAAACAATTAGTAGTTATTGTAATCTCTTACCTGCCGAGAAAAACTTTCGAGATTCATTCTCCGTGCCACAGATTTCCAAACAGGTGCACGTAGTTAAGCGGTGTATTGGGGGAAATAAGAGAAAAGCTTTTTAAATAAACATTGTGCACTTCCACGAAAATATAAAAAGAAACGAAAATAGAAAAATTATGTACAAAAATTATACCAAACATGTAAAATTATAGTGTAACAATATGATAAAAAAGATGTAAGAACTTAGTGGCCGTGTGATATATCCTGAAACATGGTTGGACACATAAACCATCATCACATTCAGTGCATTGATAGCGGGATTCACGGCAAATTTTTTTCATCGAAAAACCGCACATCTTCTCGATGCATTTTTCTTTGAAGACGTTGATGTTACTAAGTCCGGAAAATGTCTAGCAGAAAGTCGTAAAGGACAGCCACTTTCTAATTTCTGTCGTTTGGCAGGTTGTGGGGGAGTAATATGAAATTTCTCAAACATACGTTCCACCAAATTCATGCGGAAGTTGTAATTATCAACGCTACGGAGTTGTTTCTTTTGTAATGTTAAGGCATTCCAAATAGCCATATCTAATAGATGGCGAAATATTGTTAACCCTAGAACTACCGGAAATTTTACTCAAGTTTTATAAAAACATTCTACACCAGAAGTTTTACTTAAAACTATTTAATTTGTTTATTTAACTTATTATTGTCTGATTTATACATTTAGTTTGTTTTGAAGAAATTTCTGGTTTGAATAAATATTTTGAATGTACATGTCGGGTCCATTGGACCCTTCTGGTAGACAGAGGGTTAAATAATACCTCTTCTTTCTTTTTCGTGTTGTTGAATAACAAACTAATGCCTGATCCGCTCTATCAACCCCACCCATCTTCAAGTTATAATCTATAACAATCTCATGACTTTTTTTCAGTTTCAGAGCAATTTGCTGTATGGATAGAACTAAGAAGCGAAACATCTTTTTTGTCACGCCATCTCAACACGGTAATTTTGCCTCTTTGGAAAGCGGCTATTTCGCCTTTCTTCAAAGTAAGTTTGTTGACATTTTCCGGCAAATCACGTCGATTAGGATGAAGAGTTCCACATACGTCAGTTGAATTTTGGATAAGAAAGTCTGCTAATTCTGGTGAGAGATAAAAATTGTCCGCAATTACACAATAACCTTTTCACAAAAAAGGTTCAATAAGCGTCATCACTGCTTTTGTTGCGACTCCATAGTTCTCATACTTTTTATCAAAGATTGTACTCTGCCCTGTGTACACGATCGTATTGTGAATATATCCTGTCTGTGCTTCAGCAAGTACAAAGAGTTTTACTCCAAAGCGAGCTCTTTTAATTGGTATGTATTGTACCCATGATAGCCGGCCTTTGAAAAGCATCAAGCTCTCATCAATGCTCAGGTCCCTTTCAGATGTATAGACACTTGAAAATTTCTTCATCATGTCAGAAAAAGCAGTCCATATTTTACTTAGTTTTGGATTTGGATGTGAATTTTTATCAAAAGTACTGTTATCAGAAAAGTGCAGAAATTTCATGATAAGTTGAAAGCGATTTCTGCTCATAAATTTCCCAAAAATTGGAGTTTCGATCAATTTGTTTTTAGACCAGTAAAGCGCAACGTGAGGTTTTACAAGTATTCCTTGCAGAATAAGTATACCTAAAAAAACATATATTTCTTGTAAAGTTGTTGGACGCCACAACTTCGTCCTTGATTTCTCTTTTCCAGGATGCTGGTTGTTATACTGGTTCAGCAAAACGGTTAGTTTCTGTAACAATATGAAGCACCAGATTCTGATCAAAAAATAATTCAAAAAATATAAGTGGGTTCGTAACATCTGTTATATTTTCATTTATTCCTGGTTGTCCCGAAAATGGAAACCGTGAAGGTGGCATAAGGTAATTTTTTTATATCCAATCGTACCCAGTTTCTGGCATCTTTCATAGAATAGTCGTTATCTGAATCCTCTTCATCTGTCATGTCATATTCTGACGTCTCTGATCCAGAAGATGACGGAAGTCGTCATCCAACTCACTATCATCAGTATCGCACGTACTCCTTCGAAATTCGAGAAACTGCACGGCTAAAGCTATGAGATCGAGGTAGTGACATCTAAATAGCAATGCGATAGAAAGGCGAAAAGTGAACGGCAAACCAAACAATATTTTCTCTAAAATAATAGTGGAGTACAAAAAGGGCGGAGCCTTGTCAAATATGGAAAAAAAATCGCTTGTATTTTCACGTCACTAGCTCAGTGCGATAGCCTTTATGAAGGTAGTTTCTTCTACTCCTTCTCCTCTGAAATAGGCCAGTCTTTCAAAAACACCTTCAAAATCTTTTTTCTTTTTCTTTTTTTTTTTTTTTTAATTCCAAAGCCGTGGGCGTGGTTTTACTGGTACAGCGAAGTATAAGGGTAAAACCAATTTTCTTTGTGCATTTCAAGATTATTTTTCGTCATTTTTTATTATCTAGATTTTACTAAATAACAATAATATTGTTTAAATATATATTTAAGCTGCACAAAATTAGCAACCGCATAGAAAAAAATCAATTTTACACTTAAAATATAACCTTGCAAAGTCATATCTAGTGTAAAAAATGTAACTTCTGTTACTGGACAGTATTTGCTTAATTTATGATACAAATATTTCAGCCAAAAATATAACTTTTATATATTACTTTAGCAAAAATGTCCTTTAGTTCAAAATATTAGTTTTAGAAAGATGAATAATAAATAATAAAAATTAATTATCATTGCATGTGTAATTTTATCTCGTTTAGGAAATAAAACTAAGTTAATGTTCAAAATTACCACTTATTTTTGTTTTAAAGAAAATATTTTTTTAATTGTATTTAAAGTACATAACATATTCCTTGTTTTAAGTACATTTGGCTTATTATCTGTTTACAATTATTAAAAAGAAATAGGAAAATTCTTCAAGTAACAGAGGTTACATCCAGTAACAGAGGTTACAAAAATTTACAAGTTGTAAACAAACTGACATTTTAGCAACTAACAAAGACACACTGAATAAATCAGACATAATTTTATTTTCAAAAGAAATTTCCGCAATTTTTTTAAACACTGCAATTGTTTTTCAAATGCGTCAACAGGGTTGGGAAACTTGTAAAGTAATCTGCCCCCTTTCTGTACTACCAATGGCATGGGCAAACATTTTTGGATCTGTTCGTACTGTATGAATTATATCATTGCAATCCAATTTAAAAATAGATAATGCATCATCAAAAGCTTTCAAAAACATAACTTGCACTTCACCATCTTCTAATCATCTTGTGTAACGGCTATGTAGTAATACTTCATTTTTCTCTTTTTTTTTTAGTTACAAATTCTACTAGTATGTACGTTCCTTTAATTTATTTATCTAGCGTTATTTCTTTAATTTAATTTTATTCAGCAGTAGATTCAAGAACTTGAAAACTTGTTTTCTTAGGAGACATTTTTAGATCTGGAAAATACCACAAATAAATAATACATACTACTGCAAAAATAAATATAAATAAGTAATAAGAATGACAATAAGTACCATAAAAAATGTATATTCTGAGATAAAATGTAATCTCTGTTATTTGTATGTAACATCTGTTGAAAAAGTTGTAACAGAGGTTACATTTAATCAAAAACAATATTTTTTCTTAAATAAAAATATTCTAAAAAATAACCATGTTATTTATATAAACTTATTTTACTTAGTGTTTTATGATTTAAAGAAAAATTTTATTTTTAAAACAATATTTAAACCTAAAATTGGAGTAACAGAAGTTACAAAGAGAAAACACACTCACCTTTGAACTTCATAATACTCCTCTATACTCTAAACATCTGGCAGACAAAGTGAAAATGGCACTTGACTTCTATTCTAGAAAGTTTTTTGAGCAATACAGATTAGTTGCGCCCTTTGTTGGACAAAATTTTGATTATTTATTCTGCTAATTGTAAATAAAGTAAATGAGGTTTCATTTTCATGGACCAATGTTAAATTAAACTTATGCAGTTACAAAATACATATCTTAATTCATTAGTACAAATTTATTAAACTTCTATACATGTTACTTAAATAAAAACAGATAAATATTGTGTTGTTCATAATATTTAGAATTGTAATATGTTTAAAGTTGTATCTCTAGTCATTTGGACAGCAAAGTTTCATGGCTAAGAATTTATAAATTGCATAAATTGCGCAATAAATACAATAAAATTGACTTTAACAAACTGTAGATCAGTTAAGAATAGTTTTTCTAAAATATGGCATAAAAAATTTGAAATTTCTTTGAATATTAAATGAGAAAAAAAATATTAAAGTTTTGGACATGAAAAGCGCAAGTATTTTTGGTTTCACCCATAAACGACAATATTTTGGACTGACGTATAAATACGTCAGATGCACTTAACGCATTGACTATGCGCGACGGATATATACGTCTGTGGCACTTAAGGGGTTAATGAAACATATTTGAGTAAAGTTTTAACACATTCAGGGGCAAAGTTCTTCTGTTGGTAAAATATGGCGTCACTTTTCAGGCTACCGCTATTCTAAACGGTAATGTTTGTAGCAGATATCTTTATAATCTTCAAGTGATATCTGTCACGAAGTTTGTTTTTACAATATTTCCAAAAGAAAACAAGAACAAAGATTGTTGTTTAGAAATAGTGGTATACAAAAAATTGACTCTTCTCATTCTTGCGGGAATATATAACGTTGTCAAGATTTGAAACATTTTGAAACATTTTAGGAAAATTAAAATGGATGCCCTCTTTATAACCCTCTCATAGATTATGCAATGCTGTTGAATAATAACACAGATTTTCTCACTTGACTTATGAATTATTAATTTAGATTTAGCTTTATTGATAATATTAAAACGTAAAGGAAATTATTTCGATAGAAAAATAAAAAGTTGAAACATTTTGCGTATCAGTTTATAATTAATAAAATTTGAGTTAAATAAAATTTTATATTATTAGCAAAAATATATTTTAAAAAAGCAAAAAACAAAAAAGGTGAATTTTAGGAACTGTAGTAATATTTTACTTCAAAATAAATTTTAACTGTTTATCGATCATTACGAATTTGAATGTTGCATTTAACCTTTTCCTTTAGAGAATTTTTTCTCGATATTTTATGGATTTAAAACATACAACTCGAACTTTTCTCATCTAAAATTAATGCCTGAATATATATTTGTAATTGGAACAGATGTCATAAATTCCCAGGGCCGCCATCTTGGAATTTTTCTTGGCGTGAAAACTCCTTTTCCGCCAAGTACTAAATGTCGCCAAGCATCGATTTATATGCAAGTTAGGCTTAAAGAAAATAAAATATAAATAATAAACAAAACTAGCTAAAGTGGCAATCAGTAATTGTTGTATGAGCGCGAAGCGCTCATTAACCGAAAAAAAAAATCACCGGATTCAGCAGTTCTCGTTGTGTAACAATCTCAAAATTCGGCAGTTCTCGCTGTGTAGCAATCTCAAAATATACAAAACTCAACACACCTTAACAGACATCTGCTTTCTTGAAAGCTCAAGTATGAAATACCTGCTAGCATCACCGTTATTTTTCAAAATAGGCTTACGAATACGCACTGACGCACTGTAAACAAACCTCCTTTATTTGTCAAAATTTCCTCACATTTCTTAATTACTCCAGTAAGAGCGCTTAAACGGACTACATAATCCATATTCAATCAAATACATCCAATAAATTTAACATAAAAATAATTGACAAAAACACAACACGATATCACAAGCCATATTCAATCAACTGTATATGCATCAAAACACGATCTGCCAAAAAATCGGGGTTACCAGAGCATGGTTACCATATCCATAATTACCGCTAACATCGCCAAGAAATCCAAAATAGTGGCCAGGTAACATACAGCATCTAAGCATTATAATTTATTGATGAATAATTAGAACTTTTTGTTTTTCTTCATAAGAAATTTTAGAGGAGTGAGAAATAGCCTAGATAAATGAAGTGGTTTTAAACACCTTCGGGACAATAGATGCATATATGCATCTTCAAAAAATGCTTACAGCACTTGTTTTTGATACCACTAAAAAATAACGGAGAATTTCATTTTTTAATTAAGACATTTACCTGATTGATAAACTAAATTTAATTATTTGACAAAAAGTGGTGTCAACCGAGTAAAATGCATGTAAAAGATGCTGGTTCGAACGGGTTAATGAGATAACGCCAAATCTAGTACATAGAAAGCGAAATTAAGTGTAATTTATTAGGTGCCAATTCTGACCATTTATTACAATTTGGAAGACTTGACAACTGTGATAAATTAGGGGATCACAACGAGTGGCACGTAGGCCAACAAGCTACCACTGTTTAACACTTTTAGGGGCAAGTAATTGTGCTTCAGTGATGTCGAAGTCACGCCGGAATCCGCAAAAACTTTTATTTTAAAATAAGGAAAAGCAATTTTACGACTTTTTACCACCAAATTTAGAAAAGAAAAATTTAAGAAGATTTTTCAGGTGCAAATCTTTATTAATCGTGGGTGGGATAAAATTATATACCACCGACCCTCAAGGCGGTAACTCATTAATTCTCGCTCCCTTCAATATCACGGTCTGAGGCGCTGTCATCGAAATACTCAAGGTCAGAGAACACGTGTAACATTATCACAGATCGACCGACTTCTCACTAGTGTTGGAACACCGGATTCACACCGGAAAATTTTGAATAGCAATTTTCTTTTCTTTTATTTGTGGAATAT
Organism: Maratus speciosus; assembly: GCA_963932465.1. Taxonomy (NCBI): domain Eukaryota; kingdom Metazoa; phylum Arthropoda; class Arachnida; order Araneae; family Salticidae; genus Maratus; species Maratus speciosus. The sequence continues at coordinate 307,230,002 of OZ010796.1, forward strand.
CTATCATCTTATAAAACAAAAATAAATATTTTAACTTACTGGTGAAAATTCGTAATCCCTAAATAAAAGTCCAGCCAGATGCGGAATGCAACAGTGTTGCCACAGTTTTTCGTAAATGATGAGTTAATTCATCTTATTGTATCAGAAACGAATATACATGCCAAACACCGTCAGGAAGCTCCAGGTTTTTGCTTTTCAAAAGATAGAAGTAGTTGAAAGCCAGTAACTAAAATGACATAATGGTATTTTGGGGGTATTAACCCCTTGAGGGACACCGGCATATATTATATACCACATACGATTAATGAAGTTTTACACCAGAAAATTTTTATTAAATTTTACTTCTCTAACTTTGGTGGAAAAAATAAAAGCCATAAAATTGCTTTTACTTATTTTGAAATAGAATTTTTCAAATATTCCGATGGGGATTCAGCATTTCACAAACGTAATTGCTTGCCCCTCAAGGGGTTAACATCTTACCAGGTATAAAAAAACGGAAACCAAAATGTATTGGAGCCAAAGGTATCCCATTTCAGCACTATTTTTCTCTAGCATTGTGTCATGCAACAGGTATTATGAATTACATAATTCTACATTCATTTTGTAAACAATGAAACTTATGATCAAAATAGTGATCCAAATCCTTATTTAAACAAGATTTAGCAAGTATTAGAACATGTAAATACTTACTTCCAACTGGGTGTGACTCCACAATGTTAAATAACTACTGTTGAAACACTGATGCTTTATAAACGTTGTTTGTCGTGGAGACAGTATAACCCCACGAAAAAGGTCTCCTTACGGAATAAAATCTTATATGTTGTGTGCGTCAAGCTCCGGTTACATTTGGTCACAAATTATATATACTGGGAAAGGTACTGTATTTGATCCGCAATACAAATATTTACCCTAGTCCATACAAGTCATAATGACTCTTATAAAACCTTTATTAAAAAAGGGATACGGTCTAATAACTTTTATACGTATAGATAAATTTATACTTCACCACAATTCACGGAGACGCTTCTGAAGAATCAAACAGATACATATGGGACTGTGAAACAGAATCGGAAAGAAATGCCACCAGAGCTGATGAAAAAGAAAAAGGAATATGACAAAATATAGCTTTTCGCCAAGCAAATGGAAAGACAAAAAAAAAAATGTTACAATGCTGTCAACGGCGCATACAAACACAACGGCTGATGTAATGTATTGCAACAAAGCAGTTAAAATTAACTGTGACAATTGATTATAATACAGAGTTCGCACTCTATTAAGCCACGCCTCAGTTTGTAAGGACTCGCATAAAACTATCTACTAGCTAAAGAATCGTGAAGAAAATTATCTTTATAATAATACTGGCGGTAGTGCCCTTAGAAAATGGGTCGTGGCTTAATAGCGTGCGAACCCTGTAATAAAAGTATTGGGAGGTGTAGATATTGTAGATTAGTATTTTTTGGATTATTCAATTGAAAGAAAAAGTGGGAAAACTTATTATAGAAAAGAAAATTTCATCTTTTAGATCAAATGATATTAAATTATTTCATAATTTACAGAAAGGAAGGTGGAAAGAAATCTCATATGATGTTCCGTTTGGAGTTGGTAAATTCTCTTCTGGAAAAATATCACTCATCGGAAAATGTTCCAAATAGACATCCCAGCTCAGAAGACGATCCCAAACGTTTGACAGAACGTCACTTTCTAAAACGAATACCTGCTTCAACGAAGAAACAGCCATATAGAGAGTGCCGAGTATGCTGATCTAAAAGGGAGGCAAATAATATTCTTATTCAAAAAGAAATTCGATATTTTTGCGCTGATTGTAAGTTGGACTTTCTATTGTACATATCACACTCGAAATACCAGTATTTTAATACAGAAAATGTAGTTTTATATAATTACGGCATTTGGGCGATTTAAAAGAACCAGATTTTCTCTACGATAATAGTGGTGTGCAAAAAGACGGAGACCTGGCAACTCTGTATATATATATATATTATTTCAAACTTTATTCTTAAAAATTTGTAAAGATGTGAAAAAAAAGACTTATTCGCTTTAATTTGTATGGTGTAAAACAACCTTTAAGGCACAGATTTCGTGCATTATGTTTTTTCTAGAAATGTGATTTTTTTATATAACATCTTTTTTTTGCATTAAAAAAACTAATTGCATATTTTATTTAGAAACCTTATAATTATTCAATTTCTGTTATAAAAAAATAGGTACTTTTGATGTTTTTTCGAAATATTAAGCAATCCTGAACCCCTTCGGGACAGGCGGTACTTACACAAATTTTATTCGGTTGGCACCACTTAAAAAAAAAAAAAAAGAGTTACTTGTACTTAAAAAAAAAAAAAAAAAAAAGCCCGTGAAAAAGCTCTTATCAACCCCTTAACCTACGATTTACGTCTCAACAGCTCCACGGTTTTGCAAATCCATAGCTACCACTAAAATTTAATAGAGATTTCTGCCTTGTTTAATCATGGAATTTCGACGATTAAATTAAACTATATTTACTGTGAAATTTTAGTGGTAAGAAGAATTTACATTTGGCTCGGTCATCGTACGCGGGCTATGCCCATTATTGTAGTTTAAGGGCTTAAACAAAGCAAATATTCCTTTCCTTCCTTATTGGTACCAAAAACAAATTCTGTACGCCCTCTTTGAAGGGGTATATATGCATTCATGGTTCAGAATGGCTTAAGTGGTTAAAAGTATAAAAATATGCCTTATTTAATAACAGAAATTTTGTGATAAAATAATGTGAAGATATCCTTTTAGAATTTATGGCGGCAAACAAAAAAAAGCAGTTATTGCAGCCTTATAACAGAGATTAATATATAGAAATATGTGGTAAAATGGATGACTGTTTTTTTTATTGTATGTATTCGACATTGTTTCAAAAGCTATAATTAATCGCAAATTTCAGTAATTAATAAAGCAAATATTAGTTTTTAAAAGTATTGGTACGAAAGTAGCGGTAGCATATTGGATAATAATGGCAGAAAAGCCAGTAAAGCGGATGAAATGAGCTAATTACATATTAATTTATTTACAATAAAAGAAAATTATTCTTTAAAATATTATTTTTTTTAAATATTGTTACTCTTTTTACTTGAAGTTAAATTTTGCACTAATTCAAAATATATTTTATTTCTACAACTCTTGTTCCAAAGATTAAAAAAAAATCGAAATCTTAATAAGATAATTGTGATACAGCTATGGACTAATTTAGTAGATTAAATAAACCTATTTAAAAGTACACGCCCACCAGTAATGCCATTTCCGCAGCTTTAAAATTGTCGAAAGATAGAGTTGATTGACACACCGTTATATTTTAGAACTTTCAAGTCATACCCCCGGACAAGCACTTCCATGTTACCGGTAAATTAGATTGCACACATGCCGTGGGTACCATGACAAACTATCCAAAGCAAAAACAGTGGGCTACTTTTTTAAAATTCAGATTTCTTAATTGGTACCGCTTTTTTGAAATAGTAAAATTCGACTTACTAAATGATTTATTAATTAAGGCAACAAGGAGAAATTAAGAAGGAGAATTTTACCATTTCAGAAAAGTGGTGCCAATCAAAAGATTTCTTGATTGGCACCACTTTTTTGACATACTAAATTTCGACTTACTAAATGCATATTAATTAAGGCAACAAGAGCTAATTAACAAGGGGAATTTTCCCATTTCAGAAAAGTCATGCCAATCAAGAAATCTGAGCTTAAAAAAAAGTAGTCCCCTGTTTTCACTTTGGATAGTTTAACATGGTACCGACGATATCAGTAAATTGCATTGTTGATTATAAGATATAAGAGTAAGGGAAAAATAATTAAAATTAAATCTATTATTTAAAATCTGTGGCTATCTTCTGAAATAAATTTATAGGAATACTTATAAATTAATAGGGATTCTAGAAGACAAAAGTGAAAAAAAAATATTTTATTAATACCGGAAGAAATAAATGAAATATTTCTTGGATACAAAATGAAGTACCTCATCTACTGTAATTTGATTTGATAAAGTTTCAGTTCTAGCAAAATTCCGTTCCCAGCGACGGTCTGCGACAAAGCGATATTAGTAAGTGTGCAAATTAAATATTGGAATCGGGCATAAATTAACACAGTTGCGCCATCTTGTGGATGGAATGGTAATCCATAGACGCGTGCTTTTAGTGTGACGTCATAGAAAACAGGATATCTACCATCTGCGAATATTTTTTAACCCCTTGAGGGGCACCGGTATATATTATATACCACCTACGATTAAAGAAATTTTACACCAGAAAAAATTTATTAAATTTTACTTTTCTAACTTTGGAGGAAAAAAGCCGTAAAATTGCTTTTACTTATTTTGAAATAGAATCTTTCAAAGATTCCGGTGGGAATTCAGCATTTCACAAACGTAATTGCTTGCCCCTCAAGGGGTTAAATCTTTAGTTACTCATGGAACCAAATTCGGTTTAAAACATTTATTGCAAAATAATGGCGTAGCGAGAGGGGTATTCAGGCGAATTTGATCCCACGAAGTTTCCTGTGCCTTGTCAGATACATTTCAGCTATTAATCAAGGTGAAAAAACTTTACAATTTTAGCGGTGTGAAGTAAGAAAACAGTTAGGCATATTCCTGTAGTTTAACCCCGTCCGCTACGTGGCGTGCGACCCTGATTGATGTGACCTCGCCTTTAATCTTGCGGTTACCTCTCCCATTTCAGATAGGACGCTTACTTATATCGCTTTGGTTTGGGACGCAATGGGAGGCAATCAGGGATTCCAATTCGGCCTGAATTTTTATTCAGAAATGTCGGGTTCCCAACGGAAATAAAGAACAACATTTTACGCTTTAGTTCAGGGTTGCCAGTTTGGTCTCCGCTTTTATTAAAAAAACTGGAATTCACACCAGAAAACGCTAAAAATATTTTCAAATTTATTTAATGTCAGGCATTTCTTGATTACTTAAAGTAAAAATTCTTCTTCAAAAATTTCTAGTCTGAAGTTGAAATTTCGGGATAAAAGTAGAGGCCAAACTGGCAACCCTGCTTGAGTTCATGGGCGATATTACATAAAATATAAATTCTTCTTCCAAAATTTACGGTATGAATTTGAAATTTCGGATTTAAACTGGGGGCCAAACTGGCAATCCTGGAGACACTCTCAGATAAGTTCATTCAAACCTTTCATTTCTTGTTTGGTGTTATACACTCATTGCCATAAAAATTTGCGCACCAAGAAATAATTGCGGGATCGTAACGAAACTTGGCATGAAGGTACATATCAGGCAGATATGCAAATGATTAGAAATGCAGCGTGATTGCGCATTGCGAATGCCACTAGAGGGCGTTGAAATTCGTCCTCTTTGGAGTATAAAACTGGTAAGCAGAACTTGTCTGAGTGTACCTTTTCTTTTGCAAAGAAAATGCTAAGATAGACATGCCGTTACGCAGCCATCGATGACAATATGAGCAGCTGTCAGAGTTCGAGAGGGGAAGAATCATCGGGATGATGGAAGCTGGGTGGTCAGCTCGGCGAGTAGCTCGTCAAGTAGGCCGTTCTGATTTTACTTTGAGGAGGTATTGGGACCAGTGGATTGAAGAGACATCATTTACACGGTGACCAGGCTCGGGACGCCCTCGACAGACCAGTCGTCGAGAAGACCGTCACATCATACGAAACGCACGCGTAGAGCCAACTGCCTCATTGGCCGCTATCCAGACACAGGCAGCACCTTCACTACGAATCCCTGTGTCTTCCCGAACCATCGCAAGACGCCTGGCTGAAGGAAATCTGGCATCGCGGCGCCCATTACGTGTGCTGCCAATGACACACACACACCGACGCCCCCGTTTGGAGTGGTGTCGCGCACGACGGGATTGGACTGCAACGGAATGGAACCAGGTCGTCTTCAGCGACGAGTCTAGATTCAATTTGAGCAGCGATGACAATAGTGTTCGTGTGTGGAGGCCCCGTGGTGAGCGCCTCAATCCTGCCTTCGCTTTACAGCGACACACTGCTCCCACAGCTGGTGTGATGGTATGGGGTGCAATTGCTTACGATACGCGGTCACCCCTAATATTGATCCGTGGCGCAATGACAGCCCAGCGGTACGTCCAGGACATCCTTCAGCCACATGTGTTGCCACTCGTGGCAGGCCTCCCAGGAGCCATTTTTCAGCAAGACAATGCTCGGCCATACACAGCAAGGATGTCACAACCCTGCCTCCGCCACATTACCACCCTTCCCTGGCCTGCTCGATCCCCAGTTTTGTCACCAATCGAGCATATCTGGGATCATTTGGGACGGCAAGTTGGACACCCTACGGGTTTGGTTGAACTCGAGGCGCGTTTATAGCAACTGTGGAACGAGATGTCTCAGGACATCATACGGAACGTGTATGCCTTAATACCGGCTCTTATCGCATTGTGCATTTGCGCTAGAGGGGTCCAGCAGAGTACCAAAATTTCCGTTCATTTGTATTTTTTTCTGCAATAAATGATCCTTTTTCTTTGATTTTCTACTCACTTACTTATATCACAGTAATACTTGCGAGTGTAAAATTTCGTTTCATTTGGACGTCTTTTTCTTGGTGCGCAAATTTTTATGGCAATGAGTGTATTTCCTTGTCATAATTGCCTGCATGGTTTTCTTTATTTTGAAAATTTGTATTTCCCTCCGCAGATTCTAAAAGAATGTTGTATTTCTTTTAACCCTTTAACTGTAGAACGTCCGGAAGGAGTCGATTCGACTCCGACCATATGATTTGGACCAGCAATTCTTTCAGAAAATAAGTTACATTTTAAAAATGCAGATTTACGTTAAATAAATCAGTCAAATAATTTTAAATAAAAATTCTGGTGTGAAATATTTTTATGAAACTTCAGGAAACTTTCCTAGCGTTCTAGTGTCAATTCTTGCTCCAGTGATATTCACGGGCTGTGTCTTTTATTCAGATTGTTTGATTTCCACCAGTTTTATAAAATAGTGTGATTGGCTTTATTATGGTGTCATATTACCTGTCATTAAAAACAATGAATATTTCTTTTTCGAGAAAGTGTTGCCAATAAGCAACATGAATTTTTAAATCGTAATTTAATGCGGTCGTTAAGTAGGCTTAAGCAATCACGATATGCCTGCCTTTAACTAAGGGAAGGAATTTTATAGTTAGTTACTGGTTTGAATGCAATTTTTTGAAATTTTCAAAAAGGCCAAACCTGCAATCCTGTTCCGAATAGAATATTGTTTATGCTACTTGTACATAAGGTAGCGAGCTGGCAACACTTCAGGTACAACAAAATATAAATTCGTCACAGTAAGAGTTAATTATTACTAGTTCAATCTTAAAATCTACATAATATTTAATATGAACCCGGTTATTTTAAATTTATCTTTTTATTCTCTTTACAGCTTTAGTATTAATACCAAAGATTTCAGTAAATAAGAGAACTTTTAGGGGGGTAAACACGAAAGAAAAGTCATGCTTCAAACTAAAAAAAATTAGGAAATACTAGTAGCCTGCGGGGTTGCCAGTTTGGCACAAACTTTTATTAACCCTTTCAGGGACAAGACACTTCCGTTAGTAAAATACAGAAAGGAATGAATGACACCGGAATTTACAAACAAATTTATTTGAAAATAAGTAAAATCTTTTCTTCACGTACTTAAAAAACGAAAATTTTCAAACCAAAATTCTGGTGTCAATGTCCCATTTAGGTATTAAAATTAGGTGGTCCAAAAATGAACCACCGCCCTTGAAGGGGTTAAAGAATTCGGATTCACACAAGAAATAGCTATAAGTATTTTCAGATTTATTCATAGTTGCCAACATCCCGTTTTTTTATACCAATATTTTTATGCAGAAATACTCGTTTATGCAATCGCACGATTTTTGCAATTAAATAAAAAGAAACTTTTTGTAAGAATTTACTGGGATTAAAAAAATCGGGAGGTTGACAATCACGCTCATTTCATGTCAGCCATTTCTTGGTTACTAAAAGTAAAAATTCTTAAAAACATTCCGGTCTGAAGACGAAATTTCGGGATAAAAATGTAGGTCAAACTGGCGACCTTGGTAGCTTATTTTACTTCAATGCGCGTCTGTTATTACAACAGGCTGCAGGAGAGTAAAGTATCCTCGTATACGCTCATTAATTTGATAATAACTTTGCATGCTCGAAGTATAATAGTCCAGACTTACAGCGTACGCAGTACTAATTCAAAGCTCAAAAACCTATTCGTATTTCAGTCAGGTTTTGCAGCGATTAAAAATTAATTTAACGTTTGGAGTTCCAATCTTTTAACTTTCACGATTTTTCAATAACTTGACAGAATACCTTGGCGGTTTTTATTTTAAGGTAAAATTTAACGAAATATCCAAATATGACACCAATACGATCCAAATATGAAAATGGTCCAGTCTGGGACAATTTCTATATGCAGACGATGATATTAACCCTTTAGTGCGCAGCTTTGTATATATGCAAACAACAGTGTTTTGAATTTAATAGATTATTTTATTCGTAAAAACCAAATTCACACTGGAAAAATTAAAAAAGCATTATCTTCTTTAATTAATAACAAACATTCCGTACTTAAATAAAGCGAAATGAACCACTCAATCTTTCTGGTGTGAAGTCAGATTCTCTGAGCTACGTAATTTCTAGATCGTATTCTATCATGGGAATTAAAGGGTTAAATGTTAAGTTTTATAAAATAAATAATTATATAAAATATGGTATTTGGAGACATACTTATTAAAATATTTACTAATTAGCACTATTATAGCGTAAAACAGTCACACGACAGTAGTTTTTACTTACATTGCATATGTGCAACAGAAGAAAAGATCGACGTATTATATGAAAAATGTATCTCTGATTTTTTTAATTATTTTCCCTTTGTAATAAACCTTTCAGAGAATCATATATAATTTTTTTGAAACAAAATAAAAAATCGCGCATTTAAGGGTTAAGCCAAATTTAAGTATTGAATTAATCGGTAGATGTTATAATTAAACTTTTGATACAAATCATGTTTTTGCACGATCATTTGTGGCAGAATTCAAAGGGGCTGAATAATTTTTCTTCCAGGACTACCTTTTTAACATAAAAATATTAAATCAATATTTAAGTTATAATCTGTCATAGAATTTTGATTTATTTTTATCCGAATTGAAACCACTGATCAAATTTTGAGTGTAGAAACGTGAAATTTATGTAAAATATGAAGAGGCATATCATTAATGTACCAATAATACTAAATTGATTTCGAAGCAGAGAAATATAGTGTTTCTACCCCTATGCATAAACGGTAATTATTGAGGTTAATGACTTTATCATGTGCGATAGAAATATACGGTGATGTGTAAAATGATAGGAACGGTGCAAAAACAAAGAAATTTGTTTGCGGTTGCTATGCAAATAAGCAAATCTTTGTGTTAATATGAAACGATATTTCAATAATTATCAAATGATTATCATATTTCAATAATTATAGAAATGAATTCAATAATTCCATGCGTACTTCTAGTGCACGGGTGTCAATCGTGGCCAGTCGGATACCACTATTTATTTTAAGAAATACTCGACTTCTTGAATCGGAGTTTTCGATAACTGGATAAGGCAGTTATTTCTTGTACGAGGAGTGTTCAAATGGAAGTGTTTCTAGGTGTGTATCCATGAGATGCGCAGAGGCAGAATAGAGACAGATACATAGATAGAAACAACAATATTTATTGAGTGAAATGCATGCAAAGTTTGTTAAAAAATCACCCATGGCGTTTCGGCAGGCGTCCCACAGGAGTGGGACGCGTCCTAAGACCACAGGAGTCGGCTTATGCAATGTAAGTATTCCTAAGACCACAGGAGTGGGCTTAGGAATGTTCCTAGTTCCGTCCTCGAAGAACGATGTCGGTTGATCATGGAACCAGTTCAGAATGTTGGTGACAATATTGTGAACAGTACTGTGGAAACATTAAACTCATTTGCAACTTAACGAATGTTTCGACGTCGATTTCCTTTGATTGCCAATGTCCGCAATCAGCTTCTCTTTCACAACTTTGTGCACCTGACCAGGACGCAGCAAATCCGTTGTCCCCTGTCGAGCGTCGCTAAACGTTCTCGCCCACCTCTTCACCGTGGGCTTAGACACACACGTGTCACCATACACAGCGAGCATTCTGTGATGAATATCCACCGGCTTACACCCTTCCAGTGTTAAAAACTTAATTACAGCTCGCTGATCCGTTTTGGATGCAGTTGCATCCTCACCAGTCATTTTCAATCAAATGCCACGTCTTTACGAATGAAGTTATCAGAAATATGCTTGCTCTTGCACACGCGTGGTACATACACCTTCACTATCACGTTTGTTTCACGAAAATACATTGAAAACTGTTCTCGTGCGACGCTTCGAATCACTTTCATTTGAACACGCCTTATAAATTTATTGATATTCGGCGGCCACAGTTTGACGCCCCTATTGTAGCGTAAATCACATAGGTATAAATTACTACGATGTTTGGTTACCAGTATTTTAGAATATAAAAATGTGACTCCTTTTATCGGAGATATCTCATTAATTGGATAAGGAGAAGGAAACTTTTCGAAAATAACGGTAGCCAAAAAGCATATTAGTTATCAGCTTTGTGACTTACACTACAAAACCCATGGAATTAGCCTAAAGTAATTGTTTACAAAAAATATATTTTTTGATCAATTTAAATATATATACTTCGCTATATTTATGCTGGAGCAAAATGATATGAATGCAGTAAATATTACGTTACTGTAGCTCGTGATGGATGAATATTTTCGCGTATCATTTAAGAACGCGTTTAAATGAGATTCTGTGCGCATTCGTTTAGTTATCGAAATGATTTGACGATAGGGTGGTGAAAATGCTTTCTGAGATCGAAAGAGGGTAAATTCTTACTTATAACTACATCGGAATGTCACTTTAAAGATTTGGTGATAAAAATAAACGTTGACAGACTGTCATTTTCAATTTCTTACAGAATTCAACTACTTAAGTTACTACGAAATCTAAAGGGAGGAGAAGAAATCTTTCAAAGTAATCCGTAAGTTTATTGTTCGTACGATTCCAAGAAAAATAATGACATCAAAGGAAACTGGAAGTCAGATAAATACAGCAGCATCAGTATGGACTGTTATAAGAGCAATAAATATGTTGGGGATACTAACATTGGTAAAACAACGTGGGTGTCCGCGTTTAACGCCTGGTAATAAAAAAAACATGCATTCAATTTCCAACGAAACATCTAAAGCAACATACGATTTGGTCTAAAATTATTTTAGCAATTAAAAAAAGCTTAATTTCGATGTTACGGATGGTATTCATTCATACTTGTATGACTTTCGAAAGAAAAAGGACATATTTCCTGCGCGTCAAGTAGGTGGAGTCACCCTAATGGCTTAGACTTCCTTTTCCTCGGGAGGTAAGCTTAGAATAGCTTTTCGAGAAGTACGACTAATTAGAAATACCTTAGCAAATGTTAGAACGACATTTGTTGAAGCAGAGTGAAAAAATATTCCGGTTTTAACACGTTGAATGCCACGTCTGTCATCCGTGACTGACACTTATAGATTCTGTAACGGGAGTCTTATTTCGTGGCCTAAACTGAAAGACAGACAAAATAGACTTGGCATTCAGCGTGTTAAATGTATTTTTCAACCAGACAATGATTCTATTCACACTAAAAAAGACACAGAGAAGTGGTTTTAAGGTAAATAATTCTCCCAAATTTGATTGACCGGGCAGTGGTCCAGACCTAAAACCCATAGTAGACGTTTGGGGTACTAGACTGCGCAATATGTATAGAAAAAATCGTCAAAACATCCAGTATAACTTGAAAGCAGAATTAACCCAGGCGAACGGGCGCATAGCCAGTGTCTGAATGGTTTTTACTTTGTCACCAATAAGAACAAATAATAATCGTCACCTTATTTAATCGGAGAGAATTTTGCGATAAAAGAAGTTGAAGATTACTTGTAAAAAGATAGTGGTCGCAATTGTCAAAATCGTACGCACTCCGGGTGTGTCAGGCCTGGCGCGCGTTCTCCCGGGTTAAGAGCTGCCATTTGTGAGGTATGGATTGTTTTATCACCTCAAAAGTTTCGAGAACATCGAAACCATGTAAACTCTATGCCGAAATGTTGCATTGAAATTATTAACCCTTTCCGGCACGGGCGATTCTTGTTGTAAAATGATGAAATGATTGACTGTCACCGGAATTTTAAAACGACTTTTTTAGAAATTAAAAACATGTTATTTTAACTATTTACTTTAACAGCTAAATTTTACTAAAATATTCTTGGTGCCGTTCGTAAGTTTGGAATTAAAATTAGGAAAAGGGTCGGAAAGGGTTAAACACAAAAGAAGCCCAATCGACATGTAATATTTCTATAATATAGAAAAATTGTTCTGCTCTTATCATTGCTCCTATTGTGTATACGGTAAAAATACAATGCATTATATTGTATTTATAACAGCTATATTACATTCGTTTCTTTATGTTTATATTTCCTATTTAGCTTCATAAAAATAATTTATATGCTTTATATGTGGATAAATATAATTATATTTTATATTTAGTCAAGTACATGATCGTTTCTATCATTTGGCACCCCTGTTTATAATGAAGATAATTGTTTCGAACAGTGGTAGAAACAGTTCCTTTTTGGTTAAAGCCCTGTATGGAAATTCAAAAACATTTCTGCTGCCATCTGGCTGTAAATTTTAAAAGTGTTGCCGTGCTTAACTCTTTGGCTACTGGTGGAAACATATGCGTCCCATTGGACTATTTTTTAATACTATACGTACCACTTCTTGAAAAAATATCTCTGCCATTTTTTAAGAGAAATATAGCACGGCTCCTACTGCTCCGTTTTCCAAAAACCACTATTTTTTAAGAAAAACGTTCATAGTAGGTTTTTGCAACAATTGCAAGAAAAATATGCTTCCAGTTAAGTTTCTACGATTTTTTTAAGGAAGATATTTCTTTGAAAAAAAGTGGTGTACAAAAAAACGGGCCGAGCGAGATCCCTGAAATATATCACATGCAATTTTTTTTGTAAATTTTGGAACGATTGAATTTAGAAGCGGCACTCAGTTCTCCCCTTGCCTGTGACGCCCGAACGCAGTTCAGGCAACGCAAATGCGCCAATTTTGGAATGCCTGACCTGAGTTCCGGCAAGAGAAAAATCGGGATTTTCTCATTTTCAGCATCATATTTTATGCAAATTTTTCGGCAAATGTGTGACGTGACGTAATGGATTAACAGTATGTATATATAGTGTGTCAAATAGAATGTCCTTTGTCTGGCGGAAGGATGGAACGGTAAGGAAAATTACTACATATTTTAGGCAAATCATGTTAAGTCTAAGTGGTAGCCACAATGTTTATTGATTTTTAGAAACAATTATTTACATTGGATTAAATTTCAAAGAAACATTAATTTACTTCGAAAAGTGCAGGGATAAACCTTGGGGACGGTAAGACTACCAATAAAGCCACGATGTTTGAAATTGATATTTAAACGCTGATTTAAATTTTGCAGTCAATTTCCTGTCAAAGAATTTTAGACATTCTTTTTCTAGCACACTTCTGCATGAGAAAAAACTTGAAAAAAATTATGTGGCTGCATCTGAAGTGATTTTCTGTATAATTTTAGAAGAGGAACGGTAAGGAATCTAAAACCCAGGGACAGAGTTAGATACATAGGAGCTCTGTTCTTTTTTTTTTTTTTTTGAAATATGTGGTCCTAGTCTGATTTAACCTCGCTGAATTTCTTCAATGTTCGCAATGTTGGAATCAGACGATGATAAAGAATACTTGTTAGGTTCTTCATGCTCAGATACCAGTATTTCAACAGAAGAGTATGACTATTCCAAAAGTGACGACAAAAGTAAAACTCTTTCATGCCGAACCTGGATGCCGCTTTGTTTGAAAAACCTTCCTCCAGCCTCGCCAAGATTCCCATTCCAACAAACACAAGTGGGAGTAACAATTGACACCTCTACATTTACTCAAGAAAAACAATATTTTAAGCTATTTTTCGATGACAATTTGGTTCACACCGTTACGGAAGAGACTAATAAATTTGCATAACAATGCATTCAAAGGCAACATCTGAAGTCAAAAAGCCGATTAAAATGGTGGGTACCTACAAACGACAAAAAAATGAAAATATTTCTGTTGCTTCATGTTTTGAAGGGTATTATTCAGAAGCCCGATGTCTCAATGTTTAGGTAAAAAAAGACATGTCTTCCCTCATAGCATGCATGGTCACAGTGACATCATTGTGACGTCACTGTAAGTCACTGTGGTCACGTCACATCTGTGACCAAAACGCCACCACTCAGTGATGTCACATTGTGACTGAGATGTGAACTTCTTAGAAAACTTTAAAAAATTACAACAAATAATAAAAACATGTTATTTACTGTAAGAAATATTTTTCTGCCGGATTTAAAATTTTTTAAACCGTGGTCCAAGTTGCCTCTGTGCCTCTAACCAAAACTTTTTATTTTCATATAACATAAAATGTAATTAATTCATTAGGACACAAAAAGATTTCCTAATTATGCGAATTTCATATTATTAAAAAATGTTTTAGGTAAACAGACCTCGACTTATCTTTTATAAAGATTTTTGTAAATGATCATCTGTTATACTAGAAGTTTCTCAAAGAGTAGTCGAAACAGTTCTGTGGTTCCAAACTAAAAACTTTCTATTACAGTTAAGTCTGCAGCTTTTAATGAGCACGCAGAAAGCGTCTTCAAAGTTTAGTCATATATGCATTTCTTGCTTTATAATTTGCATTCAAGTCATTTTTTTTCCTCTTAGTGTTTCACTATTTTAGCTAACTTTTTTTTTTTAATTCTACTTCTTTCAGACGTTTAAAATAAAATTGACATTTTCCGAATATAAAATTTATGTTCAATTTATGCAAAGCCCATGACATAATTAATTATTCATATTTTATTTTTTGTTTTCAAAATATATCTTTAAAAATTATTTTACAAGATGTTTTATTCTACAGAAAATTAATATTAAAAGAATGACAGATTGACAAAGAAAAACTCATCTCTTCTCGATAATCTTGTTGTATTTTTTAGAAGATATTTTGTATATATTACCTGTGATACAAATTTTACTTTTTAAAAAAAGAGGGGAGTCTTCATTATTACCATTAAATTAATTTGTACACATTTTGAAAAATTAAGCAATGTTTTATCTAGTAAACTCTAATTATGGATAATATTATTATTATAATTTACATAAATGAAACTTTACAATTCAATAAAACTGATAAAAATAAAAGGTGAAATACAATAAAACATTTCCAAGCAGGAAATTGAATTAGAGACAATTTGATAAAATTATTACGCATTTAATTTCCTTCCAAAACTGTTTATATATAAACAAATAAAACCGAAAACATCTGCTTCGAACTTCGAAACTTAAAAATCGTCTGCATCTGCACTATTTCATTTGTTACGACTCGACCGCGGAATAACGGATAAAAGTAACAGTGAAGCTTTTTAGAATAAACGCGGGAAGTTCTGTGGACACTGGACAGCATAGACGTGTTGACATGGGTTTAAAAACTGAAACAAGAACGTTATCAGGCTATAAGTTAGTTCAGCTAACAAAATATAAACCCGAGAAAATTACGGTAGCTTTGACTTGTTGAAGATGATTCAAGTCATTGCTATCGTACTTATTATCGGATTTAATTGGTTCCCCAAAATCGAAGTATCACGTACAACGTCAATGAAATTAGGTATGTAAAAATATTATTTTTCCTGTTTGCTTTTTTTGAATCACAACAATTTTAGTTAGCTTCTCATAAACATGCTGTAGAACATAATTATTTCATTACATTTATTTTTTATTTTATTGAAATATCTAAAATATTATTTTCCCTATTTGCTTTTTTTTTTAAATTACTATGATTTTAGTTATCTTCTAATAAACATGTTATAGAACATAAATATTTCATTACATTTATTTTTTATTTTGTTAAAATATCTAACTTCCTTTTCAACAGCTTTGATCAGATTATTAAAATTAGTGATATAAATTGCATTTTAATCTGGTTTATTTTCTTATTTAAATATTTGGTTAAAACCACATGGCGTCATAAATATGAAAGTAAATGGACAAGTATTATAATCAATCATTAATATAATTAATAAACATTTAAAGATAATTAAATTATTTAAAAAAGGGCTTTTTATGGAATAAAACTATTGGCAAACATAATTTTTTAATTTTGTATTAAGTGATGGTCTTAAACAATTTGCATTGCATGTTTTTATTTAAAAAAATTGCATCTTCTCAGAAGAGGAATTTATAAAAAATAAGACACAACGGAAACGTATACTATTAAAAGAGATCGTAGATATGTAATGTTAAGGAAAAAAATGATTATTTAATGTATTATTCAACCTGAGAAATGTTTTAAAATCTATAAAGAAATAGTCATAGCGGGTGGAAGCTTTTCAGTTGTTAAACATTCTTACTGAAATGTTTTCAAAGTGAACTAGAAGTCTGTTGGCAAATGAAAATATAGAAGTTACGCAATCAGTAAGTGTTTAAATATGATTTTACTTTAAAAATAACGCAAATACTTGAACGGTAGGAATCTAAAATGTAATAACCATCTTTTATTATTTACTTTTTTCTGGATAATTTTATCATTTTATTTCCTGAATGATTTTATCGAGATAAATTTCAAAGTATCGATATTATACACTCTTTATAAACAGCGT
Organism: Maratus speciosus; assembly: GCA_963932465.1. Lineage (NCBI taxonomy): Eukaryota > Metazoa > Arthropoda > Arachnida > Araneae > Salticidae > Maratus > Maratus speciosus. The sequence goes on from OZ010796.1 coordinate 307,246,798, forward strand.
GATTAAAATGGATTTCTTATTTATAATTACCATAATCTTGTAAATAAAATATTAGTAATAATAATGAACCTATGTGTGGCTCTATTTTGTGTTTATGGTCTCAATTTGTATACTTTATTTACATTAAAAAGTAGTTAACCATTTGATAATGTCTTCATTATTTTGTTTTATTGTGTCATATAAAAATAAATATGATTATTTGTATTTCTAATACAATATATACAGTAGAGCGCCGATTGTCCGAACAAGTCGGGACCGACCCTAGTTCGGATAAAGGGGCAGACAGTTTAAGGGATGTTCCTGACTATTCTAAACCTTCACATTTTATCTAGGTTTAGGACTGACAGCACCACTTAGTACTGGAGTGCTTAAAAATTGTTTTTTTAATTGTTTTTTGTTTACTTTTTTATTATTTAATTTTTTTTTTTCTCTTTTTATCATTTTCTAAACTTCAGAGATTATAATTTAAGCAAAAAATAAATTGGAAGTTAGGTGTTTTTTTTCTTTTTTAGAGAGAGAAATATTTGGGTAATTGGAAATTCGGTTAAAAAGAATTCTTTGTGAGAAATATGCTGCTCGGATATTTGGAAGTTCGGTTAATTGGAGTTTCGATAATCGGCGTTCTACTGTATTTATAAAACTTTCACCAGACTTTATTCTAAAAATTTCGTTGTAGATTCTAATCTCTTTGTACTATTTATGATAATATCAGGGTTATATATGTCATGGCAACATATATCCAGCCAGATAGATCTTTGGCAAAACATAAAAACTTTCATATTAGACGCAAAATAGAGTAGCTGCGGTGCTGTGTTTTATAAGCAATAAGGTATTATTGTTTTAAAAAAATCATAGATAGTAAGAGTTATTTTTATAATATATAATTTCATAAATAAAAATGTAATTTTGGCAATCAATTATTAAAGTTATTTTTTAATAATCAAAAAGTTGTTTTATATATGGATTTTACTTCAAGCAAACCCTGATGTAAAATAAATTAACCCTTTGTATCCCCGTTATATGCATACCCAAAAGTTTTACTCACTTTTACAGTGAGCTTAAAAATACGATTTTATTTATTGCTGCTATCTTCCAACATAACGAGTATTGCCGAAATTGTTCTTAGAATTCTCAACATAATGATACTTGTGATACTCAGTTAATTTTCTATACCAAAGCTGTATTTTTCATTTGAGTAGTTTCAAATGGTTATTGCTAAAATGTACATCGTAAATTTTGTAATGCATGTATGTGGCATAAAAGACGTAAACAATACGTATATAATGACTATATGGCACATGATGAGCGTTTCGAGTGTATATATATATATATGTATGTATATAACGCTTGCATAAACTTCACACTGATCTTAGCAATGTCGTTACTGCAATTTTTGCATAATCAAATTTATAGGGGCCTCTATAACAAAGAAGTATCCTATTTTCTCAGCCCCAACTTATTTGAATTACAATCATATATATATATATTATGGTAATCAATATCATAAAACATATAAAATTTAATTACTTAATATCGGCATTTCTTTTTATCTTTCATTTTTTTTTATTATAAATGTTGTGTAATCGAAAAAATTCAACTTCACCAGTGCTTCGAGTTTATAATGCGTATTAAATGAAATAAATTAATTTCATTCAGTATTTTCTATAGCTTAAAGAATATAAAGAGTACTGTATATATTATAAAATATTATATTTTTAACACAAATTTCATTTTGATAAAGATTTGAATATTTAAACAAATTGTTTCTTTGGTAATTTTAATGCTTTTAACAAATAGCTAATTTTGAAAAAAAAAAATGCGATAGATCGATCATTCAGTTGTCTTCAATATTCTCATTTATTGCAATAGTAAAGAAAGGTGCAACAAAAATTTAAGTCTGCGGGGTATTGCATTTTGATTCAATAAAATTCTTTTGGTATACCCTTGTTATAGCGGCCCCCAAGTTTTAATTGCGATGTATCGCCGAAGTATATTAACGTTATAGATGTGAATGATTTTACAACATGCATAATTATGACTATGCGTGACATGCATACGTGTTTACAACTGTATAAGTATGTCATAGTGTGACTTCACAACATTGCCACTAGTCACATATTCGTGACAACGTTAATTACAAAATCGTTACAAATCACACAATTTTCACAAATTTGTCACAATGTGACTTCAAAGCAAGTGTCGCTGTCGTCACAGAATCATCACAGTGTTAAAGACAATTTCGTCACAAATGACACATATTTCACAAATTGATCTCAATGTGACTTTAAAGCATTGTCACATTCGTCACAAATTCGTCACAAAGTTAATACCAAAATAGTCACAAATGACACACTCTTCACAAATTTGTCACACCGTGACTTCACAAAGTCGTCACAATGTGACGTCACAGAAGAGCTCTAAAACGGCCATAACGACCTCACATTCTAGTCACAATGACTTCACATCGACGTCACGTGACGTCACATCGACGGTCACAATGTCACAGCGTGACTTCACAACGACGTCGACGTGACGTCACCATGCCTTACGGGTTGAAACTCCATTCTTTCGCAATGTTATGTCCTACGACAGATTTCAAATGATACAAAAATATTTACATTTTGTGAACAATGAAGAATTCGACCTTGAAACACACCCTAATGCAAAACTGCACAAAATTTGGCAAATTTTTAGTTTCTTAATGCCAAATTTTGTTCACTTTACTTCCGCGCTCATGATTTCACTGTTGATGAAAGCCTGGTGCGATATAAGGGTAGATTGGGATTGATCCAATACATGCCTCTAAAAAGATTTCGGTTTGGCATAAAAACATTTATGCTATGCGAGAGCATCATCTACACGGGAAAGGGCACAAAGCTTGACAGCTAGTATGCACATCTTGGCAAGTAGTTGAAATCTCTGTTAGGCAAATGATATATTTTGGTCTCAGATAATTATTATACTTCTCCACAGTTAGCTGATGAGCTTGTGCAACAATATTCTACAGACATATACGGAACTGTACGGGCTATCAGGAAGGACTTACCACTCGATTTAAAAAATAAAGAAAGGTGACGTTCTGGCTTTCCAGCAAGGGAAAGTCACAGTCCTGAAATGGCACGACAAGAAAGAAATTTACCTGCTTTATTCGGTCCATACTGCAGAATTGATTGAGATGGAAAATTGGAAGAAACAAAAGAAACTGAAACCTAAAGTAGTTCTTGACTATAACAACGCAATGGAAGGTGTTGAAAAAGTTGATCAACACCTTACAGACAATCCCATTGCCAGAAATCGTGGAAAGAAATAATACGCAAAGATATTGTTCCATCTTTTGTATCAAGCACTTTGGAATTCCTTTACCATTTATCAGTCGTCAGGGGGTGAAAAATGTAATATGGACTAGAGAATCTCAATTGTGGAACAAATCATTGAAGATACTAAGCCATATATATTCAGCCGACAAGACCGGGGCGTCCTAACTCAGGGCTTCTTGCGACATACTTGTCGACAAATTCCTGAACACATTCCCCCAACGGAGAAAAAGACACTGTTTCCTTTGTTGTCGTAAAACTGATGAAAAGGGAAAGAGTATACGAAGGGAGACTCGAATTTATTGTAAAGAGTGCGATGTAGGCTTGTGTGCCGTGCCATGTTTTCGTATAAATCATACTGCAAAGGATTTGCGAAATTCAAAGGAATCTGAGGGACATGGAATTCATGACAGTTGATAAAAATAATAATATTGTTATACTAGTTTATTATATATTTATCTTGAAAATTATGTCATTTGATTTATTTTCCTATAATTTGAGCAAAAATTACTGTAATCCATTAAACTTCAGTGCGCAGCTTTGTATATCGTCGGCACCATGTCAAACTATCCAATGTGAAAACAGCTGTCTACTGTTTTTAAATTCAGATTTCTTGATTGGCACAACTTTTTGGAAATAGTAAAATTCGCCTTATTTAACCCTTTTAAATGACATTAATTAAGGCGATAACAAGGAGAATTTTACCATTTCAGAAAAATGGTGCCAATCATGAAATCTGAATTTTAAAAAAGGAGCCCACTATTTTCACATTGGATATTTTTATATGGTACCGACGATATATGCAAACATCAGTGTTTTGAATTTAATAGATTTCTTTTATTCGTATATACCTAATTCATACCAGAAATTTAAAATAGAAATGTTTGTTTTAATTAACAATAGGCGTTCCGTATTTAAATAAAGCGAAATTAACGATTGAAACTTTCTGGTATGAAGCCAGATTATCTGAACTACGTAATTTCTAGAAAGTATTCTATCATGGGAATTAAAGGGTTAAATGTTAAATTTTATAAAATAAATAATTATTTAAAATGAGGTATTTGGAGACATACCTATTAAAATATTTACTAATTTGTAATACTTTAGCGTAAAACAGCCGCACGACAGCAGTTTTTACTTGTATTGCCGGTGTACAATAGAAGAAAAGATTGGTGTATTATATGAAAAATATATCTCTGAATATTTTCATTATTTTTCCTGTGTCATAAACCGTGTCCTGAACTTTCAGAGAATCATATATAATTTTTTCGAAACAAATTAATAAATCACGCATTTAAGGGTTAACATTTCCCATATATGTTAAAATATTGAACATAGCAGCTATTTCGTTTATTTATTTATTTTTAATAATCTATTTCTCAAATTTTGATGATAATAACGAACAAAATTAAAGAGTTTTTTTCCCATTTTTGGCACGTTTTTCTCAAATATACTCCACAGGCAAGGGTTTAAACAAAGGGTTAACGAATATTTCTACGAAAATGGAAAGCATTCGGTTTCCGGCACTCCTTTCTTAACATTAACGCTAGAACTACTGTGAGCCGCCATTTTGACGGCTACCATATGAATATGTTTCGGTACAAACCAGATATTTGATTATGAAATATATATAAAACATACAAAGAAGAAAAGCTTTAAATAATAAAGTTAAACCGTTTTATATCAAAATTCTGATGTGAAATATTTTTATAAAACTATTCAGAAAATACTGAAATGAGTAATTGACACCAGAATTTACAAGCGAATTTATTTCAAAATATGCAAATGCTTTTGTTTATGTACTTAATATAAGGAAATTTTTCATTCCAATATTCTGGTGCCAACATGGCATTTAGGGATTAAAATTAGGTGTTTCAAATATGAACAACCGCCCTAAACTGTTTAATTCAGTACTATCCCAGTGAGACCCTTGCATCCATTTAAGAGTGAAATGGAATATGGATGGTAAGGAAGAGACGTTAAGGAAAATTACCACCTATTTTTAGGCAAATCATGTTAATCCCAAATGATAGCCACAATGTTCAGTGATTTTTAGTAGCAGTTATTTACATTTAACTAAAAAAAATGATTTACCTCTAAATGTGCAGGAATAAATCTTGGGATGGTAAGACTACCAATAAAGCAACAATTCTTAAAATTGATATTTAAATGCTGATTTAAATTATGAAGTAAATTTCCTGTCACAGAATTACAGTCATTTTTTCCCGAGTGTACTTCTGCATGAGAAAAATTTTGAAAAAAATTTTGTGGCTGCATTTGGAGTTATTTTCTGCATAATTTTAGCAAGAGGGACGGTAAGGATTCTAAAATCCATTGACATCAGAGTAAAAAAAATAATGATAACCATAAAAATGTGTGCAGGTTAATCTTTTGCTAGATATTTATATAAAACAATTGTCCCAATTTCAGGAAAAAATTACGTCGATTTACTTTTATTGAAATAATTTTATAAACACAGCTCCAAACTTAAAAATCAGCATCCTGGACATGGTATGATAAGGAATTTCATGGTGCATTTCAACCCTCCCCCCAACTTCGTCAAAATCTTATTTACATCGTTATTATTGTTATACAATCATGCAATGGGATATTTTCCTATATAAGAAATAAAAATCCCCCAGGAATATTTAATAAATAAAAAATATTATTACACGACTTAACACTTTAGTGTGCAGGTTTACAAAGAACAGTGTTTTGAATTTAATAGATGTTTTTATTCGCATATACCTAATTCACACCAGAAAATTAAAATGACATTAATTGCTTTAATTAATAACAGATATTCCGTATTTAAATAAAGCGAAATTAACCATTGAAATTTTCTGGGATAAGGACAGTTTCTCAGAACTACGTAATTTCTAGAACGCATTCTATCATGGGAATTAAAGGGTTAACGGTTTGATTTTATAAAATAAATAATTACAGAAAATAGGGTATTTGGACGCATACTTATTAAAATATTTATTAATTTGTAATATTTTAGTGTTAAACAGCCACACGACAGTTTACACTTATTTGTATTGCAGATGTGCAATGGAAGATAAGATTAACGTATTATATGAAAAATGTATCTCTGTTTTCCTTTCATTATTTTTCCTGTGTAATAAACCTTTCAGAGAATCATAAATACCGGAATTTTCGGCGTATAATCCGCGGATCAAACAATTCTGTTTGGACCCAGAAATTTTATTTAGTTATTGAAGCCAAATGTTTACCATGATTTAAGAAATTACATTTTATTTTAAAATTTTTCTGGGCCGAAAAATGATTGTTTGATCCGCGGATTATACGTCGGAAATTACGGTAATTTTTTCGAAACAAAATAAAAAATCACGCATTTAAGGATTTAAAGTCAAAATTACGTGAGAATGCCTCATATACAGCTCTATGGATCATATTAATGGATGCTCAAAAGAAATCCAGCACATTTCTGGATACGGACGATATTTACTGAAATCTGTTTCTGAATGAGTACAAGAAACACAATTTTGCTATCTTACTTCTTTAAGATTTTATGAAATGTTATTGTAGTTAAGTAACACTCATTTACCTCGTGTATTTGAATCACTTTTAGACTTTTGTACAGCATCTAGAAAGTTGATTCCCACCAGAAAATGTGTCAAATTTCAATAATATGACCACAATCAATGTTCCAGTCAGCGCGCTCTATGGCCACTTTATGCTATCAGTTCGAGAAACATCACGTGGAATAATTGCACGTGGTCGTGGTAGAGTAAAAGGGTATACTGTCTTCCACGTTAGAATGTTCCGCAGGGTAAGTTAGTGGAGCAGAGTTGCCAGATTGGCCTCCATTTGCATTTCGAATCACGGTTGCTACTTTGGTCGCCATTTTTGTTCCAAAATTTCAAATTCTCACCGGAATTAACAAAAGAAGATTTAGATTATGTAATCATGAAATGTCTGTTATTATATAAAGCAAAAAATGTCATTCTTAATTTACAGTATGAAATCGGAATATTTTATTAAAAATGGAGGCCAAACTGACAACCATGTTTCGAATTTTCAACTTCACGCCGGAAATTCCAAAGGAGATTTTTTATTTTGAGTAATAACGAAATATCTGCCATTAAATAAAACAAAAAATACTATTTTTAATTTCGGGTATCAGTTTGGATTTTTTGAATAAAATTTGAGCCGTACTGGCAACCTTAGACCGGGCGCTTCCGATCCAATATCTACTGAAATTCCGGACTAATTGTCCTTGAACATCTAGGATGTAAAGAACATGATTGATTTCATACATAGCTGCCAACTTGTACGGATTTTTGCTACTACTAAAATTTAACAGAAATGTCTACCTTATTTATCAATATTCACTACAATTCTGCGATTGAATTAGGCAAAATGTTCTATTAAATTTTAGTGGTAGCAAAAATCCGTATAAGTTGGCAGCTATGACTTCACATTTTCAGTGAAGATTTAGGCGCGTGGACAAATAGGGGCTAATAGCAAATTTAATAATAAAATAATATCTGCGATCACTCGTGTGACATAATATGCTCAAATGGCCTGTCACAATATTAAATGACTATGTGGGTCCAGTTCAAAGTTTGTGTGCATTTGTGTATATATAGCACACATAATCATAAATATGTTAACGTTTCTGTGAAAAGTTCAAAACTTTTCGTTTATAGCATACGGCGTTTTCCACAAAATTCAACACAACTTTCGAATTCCTGACAAAGAAAAGTAGAATTAGTATTCTCCACCTAAAATATGAATATATTGAATATTTGATGAGATTTTGATGCATTTGTATGCAATAATTGTTAACTGAGCACTCATGGAAAATTAAAAAAAAAATTAATAATTTGGTAGACAGTTACTTAGGGAAACTTATATAAAATCTTCACTCAAATATCGCGAAAATTCAGAAAGATTCTCGCGATACATTGAGTTACTTTCTAAAATCAGCTGCCTGGCGACTATTTTTACATTTTATTTAGCACCTATATTTCAAAAAATATTTTTTAAATCTATTTCTGCTGCTTATGTTCTAAAAAGATTTTTTTTTCTTTCGAGAAAGTGGTGACAATAAAATATAAAAGTAGTCGCCAATGGCAGCAATGCCAGCTACTTTAGAATATTTTTCATTTTATCAAGTACGCGAAGAAAATCTTTTACTTATTTTCAAATAGATTTGTTTTAAAATTCCAGTGTCATTGAATGATTTCAGCATTTTCTGATAGAATTGCTTTACCCCTGAAGTGGTTAACACATTCACGACGGGAAACGATAATTCTCGTTTTCACCCAAAAAAAACATCCTTGACTAAGGTCGTGGCTTCCACATTACAGAAAATGCATTTTACATAGCTGTCAGCATCTTACGCTTTTTTGTACCACAAAAAATTAATAGTAAATTTTACCTTTTTCAATCACTGTAATTTGACGATCAACACTAGAACGCCCGGCAGGAGTCGATTCGACTCCAACCATATGATTAAATGTCAATTGGAACCAGAAATTCTTACACAAAATAAGTTGAATTTTAAATACGCAGATTTACGTTAAATTAATCAGGCAAATAATTTTCAATAAAAAGTTTGGTGTTAAATATTTTTATGAAAGATGGGTGGAATTTCCGGGCGTTCTAGTGTTAAATAAAGCAAATATTTCTATTAAATTTTTCTGGTACATAAAAGCAGTTGCCGTTGGCAGCTATGATTTTATATCATGTGGTCCTTATTTTTTTTAGATTTTAAGACATTTTATATTAAATTCGTACATTGAAAAATATTTACCAATGCATGAACTAGGGAAACCTATTAGACCGGCAGTCGGCAGCACAGACAATCACCTCATCGAGTTGGAGGCTGAAATTCCAGAATTAGCTAAAACTCGATTCCCATATTAAACGCAATCGGCCTGCCAAGTCATATCTTGGTGGAAAACACCTAAAAACCCGATTTTAGCGGTAGACTCCTAAGTTTACCATTGAGTTTTCCTTCACCCAAAGGTATGAAAATATGGCGGACTGGAAACAGGAAAACACAATGGTAAACCTACGAGTCAACCGGTAAAATCGGGTGTTCAGGTATTTTCGACCAAGATATGACTTGGCAGACCGATTGCGTTTTAATATGGAAATGGGATTTTAGCTAATTCTGGAATTTCAGCCTCCAACTCAATGAGGTGGTTATCTCATGGTTCGTACGCCTCCTTGAATTTTGTAGACCAGAAAAATTTTTCGGCACCAGTATTATCTTATAGAAAAATCTGTTCTTAAAAGAAGGCAAAATTTTGCGCGTTTAACATAGATTTCTTTTTATATAAAAAATATACTGGTAGTTTCCTGGAGAAGTAACGGTATCCATACGAATCATGTGTCTGTGCTACCAATGGAGTTACGAATAAAGAGGAGGAGACATTTAGTGTACTGTCTACCAGTTGCGAATGAAGTAACTGAGAAGGTTATCACAAGATGGCGGCTGCTTTTTTTAAAATCGGATCTTCATTTTCTGATTACCGCAAAGGCAAACTTCCTACCAATAAAACTGAACAAAAAATTTCGTCTTATTTAAGCATCTTATTCATGGAATTTTTTTCTCAAAAATGTTGAAAATTTTCTATTTGTTTTTATTGGTGTCAATATGCCTTGTAAAATTGTCAGTTTGTTTCCATGGTTGTCACAATATGGCGGAAACGCAGAGCCTAACTACCACCAAAGTAAACTCCTACCAGTGAAAAGGAAAATCTGTTACTACCATTATTTATGACTGAAATTTTGCAACAATAAGGAGTTTAAATAAGTTGAAAATTTATATATATATTTACTGGTGTAAGTTCCCACCCGCGGTAAGCAACGCCTGCGATAGCGGTTACAGTTGAAGCTTCACTATTTTAAGGATATGTCAGTTCCTCTTTATTAATAGTTCCATGGTGCTACCGGGTCCCGGTCAATATCTATAACACCAATTTACAAGAAACTTTCAGAACAGGGCGGAACTTTTACTTTTTAAAAATTCAGATTTATAAAAATTGCCCGTCGGCAATGTGTTGATTGTTGTTGTGCTGTACCGAATTTTAAAGAATATCTCATTGTCTTAAATCTAACGAATGTACTTATTTTGTGTTAATAGTTACGTGTTTAAACTCATTTTTCGCAAAAATGTGGGATATAAAACGGACGGAAAATGTAACAACAAAATTATAATATCATATAAAACATTGTTTATTTGTTTATTTTATATTAAAATCATTTTAATTGGTAATAATGAAGAAACAATTAAAAACAGAAAAAGGAAAGCTTGAATCACAGTCAAATGCAAAATAAGTTCCTAAAAAAATAAAAGAGATCATCCTGGGAAAGAAAGTTTTTTCTTTGTCAATATTTTAATTTTTCCCTTTTTTTTTTTTGTAGAAAAAAGAGATTTTAAAATTTCAGATTTTTTTTAATGAAATGTCTGGAAAACAAAAATTGGAAACGTGAGTAATTAATCATCTCATTCATTTTATGTATTACACGCTATTGTTAGCCAATTCGAGGCCAATTTTTCTTTCAATTTTCAGAGCAAAGTTACTTTTATGTTAATTATGTTCATCGTAGCTGTTTAAATAGACTTACTGAAGTTTAACCCTTAAATGAGCAATTTTTTATTTGGTTTCGGAAAAAAAATGTATATGAGACTCTGAAAGGTTAGTAACATGGGAAATATAATGAAAAAAAAATCAGAGATATATTTTTCATATAATATAATAAGTCAATATTTTCTTCTGTTGCACATCTGCAATATAAGTAAAAACTATTGTTGTGTGGCTGTTTTACGCTAAAATAATGCAAATGTGTATAAACTTTAATATGTATGTCTCAAAATACCTGATTTTATATAATTATTTATTTAATAAAACTTAACATTTCACCCTTTAACCCCTTGAGGGCAAGCAATTACGTTTGTGAAATGCTGAATTCCCACCGGAATCTTTGAAAAATTCTATTTCAAAATAAGTAAAAGCAATTTTGCGGCTTTTTTCCAACAAAGTTCGAAAAGTAAAATTTAATAAATTTTTTCTGGTTTAAAACTTTATTAATTGTAGGTGGTATATAACATATGCCGGTGCCCCTCAAGGAGTTCATTCCCATAACTGAATCCGTTCAAGAAATTACGTAGTTCAGAGAATCTGACTTTACACCAGAAAGTTTCAATAGTTAATTTTGCTTGATTTAAATACGGAATGTCCTTTTTTTAATTAAAGCAAATATTGTTATTTTAATTTTCTGGTGTAAATTAGGTATATGCGAATAAAAAACATCTATTAAATTCAAAACAGTGTTGTTTGCATATATGCAAAGCTGCGCACTAATGTGTTAAAGATTACCTCATTGTCTGAAATCTAAGGAATGTGCTTATTTTGTGTACTATTCAATTCATATTTATATGATATATTAGCTTAAGGAAGAGTTTTTGAAGGCGTGTGGAAAATATCGTGTCACAAGAGGGCTTAACAGAAAATATCGTATTACAGCAGGGTTTCACAAATATTACAATTTTAATTTTTTTTTTGCATTTGATCATACATGATGGGTTCAGTAATGTAATAGACCAGGAGCCAGCAGCACAGACACATGGTTCGTACGGATACCGTTATTTCTCCAGGAAAACTACCAGTGTCTTTTTATAGAAAAAGAAATCTACGCTACATGCGCAAAATTTCGCCTTCTATTAAGAAGAGATTTTCTATAAGATAATACTGGTGCTGAAAAATTTTCTGGTCTGCAAAATTCAAGGAGGCGTACGAACCATGAGACAACCACCTCATCGAGTTGGAGGTTGAAAATCTAGAATTAGCTAAATCTCGATTCCCATATTAAAACGCAATCGGTCTGCCAAGTCATATCTTGGAGGAAAACACCTAAAAATCCGATTTTTCTGGTTGACTCGTAGGTTTACCATTGTGTTTTCGTCCTCCCAGTCCGCCATATTTTCATACCTTTGGGTGCTGGAAAACGCAATAGTAAACCTACGAGTCGACCGCTAAAATCGGGTTTAAGGTGTTTTCCACCAAGATATGGCTTAGCAGACCAATTGCGTTTTAATATGGGAATCGAGTTTTAGCTAATTCTGCAATTTCAGCCTCCAACTCGATTAGGTGGTTGTCTGTGCTGCGCGCTCCCGGTTTATAACCTACATTTTAAGTTTAAAGAGAGAAAAATATGTATAACATAAAGGAATTGCCACGGTGCAAAGAGAATTAAGCAAACTTTTATTATTATTGTTACTACTAAATGCCAAAATATAAATGAAGTCATAATAAGGAATGCATAGCCATATACTATCATTACTATGTAGATAGTAACAAAAGTAATTGTTAAAGCAAAATAATACTCGATGAAAAGACATGTACTATTAGTAGTACACGATAACCGAAAGGGTTAAAATTAACTTGGTTTTCGTATGTCAAGATGTAACTTTATAGTCGGTTTTCAACCAAATCCTGATATGCTATAATTATATGAATTAAGTACACATGTCGTCGGCAGAATGTCAAACTATCCAATGTGAAAACAGTGGGCTTCTTTTATAAAATTCAGAATTCTTGATTGGCACCACTTTTCTGAAATGGTAAAATTCCTTTTGTTTTCTCCTTAATTAATATGACATTAAACAAGGTTAAATAGGGCGGATTTTACCATTTCAAAGAAATGGTGCCAATCCAGAAATCTGAATTTTAAGAAAGTAGTCCTCTTTTTTCACATTGGATAGTTTGACATGGTACCGACGATGTGTGTTTCCGATGACAATAGCAGTGCTCACACTGGTCCGTTTTTTGAAAACCAGTAAATTTTAGAAAGAAATTCATGGCAGTTTTCTGCAACAATTGTAAGAGAAACGCTCTTCCTGGTATATTTCTACGAAATTTATAAAATTTTTCTTTAACCCCTTGAGGGGCAAGTAATTACGTTTGTGAAATGCTGAATTCCCACCGGAATCTTTAAAAATTCTATTTCAAAATAAGTAAAAGCAATTTTACGGCCTTTTTCCACCAAATTTAGAAAAGTAATATTTAATAAAATTTTTCTGGTGTACAACTTCATTAATCGTAGGTGGTATATAATATATACCGGTGCCCCTCAAGGGGTTAAATAAGAATGGTGTTCAAAAAACGGACCGAGTGGGAGCCCTGCAAAATGATTATCCATAATTGCCTACCACCCGATTTTTTTATTACCAGTGAATTCTTTAAAAATATTTGCTTTATTTAATTGCAGAAATTATGCGATTATATAAAAAAATATTTCTGCATAAAAATATTGGTATTAAAAAATCGGGAGGTTGGCAACTATGGATTACCCATTATCCATTCAATACCCATTAGCTCAAAATTTTTACATTATATTTATTTCTAGAAATATAATTTCTAGAAATATTTTTTAATATTTTTAGAACTTAGTTATAAAATAATTAATTAATTTTAAGACATATTTCTGTTAGAATGCGGCAGGCGATAAATTGCCAAATATTCTTTATATTCATAACTTTTTACGATTTTCAAAAACAATGGATTTAACTAGGCGCACAAGTCATTTACACTAAAATATGCCAGCTGGTTGTGAAATTGTATCAACGGAAAATTTTAAACTTTTGAAAGCAGAAAATATAAATATAAAATAAAGAATGTAACATTTTTACAAAAACTTACCTTTTATATTTTAATAGTTTAATATTAATGAAATTATGATTATACGATAATAAGGAATAATGTTGGATATATTGTTTGAATAATGCCTTATTTTCTTTCCATTGGGAATATTTTAAAAACGAAATAACCAAAATTGCAATTTTTTAATATAAATTCATAAGTTCGCGCTTTCTATTATGCGTAAACCAAAGCGGTTAATTTTTGAAAAAATCGGAAACCCCGCCAAAATAACATATTGTAAAGGAATTTTTTTTTTTTTTTTGAAGCTATAATAATTGTAGTCATGAAATTAGCCGTGCTTTTTTAAATAAGCGCTGAATGTCCACAGAGGACTATTTTTAAAATCCTTTTCAATTAAATTTAATTTTTTTAATTTTGGAAATTATTATTTTTTTAAAATAGTCTGTTGCAAGTAACATTCACGCGAACTTGAACATACTTCCCTCCTGGATTTTGACAATTCAGGTATGAAAACATTTCTTTTATCGGTAATAAATTCTAATACAATTTATTTTGAAAGTGTAGAAACACATACAAATATAATATTTTGAAGGATATACAACTGTTGCTATTTTTTATAATAAAGCATCTGTTTTTTGCAAAACTCTGCACACTCAAGCACAGACACAAACAAATCTCGGCTCCACCCCCACCCACTCCTTGTATATTATTTTATGCCTTATCGAGAATTATGAAAAAATTTTTAATTTAAAAAAATGTTGCAATTAATTTAACACTTTAGTGCGCATCTTTGAATATATGCAAACAACGTTTTGAATTTAATAGATTTTTTTTTATTCGTGTATACCTAATTCACACCAGAAAATTAAAATAGCAATGCATGCTTTAATTAATAACAGACATTCCGTATTAAAAGGAGGCGAAATTAACCATTGAAACTTTCTGATGTAAAGTCAGATTCTCTGAACTACGAAATTTCTAGAACGTATTCTATCATGGGATATAAAGGGTTAACCCCTTAACCAACGATTTAGTCTCAACAGCTCCACGGTTTGGCAAATCCATAGCTACCACTAAAATTTAATAGAGATTTTCGCCTTGTTTAATCATGGAATTTCGACGATTAAATTAAACTATATTTACTGTGAAATTTTAGTGGTAAGAAAAATTTACATTTGGTTGGATCATCGTACGCGGGCTATGCCCGTCATTGTAGATTAGGGGGTTAAATGCTAAGTTTATAATATAAACAGTTACATAAAATGAGGTATTTGTAGACGTACCGTAATTTCCGGCGTATAATCCGCGTATCAAACAATCATTTTTCGACCCAGAAACTTTTTAATATAAAATGTAACTTATCAGATCGCGGTATATATATGGCTTCAATTACTAAATAAAATTTCTGGGTCCAAACAGAATTGTTTGATCCGCGGATTTTACGCCGAAAATTACGGTACTTCTTAAAATATTTATTAATTTGCAATATTTTAGCGTAAAGCAGCCACATGGCAGTAGTTTTTACTTGTATTGTAGATGTGCAACAGAAATAAAGATTGACTTATTATATGAAAAATGTACCTCTGATTTTTTTCAGTATTTTCCTGTGTCATAAACCTTTCAGAGAATCACAAATAATTGTTTCGAAACAAAATAAAAAAATCGCGCATTTAAGGGTTAACAAAAGCTATCAATTTTTCTATAATTTAACCCTTTGAGGGGCAAGTAACTGTGTTTCTGTAATGTCGAATTCACACCGGAATCTTCAAATAATTGTATTGCAAAATAAGGAAAAGCACTTTTAGGGCGTTTTTCCACCTAAATTAGAAAAGTAAAATTTTATAACTTTTTTCTGGTGCGAATCTTCTCTCCCCTCAAGGGGTTAAAATGCAAATGAATACCATCATAATTTAAAATAAAAACTTTTTTTTCTTTTGTAGTCTAAATCCAGGATTATGCTAGTATCAAAATTTCCAATTTCCAATTGATTGAAATTTATTCATTTATAAATCATTTTCATGTAGCTCAGTAAAAAAAAAAATAAATAAATAAAAAATAAAAAAAATAAAAAATAAAAAATAAAATAAAATAGAAGGCTATAGGTTAACTCTTTGAAGGGCGACGGTGTGTTTATGAAACAACTTTATTTTAATTCCCAAAGGCCACAGTGGCACCAGAATTCATGTATTTTTCTTTTTTTTTTCATTTAATAGGAATGTGAACCATAGCATTTTTCTTATTTACAAATAAATTTGTACTAAAATTCCGGTGCGACTTATTTGTTTTCTCATTTTAGTGATGAAAGTGATTTGCCAAAAAAGGGTTAACCCTCTCGCTGCGCAACCCGAGATTTCCTCGGAAAACATAAAAGTAGCAAAATTTGTACAACCCGAGATTTCTACGGGGATCCATTTTTTTCACACTTGGCGACTATTTTTTAATTCAACTCGGACCACTTTTTAAACACAAAAATTCCATACAGACTTTATCAACATCTTCCAGAGAAATATACTGCAAAATCGATTTTCTTAAAATAGCTGTCCGAGAATATAAAAACAGTCTCCAGTAAGTGCCCTGATTCAAATATTTATTTATTGGTTCAGGTTTGGGCAAGGAAAAAAAATTAAACTCTGAAATGTATGTAGATTTGAAATATGTAATAGAAAAATGCGCAATTTTTGAACCTATTTTTATAAAACAATTACGCAGCGAAAGGGTTAAGAGACGTACGGAATCATTCAGATCCAGACTCCGAAATGCATTGAGAGGTTCCTTAATATAACAATTGTACTTAATTCCAAATTCACATTTTGGCCAAAATGTGGTGGTATTTTGTTCGCACATATGACTTCAAGTATATAACCACTGCCCTCTGAATACTAGGCCTGAGCACTGACACAAAAATGGCGGCTGCCGAAGGCGGATTTTTTTCAGCGTGTGTACGGTCCCTTAAATATTCCTAACAATACTTTTTTTTTAATTTTTTCTCCTTCTTTTTTCTCAGAATAAACAAGGTAGAGAAATCTTTTATAAAATACTGTTGTCTACATTTAAGGGACCGTACCTACGCTAAAAAAAATCCGCCTTCGGCAGCCGCCATTTTTGTGTCATTTTTGTGTGAGCGCTCAGGCTTAGTATTCAGCGGGCGGTGATATAACTCAAAGGGACGTAACAGTGGCGTCTAAAAAAATTTATAAAATGCTAGAAAAGTATTATTTACAATGCATAACATGATATGTAATATTCATCCATTTTTTAAGGTTTCTAAGCAGTTGACATTTTAGTCACAATGTGACGTCAACTAATGGAGATATTTTGGTCACAGACGTGACGAGTCTGAGTAACTTTCCGTCATTCAGTTTATTGATATTAAATTAGAAATACAGTTTATCCAAATAATTTCAACTGGGAGATTTAATAATGTTAGAGTACGTCTGGATCTAATGATCTTTAAGTTCTCTACGCATAAATATTTATATTTTATGAGATAAAAATGTTTTTTAAATTTTATAAAAAACGGATTTTCTCAAAAACTGCTGCACGGATATCATGCGATTAACTGAGGATATATAGATACCAAAGATGCATAACTGGTAAATTTTGTATAATTTTCTGCTCATAAAAACTGTGTGAAATAGCGAAATAAAACGTCAAAAAAATAGCAATCATATCTTATGATTATCAGGAAATTACCATTTTCTTTTTAAAAATTCACCATGTGCCCGTATATTCTGTATAAATGCCGAAAGTTTGAGTCTGGTACTACTTATAAATATTTACAAAAATGTATAGTAAAATTATTGAAATACATTTTAAGGCGTTATTTGGGGCGGAGCTACTCAACTTCGACATCCGAAGAAGTTTTGGAACAAAGTCAGCGGACAATATGTCAACTGGTGTATTTTATATTCCATTAAGCATATAAGCATTGTTTTTCAACTTCATGTTCATTTTGATAATGTTGCTCATGTGTTTATGAAAATTTAAAATACAGCAATTCTGTAACTGTTTATTCCAAAAATTCTTCGGGTGTCGAAGTTGCGTAGCACCGCCCCAAATAACGCTTTAAAATGAATTTCAATAATTTTAATATAATTTTTTGTAAATATTTATATGTAGTACGCAACGTAAACTTTCGGCATTTATATAGAATATAAGGGCACATATGAGGAATTGTTTACAAGAAAATGGTAATTTTCGGATAACCATAAGATATAATTTTTATTTCGCTGTTTCACACAATTTTTATAAACAGAAAGTTATGAAAAAATTACCAGATATGCATCTTTGGTATCTATATATCCTCAGTTAATGGCATGAAATTCCGTACAGCAGTTTTTGAGAAAATCCGTTTTTTAAAAAATCAAAAAAAATATTTTTATCTCATTAAATATCAATATTTATAGGTTGATAATAGGGGAAATATATTGTCAGATATGTAAACACATCTGGGGAAAAAATCAGAAAATTTGATTGAAAGGCATGTTCCCAATGCTTATCCGGCTATATCTTTTGTATAAATTTAGAACAAATGTTTATTTTAATAATTTTAATTCGGTATTGAATTTTATTTCAAGTTGACTTCTTTTTTTGTTTTAGTATAGCGCAGTTTTGGGCTGGTGGGATTTTGTAAAGTAACTTGCAAACTAGCGATTCATAAGCGGGAATTTCGTCGAAATTAATCAACGCGTAATTTAGTACTAATAATTTATTATTAAAGAGTATGCTTTTATGTTTGTTTACTCTATTGATCCCGGATAAAATGTACGATCACTAAGTAATTAGTTGAGCGCCTGAGTTAACCTCTAAAGACACTGATACACGGTACGTAGATACTTAGAAGGATTTTATTTCAAAATCTTAAACATTTTAAAACATTAAATGATAACTATATTTAAATTTCAGATATTTCAAATAAAAAAGTACACATAATACATATTAAAACCAATAAAGTAGACGTTTTGGACGAAAACTGATACCTCATGAATACTAGACAACGTAAAATCACGAAAGATAACATAAAAAAGTTACAAACTGAAAATTTAACAAACTTAAACATATATTTTTTTAATATTGTATTCAGCCGTAGAGTTGTCTTATCTTAAATTTTTAAGTTTGCATGGATTTTCTCCTCAGCTCACGTAGACGTATTTTTATTAGTTTTTAAATGGTCGCTTGCATCTAAATGTCCCTAATTTGAAAAATATATGCTTTACATTATTTAATCACAATAAACTAACGCAGGGGATGCTTTTATAAAAAGTGGTAGTCAAATTCAACCAACCATATACAGGGTCATACGGGTCAGACAGTTTCCAGACCAAGAAATTCTTCGTTACCTGTATTTTTTTATAGAAAATATCTCATTACATGATAGGAAATTTCGCGCTATTAATCGAGATTTATTTTTCTATAAAAAAAATTGATATATAACCTGAAAAAGGTCCCTGAAGTGTAGGATCCATGCATAAAAATGTTGAAAAAAAATATCAACCTACGACAGCCACCGTTTTTCTGCCAGACCGTAATTATTCAGACTGCTGTGAAATAGCGCGTGTGCTCCCGGATTAAGAACATTTTAATGCTAAATATACTACGAACAAGCAACGGGCTGAAAGAATGATTTTGCTATCGAATGAATCATTCGGTCATGCGCAAAAACATAGTTTTTAATCCTTTTGTGTATTTTTAATCAAATACAATCAGAAATTTAGTAAAAAAAAGAAACAAAATCATAGTTGCCAACCGTCATTTTACCAACGTTCAATCAATAATCTTCGGCAATTCGAAGTTTCTTTAATTATAATTAAAATAAGAAATTTCTGGTAGAAATTGGAAAAAAAAAATGGCAGCTATGCTTTTGCGCATGCCCGATTGATTCGTTTGAGAAGTGAAACTATTCATTCTGCCCATCACTACCACAAACTCGTCGTTTGTTCGGTACTAAACGAAAATATAAAATCACATTAATAAAATAACAAAAAAACCCGGAAATTTCTTCATAAAATAAATAAAATATTATGACACAAAAGCAAGTTAAATAAAATGTTAAATACTAAAAATTCTGTTATGATTTTTTTTTTTAAACCTGGGTAAAATTTATTGTGTACTCCAACAATAAATTCAACGTAATTTTCAATAGTCAAGTGGTCTATAAATCATAGACCTATAAATAAAGAGGAAATAACAAAATAGTGAATCTCTAACTTTAACCGATTTAACAGGGGTTGATTACTTCCAAGGCAAAATTCCACCAGTAAATTTAAATTTAAATTTTCTTTTTACCTAAATGCCTTATTAATGCAGAATTTCAGTCACAATAATGGCAAAAACAGATATTCATTTTTAGTGGTTGAAGTTTACTTCAGTGGTAGTCAGGTCATGCGTTTACGCCATATTGTGAAAATCTCCTGTCAATATCTGTGAAAAAGTTTATAATACCTGGCAAACTGCCACCAGTAAAAACAAACTGAAAATTTTACCATGTTTGTGATAGTACGTTTGCATGAATAGGGCGTTTAATTAATATATGTTTTAATGTTTAAATTTACTGGTGGAAGTTTGCCCCAGTGGTAATCCAAAAATGATTATCCTATATAAATAAAACCCGCTGCCATCTTGTGACTCCTCAGTTATTTCACCTCACAATTGATACACAATACACTATATGTCTCCTACTCTTTATCCATATCTCCATTCTATGAGTATGACAAAAGTATTCTAAAATATTTCAAAGTATTTGAGTATTACACTTATTCAAAAATTTCTTCAGTTATTTTAATGAATGACATTTTAAATTTATTTTTGTAAGTTAATGAATGACATTTTAAATTCATTTTTGTAAGTTATTGAATAGGCATATTTCACAATTTTTCAACATCATAGAGCCAAACTAAATTTTATGTACATTTTCAAACAATTCTTATTTGTAAATTAAGGTACCGTGATTTCCGGTGTATAGCCCGCGGATCAAACAATCGTGTTTCGACCCAGAATTTTTAAAAAATAAAATGCAAGTTTTTAGATGACGGTAAATATTCGTCTTGAAATACTGAATAAAATTTCTGGGTCCAAACTGAATTGTTTGGTCTGCGGGCTATACACTGGAAACTACGGTATTCATAAATAAGGAGCACTACGCACTATGAATTCAAAACATTTTTGGTTAGCTTCATTTTAATATATGTTGTAGAATGAATTCCGTATGCAAGAAATTTTTCTAGGAAAGTAGGGATGACATTATTTCCTTGATCAGGGATGAGATTTCCGACTTTTATGATACCAGTATAATCTTAGAGAAAATGTTATTTTAATTAATCGGAACATTTTTGCAATTTAACAGAACAAGATTTTTCTCTAAGATTACACTGGTATGCAAAAAGTCGGAAATCTCATCCCTGCTTGGTATAATTTATTTATAGTATTTAGTACAACCGTATTTTTAATTCTCTGCTTTAAAAATATATACGACAGAAAATTACGGCTTAATCAACAGGGCTCGCAGCGTTCCTAAAAGTTTCGCACTTTGCTACCAGTATTTTAAATAAGAATTCTTCGAGGTAGATTCCTTTAACATCTGTAATAGAATTATACAATAAAGGTTATCGTTTTAAAATAGTGGTAGGAAAGTGCGAAAATTTTAGGAACGCTGCGAGCCCTGAATCAATAAAAGCCTAAATATTTAATTTGCTATTTTAACATTAAAAAAGGGCTTTCTGAAGATTTTTATTTTACTATATAGTAAGCATTTTCTAAAGAATATCAAAACCTTTTTGTACTTGTTAGACAAAATTCGTGGTTAATTTTTATTCAATAACAGTTTTTTGGCATTTATTTTTTTTAAATAAAGTTTCTGCCGTTTTTGTTTCAAGTACATGAAAAAAATCTTAAAGTAAAAGTAAAATAAGGAAGGGAATATTTTTCCAGATACTTTTTGAAAGCGTGAAGAATTTTGTGACAATACATGACTTATCGATAAAGAAAGTCTGTGTTCCTTAAGTACTTTTTTCTGTGTTTTCAATCAAGAATGATTGCAATATATTTTCTTTCTTCTTTTTTTCTCAGATCAACATTGCTCAAAATAATGTTAAAAATTTTTTTAATTAATTAAAAAATAGCAGAATATATTTGAAGATCACAAGAATTTTGTATTCCTTGAATTTACATCTGTTTTTTTTTTTTTTTTTTTTTTTTTTTTTTTTTTTTTTTATTGATATAACGAATGTTTTCTTCCATGGAACAGATTATTATTCGAAAATAATAGCTCAATTCTTTTTTCAAATTAATCCATATAAAAAAATAATATTATTATTTAAGTATGTGGAAACATAATGCCGATTAAAATTTGAACGACCATAATGGTCATTGTGACCGCTGCCAAATAAAACTATTTCGATTCGAAGCAGAAATTTACTTATAAAATAATTTAAATATGTTCTACAGAGAAATAAGTTAAATAAACAAGTTAAATAGAGTTTAATAAAAATTCTCGTATAAAAATATTTGTTACAGTTGAATAAAATTTCCGATCGTTCGAGTATTTATGGAATTTCCAGCTTAATATAAGTCATATTCGTCGTTTTCTAAAATAATAAAAAGCATTTTTAACACTATACCCCCCCCCCCCAGGTGCGAATTTCGTCAGTTATTTCCTCTCGGTCGATAATTTGTAAAATGCTTCAGTGAGTTGTATCATGAAGCTCCGTGAACGTCAGCTGCGGTTCCGTGGGTGGGTTGAGCAGCGGTAGCCTCCCAAACACGTAATTAACAAAAAAAAAAAAAAAAATGTCATTTCTTCCCGGTTGAAAATTTTTCAAATTATAGCTAACCCCAATATCTTGAAGAAAAAAAAAAGTCAGCTGATTATAAAGTGGTGATTAATGCGTCAGCTGGTGACACGAACATGAAGAAAATATACAGGGTGCAAAGGAAAGTCCCTTTAACCTGAAAATACTTTCGAACGAAGAGCTACAGCTATGGAAATGGGGTAACGGTATAGTAAAGTGACTACGCCTGATTTAATGCAAACAGCGGCAGCGCCCCTAGTGGCGAAATTTGGAAGATAGCTATTGAAAATCGTAAACGAAAGAAATAGAGTGAAATTTCCAGTTAGAAAGTTTTAGAGCATCAATTAATTAGTACGAAACGACATTTGGTTCGCACGGATAAGATAAATCGTCGCCTGCACACCCAAAAGTGTCCGAAATCGATGAGCGACGATTCTACTTTGCATATGCACATTCCGTAAATGTAGCAGTGCACGATTTCAGATTGTGACGTTGTACTGTGCAGTAAAAATTTAATTTATAATGCATTTAAAATTTTTGATTAACCCTTTCAGGGGTAGAAGAATTCTGTTCGTAAACTGATGAAGTAATTTACTGACACCAGAATATTCAAACGAATTCCTTAGAAAATAAAAACTCGCTAATTTTCACTTTCATTACAAAAGCAAAATTTTATTAAAATATTCTTGCTGCCATTTGTCAGTTTTGGAATTAAAATTAGGTGGCTAGACCATCTAGCCACCACCCTTGAAAGGGTTAAATCTATGTCGTCGTATTGAAGAGGCTAGAAAAAGACGTTGCATGCTGAGAAATGCTGTGGAATGTAGAATTACTCTCACGAATACAAACGTGTATCGTGAGCAATGGCGAACTTTTCGAACGTACTGAATATTAACATTTTATTACTGTGAGTTTGTCTTTATCGTTTTTTGTATGATGTTATCAAAATGTCTTGAGATAAGCACCTATTTGTACCATAAATTGTGCGTATTTCTTCATACTTCTGGCTATTCCATTCAAACGTTTACACAAAATAGAGTGAATCGATTTCGAACATTTTGGGGTTTACGGGCGAAGATTTATCTTATCCATGTAAAGCAAATGTCGTTTCGTACTAATTAATTGATGCTCTATAAAACTTTTTAACTGGAAATTTTGCTCTATCTCTGTTCGTTTTCGATTTGCAATGGATATCTTCCAAATTTCATCACTGGGTGCCCTGCCGTCGTTTGCATTAAATCGAGCGTAGTCACTTTACTATAGCGTTACCTCACTTCCATAGCTGTAGCTCTCTCCGTTCGCAAGTATTTTCAGGTTAAAGGGACTTTCTTTTGCACACTGTACATTTTTTTCATGTTCGTTTGACCAGCTGAGGTATTACCCACCACTTTATAATCGGCTGACTTTTTGTTTTCTTCAAGATATTGGGTTACCTATAATTTGACAAATTTTCAACCGGGAGAAAATGACTAATTTTTTTTTTACGTGTTTGGGAGGCTACCGCTGCTCAATCCACCCACGAAACCGCAGCTGACGTTCACGGAACTTCATGATGCATCTCTCTGAAGCATTTTACAAATTATCGGCCGAGAGGAACTTGGTCATCAAAATTTGTTGCTGACTCACGCAGTGTTGCCAGTGGGCTACTTATTTTAAAATTCAGAATTCTTGATTGGCACCACTTTTTTGAAACGGTACAATTCACTTTGTTTTTGCCTTAATTAATATGTCATTAAATAAGGCATATTTTACCTTTTCAAAAAAGTGGTACCAATCAAGAATCTGATTTTTAAAAAAATAGCCCATCTGGCAACACTGGACTCGCGGACTACTAGAACGCCCGGGAGGAGTCGATCCTACTCCGACCGTGTGATTAAATGTCATCTGGGACCAGAAATTCTTTCATAAAATAATTTAAATTTAAACAACTCAGCTTTACGTTAAATAAATCAGTCAAATAATTTGAAATAGAAAATCTGGTGTCAAATATTTTTGTGAAACTTGAGTACAATTTCCGGGCGTTCTAGTGTTAACATATCTTCTGAAGAAATTTCTGGTCAGAATTGAATATTATCAATTTAGCAAGGGTCAAAATGAACCACCACGGCGGTTCTAGTGTTAACCCCTCGCGGGGCGGTGGGATAAAATATGTCCTACCTAATTTAAACAAGATTCTCACCAGAAAATGCTTACTAAATTTCATATTTTTAACTTTGGAGGAAAATCGTTGAAAAATTGCTTTTCTTTATTTAAAAATAAAATGTTTCGATTATTCCGGTAAGAATTCATTATTTAGAGACATTTTTGCTTGCCCCTCAAGGGGTTAAATAAAAGCTGATTCAGATATGCATCACTATTCATTTAAGGGTTCACTATTCATTTAACCCTCTGTCTACCAGAAGGGTCCAATGGACCCGACATGTATATTCAAAATATCTATTCAAACCAGAAAATTTCTTCAAAACAAACTAAATGTATAAATCAGACAATAATAAGTTAAATAAACAAATTAAATAGTTTTAAGTAAAAATTCTGGTGTAGAATGTTTTTATAAAACTTGAGTAAAATTTCCGGTAGTTCTAGGGTTAAGCGTTAAAATTATAGGAGAATGGCTCAGATGTATTTTGTTATAAATCATCATTTTTAAAACTTTTAAGTAATGAGACCATCTAAGCATTAATAAAAAAGCAAATAGACTGTTTTATTATACTGTTTTAATGAAGTTTTAGTAACGGATTCTTTCAAAACATTGATCATATATATTTTATAATTTCTTACCTGAGTGAAAAGCATTTTCTTCATTTAGTAGCATCAAAAACTAAATTTGTTAAAAATAATTTACTTCTGCGTGTTTCAAAGGTAAATCTATATGTAATAAAGCTTTCAAGCGATAAATAAATGCAGCCGTGTATTGATACATGTTTACGTTTAAATATCAGAGTATATGGGCATCAATACTAATATTGTAATATTTGAATATTATTATTATTTAAACCCAGGGTGGCCAACTGTAGCACGCTCGACACCACTAAAATTTTATAGCAATCATGGCCTTATCTAATCTTCGAATCTCTGCGATTCAGCAAGTCGACTTTTTCTGTAAAATTTTAGTGGTAGCATGCGTACCACATTTGGCCACCCCTGATTCAAACCTTTCCGTTACGGAATAAATCTGTTTGTAAAATTATGAAATAATAGACCGACACCAGAATTTATAATGGAATTTATTAGAAAATAAAACTTTGCTTATTTCCTTGTAATCTAGAAAGGCGAAATTTTAATTAAATATTCTCTTTATAGTCCCCGAGCCAGGTGCAAATTTCGTCAGTTATTTCCTCTCGGCCGATAACTTGTAAAATGCTTCAGAGAGTTTTATCATGAAGCTCCGTGAACGTCAGCTGCGGTTCCATGGGTGGGTTGAGCAGCGGTAACCTCCCAACATTGTAAAAAAAGAAAAAAATGTAGTCATTTCCTCCCGGTTGAAAATTTGTGAAATTATAGCTAACCCAATATCTGGAAGAAAAATAAAAGTCAGCTGATTATAGAGTGGTGGGTTATTCATCAGCTGGTCACACGAACATGAAAAAAATATACAGTGTGCAAAGGAAAGTCCATTTAACCATAAAATACTTGCGAACGGAGAGAGCTACAGCTATGGAAGTGAGGTAACGATATAGTAAACTGACTACGCCCTATTTAATGCAAACGACGGAAGCCCCCCCTAGTGGCGAAATTTGGGAGATAGCTACTGAAAACCGTAAACGAAAAGAAATAGAGCAAAACTTCGAATTAGAAAGTTTTAGAGCATCAATTAATTAGTACTAAACGACATTTGTTTCACACGGATAAGATAAATCGTCCCCTGTATACTCAAAAATGTCCGAAATAGATGAGCGACGATTCTGCTTTGTATATTCACATTCGGTAAATGTAGCATTGCACAATTTCAGATTGTGACGTTGTACTCTGCTGTAATGTCTGTAAAAAATTAATTTCCAATGTATTTAAAATTTTAGATTAAACCCTTTCAGGGGCAGAAGAATTCTGTTCGTAAACTGAGGAAGTAATTTACTGACACCAGAATATTCAAACGAAATTCTCAGAAAATAAAAACCCGCTAATTACCACGAGAAAATCTAAATTTTATTACAAAAGCAAAATTTTATTCTTCCTTCCATTTGTCAGTTTTGGAATTAAAATTAGGTGGTTAGACCGTCTAGCCACGGCCCTTGAAAGGGTTAAATATATGTCGTCGTATTGAAGAGACTAGCAATAGACGTTCCATGCTGAGAAATGTGGCATGTAGAATTACTCTCAAGAATACAAACGTGTATCGTGATCAATGGCGAACTTTCCGAACATATTGAATCCTAACTTTTTATCACTGTGAGAAAGTTTGTATTTTTTGTTTTTTATGTGATGTTATCAAAATATATTGAGATAAGCACATATTTATACCATAAATTGTGCGTATTTCTTCATACATCTGGCTATCCCATTCAAACGTTTACACGAAATAGAGTGTATCGATTTTGGACATTTTTGGGTATACAGGCGACGATTTAACTGATCCGTGTGAACCAAATATCGTTTAGTACTAATTAATTGATGCTCTAAAACTTTCTAACTGGAAGTTTTGCTCTATTTCTTTTTGTTTACGATTTTCAGTAGATATCTTCCAAATTTTGCCACTAGGGGGCGCTGCCGTCGATTGCATTAAATTGAGCGTAGTCACTTTACTATGCCGTTACCTCACTTCCATAGCTGTAGCTCTCTCCGTTCGCAAGTATTTTATGGTTAGAGGTTAGAGGGACTTTCCTTTGTACACTGTATATTTTTTTCATGTTCGTGTGACCAGCTGACGAATAACCCACCACTCTATAATCAGCTGACTTTTTTTTTCTTCAAGATATTGGGATAGCTATAATTTGACAAATTTTCAACCGGAAGGAAATGACTAATTTTTTTTCTTTTTTTACATGTTTGGGAGGCTACCGCTGCTCAACCCACCCACGGAACCGCAACTGACGTTCACGGAGCTTCATGATACATCTCTCTGAAGAATTTTACAAATTATCGGCCGAGAGGAACTTGGTCATCAAAATATGTTGCTGGCTCGCGGACTATTACCAGAAATCTTAAAATTAGGTGCCCTGTTTTGTTGGTACATTCCGGTAAAGGGTATTGGTAAATGGTAACATATACTTCTTGTACAGTCGTGGAGAAAGTAAACACCTCCTACTAACTCTGCAACAAATTATTGTCGAAGAAAGTTACTGGTACCAAACGATTGGAAATAAAGTCTACTTTTAAATGACGCATATAAAATTTGCCTAGGGCTCCATCTAGACCTGAGGGGCTCACAGCCATAGTAGACCCAGTCCATTTATCTCTATTGTGAATAATAACGCTTTAAACTTCTTAATAAATAATTAATTCAGGTCAAGTGATTTATAAGGATTATATAAGTCAATATTTAATTTTAAGTATCATTTTTATAGTGCCCCACTTTTACAAGCGACAAATTAATATTTCTATTGTAAATGTATACGTTTTTAATAATAATGAGGACTTCGTCCCGTATGGTTGTGAAATTTCATGTGTAAATAAAGACTTTTTTCTTGTGATTACAAATACTCTTTATTTTTATTTATATTAACCTGTTCTATTTTGTACTCTAAATTAAACAGAAAGAGTGAAATATATTACCAGATATGGTCAATCATTCACTATACACAATACTATCATCATCATCATCATCATCACCATCATCATCGTCTTCATGATGTACTCTAGAGGAAGTTGCTGGGAGCCTGTTCTTGCGCCCAGGAGCCCGTTTTTCCAAATTTATTTTGCGAAAAAGATAGATACTTATTGAGGGTTTCTTTGAACAGTAACGTGAAGGGAGAATCTCTTACAACTCGCAGCCATCTAATATCCATCCAACTAACAAAAGCTCCCTCGATATCGTCCTTTCTGTTTGTGATAATGTATTCCAAAGCTGTAGTAGAAACAAAACAGGAATTATTAACTTCAATGACATCAAATTTAGGACATTTCCTCTTTACATTCATATTAGTTTCCTTCAAGAACAAAAAATCTTCTTAAAATACCATCAATTTTTTTTAATCGCACTAGGCCTTTCGAAAGATCTGAGTCTTTCTTCGTCAGGAGCAATGAAGACGTGCTTCTACTATGAAAGCAGCAGCAAGACAGAAATGAGAGATAAGGAAAAGGAAACAAGCTGAAGAAACAGCCAATAGGAAATTAGAAATCAACAGCCAATAGGAAATTAGAAGACCACAGCCAATCACCGATGAGTATAATCAAAACAAAAGAACACAGAGTAGGAGGGGCAAAAATTGGGAGGAAAAAAAATAAAAATAAGAAAATACATATAATTAAATATAGTAACACATGAAATTAAAAAAAATTAATAAAATTTGAAAAACAGACTAATCAACAGACACAGATGCAATCTATGAAGCAATTTATGAACTACAGATTTGGTGCAATACGGCATTAGATAAAACACAGTTTACTGCACCTTCTACATAAACTATCTCATTTTTTATAAAAAGTAGATTTGGTCTACTATGGTTGTGAGCCCTTCATATCAAAACAAACCCAAACTTTGTTTGTTTCAATAGCAATATCCAAGTTTGACACCACAAACAAATTCTACACCCCCTTGAATTAGCCTAAATTCATATTTTGACGAAATTCGTATGATTAGATTACGAGAAATTACTTATTTTAAAATGAGCTAATTTAAGGGGCTGTATTGAAACTGAAGTTTGGTACTCGATTGTTGAAATGCTACAGAATGACTATGTGACTCCCATTAATGTATTATTTCTTGCCAATGTCTCTCGCTTAATATATTTCTACTATTGACAGCCCAAATTTTCAATAAAATGAGTAAAATAAATTTTTTACAAATTATGCTTTAATGCACATCTTAAACCTTTCAGGGACAAAGCATTTTCAATGCTAAAGTGTTGAAATAAATGATTGGTACCGGTATTTGCCAACAAATTTATTTGGAAAAAAGAAAAAAGGCTATATTTCACATACTTTTTAAATGTAAAATATCTTACCAAATTTCTGGTGCCAATTTGGCGTTTTTAAATTAAACTTAAGTGGTTTCATAAGCATACCACTGCCCCTGAAAGGGTTAGAGTAGAGTTACTGGGGCAACTGGGACATGATTTTACAATATGACTCTGGAGATTCTGTAAAATCAGCTTCAAAAAACTATTTTCCATTTGAATTAACGTCTGAACTTTTGTAAATGTGTTCAGTTAGGCTCCCTCTATCAGACAGAAATGTTCAAAATTGCATTTTAATATCAAAAAATAATATATATATCAGTGTTGCCAGATTGGGGACTTTTTTAATTCAGATTATTTGAGGCAACACTGATATATATATATATATATATATATATATATATATATACGTATATATACAGGGTGTCCGAAAAGTCTGGAAACGGTCGAATAACTCGAGAAATACAAAGCAGATTGAAAAACGAAAATATACGTGTTAAATATTTTTAAAAAGCTACTCAGTGATACCAAATTTGACCCTGGCAACCGAGCCCCCGGGGGTCCAACTTTGAAATCTTGAATGATAACCCCCATTTTTTATTGCAGATTCGGATTCTACGGACAAAAATACGCAACTTTTGTATTTAACATTTTTTTCTAATATTCGTTGATCACGGTGTAATCGAGCAAATAAAACAGATACATATTTTGGTTTTCCCAACCAGGTTTTGACATCTCGAAATCTGATTCGACAGAACTTTCATCGTCAAAGTAGCCGTCTTTTACGGGAATAGTGTTTCTCGAAACCCATCAGTGGTGGTTGTTTCGATGACGCTTTATATGCTTTTTCCATGAAAATTAATAGAAAGATGTTAAATTAGTACTGCATTTTCATATTTTTTTATCCAGTCAATCATTTCAAAATTATAACCTGCGTATTTTCATTTTTTTAACGTGTAAATATACACCTTCATCCCGGACAGAAAAAGGATAATCTTCACTATTTGGGGGGCGGAGTGTGCAGATATTCTGTGTTTTAATGGCTTCTGCTGTTTTTTTTTTTTTTTTTTTTTTTTTTTTTTTTTTATATCATCTAATTCGGGAGGCTGATGCTGGTGTACAGTTTTTAAAATTATTACTATAAAACAAAATATAGGAAAAATTATTCAAAAAAAAAGATATAAAAACATTTTATGCTGTCTGAGCAAAGGATGGGGAAGTAGCGTAAATTTCAGTGGGGATGGAGTTTTATATTTTGATGACTGATTAGTTACTGTAACTCCAAAATATCAAGTCGGGCAGACACTTCTTCAATAAGTCTTATAAACATAATAATTTATTGTAATTTAAAATATTTTTCAATATAACATTTTTTTTCATAATTTTAAACAATTGAAAATTTTTGATCTTTTAAAAGTTTTCATTTAAAAAATAATTAAACACTTTAAGCTCTCTTGATTATTTCTGGGGAAGACGACGCTTAAATTTTCATAGGGGAAGGGGGCTGTAGAAAATTGTTTAATTATTTATAAATTATTACAATAAAATATCAAATGTGACAAAATACAGGGTGTCCGAAAAGTTTGAAAACGGTCGAATAACTCAAGAAATTCATATAAGATTGAAAAACAAAAATATACGTGTTAAATATTTTTTTAAAGCTATTCCGTGATACCAAAGTTACCCCACCCCGACCATCTGGGGGTCAGAGGTGTTCCACTTTGAAATTGTAAATGATAATCCCCATTTTTTATTTCAGATTCGGATTCTACGGGGAAAATGCGCAACTTTTGCTTTTAACATTTTTTTTTTCGAATCTTTGTAGATGATGGTATAATCCAGCAAAATGTGTCAGATACATATTTTGTTTCCTCAACCATGTTTTGTAATCACGAAACGTGATGGGGCAAAGCTTCCGTTGCCAAAGTTGGTCGCCTTAGCTGGAATTGTGTTTGTCTAAAACTATCAATGGAGGTTGTTTCGGTGGCAAAAGTGCTTTATATGCTTTTGCAATGCAAATTAACAGAAATATATTGAATTAGATTTCTATTTGTGTTTTTATTTTATCCATTCAGTCCATTCTAATCAATTAACCTGCGTTTTTTAAAAAAAATATTTTGATGTGTAAACATGCCCCTCCTCTTCCGAACAGAAAAAAAGATAATCTTTGCAGTGATGGAACGGTGGCGCAGCAGTTGAGAGATTGATACCACTAATTTTTTCTAGTATTCTTCGACTTGAAAAAATCTCAGAAATTCTGTCCTGAAGTTAGATGAAGAATACTAATAAAATTTTACGGTGTCAATTGATTCTCTGCTGCTACACTGTTCCATCACTGTCTTCGTTATTTGGTAGATGTAGGCGTGGATATTCGGCATTTCGATGGCTTCTGCTTTTTTTTTCTTTTATCCCTTTCAGGGGCAAAGCATTTCTGCTCCAAAAGTATTCAAATAATTAATTCACACCGCAATTTAAGAACAAATTTATTTGAAAATAATTAAAAGCATTTTTTCAGGTATATTATGAGATCGAAATTGTAGTAAAAATTTACTGGTGTCAATTTGCATTTTGGGCAATAACATGAACCGTTTGCAGACTGCAAACGGCGCCCCTGAAAGAGCTAAACTCTAAATCGTGGTCAAGAGGTGGGTGAATGGGATTTTTTTACTATTACTATAGAGTAACATATAGGACAAAATAAAAAGAAGCACATGTAATTTTTTTTGTGTGCGGGCGGAGCAAAGAATGAGGAAGTAGTATAAAATTCAGGTGGTGGTCGGATAGGATATTTAGATTATTGATTAGTTACTGCAACCAGAAAATAACAAGTAGGGCAGAAATATTTTCCATAATTCTAATAAATGTAATAATTTTTTGTAAATTAATATATTTTTTCAATTTAAGATTTTTCCATAAATTTAAACAATATAAAAATTTTGATATTTGAGAATTTTTAATTTAAAAAAATAGTTTAACTCTTTAATTCTCTCGGGATTTGTGAGAACACATATATTCATCGTCAGAAGTGACATGTGGAATTTGTTTTGGGCACCATTAATAAATGAATAATATTATTTAATTTTTTAATTAAAGGATTTTTTGGTATTTCACAAGTAAAGAGGGCAGTTGAAAAAACACGGTGTATTCCAAATAAAATTTGAGTACGCGATGCGGTCTCGAAAGAGTTAAAGTGTAATGATTATTTGCTGGGGTAGACGACGTGTTAATTTTCATAACACAAGGGTAATGTAGAAAATTGTTTGTTTATTATTACAATAAAATAACTTATGTGACAAAAAATATAATCTAAAACATAATTGGCAGATCAAATTAAAATCAGATCAGTTTATTTTCTTCCTTTTTAAGACCTAGAAGGAGCATTAATTAATATATTTCATTCATTTAGTTCTACGTTCTTAAATTTTTATAACAAATAAGTTAAGCCAACTGAACAATTAAAAAAAAAACATACAATATGATACATAAAACCCATTAAAAACTCAGGTTCCGTTAAAAAGAAATCTAAGTAAATTTTAAACTTTGTTCCTTTTTAAGTTGCAAATATTTGTATTGCAGATTTTGTATTATGCTTATGATGAGTGTGTACAAAATGATAAGGCACATGTAAAATACAAAAAAACATTTTTAAAAGTCTAAGATTTATGTCGATTTAATTTGAAGGGAATTTTTAGGGATTTTTAGGGTATTTAAATTATTATATTGTCTAAATTTTGTTTTTATATGTTTAATGTTCATTTGGTTTAACCCTTACCGGCGCGGAGTAATTATGTTTATATACCGATGAAATGATAGACTGACATCAGAATTTATAAACGAGTTTATTGGAAAATATAAACTTTCTTATTTTCAAGTACGTTATAAATGGAAAATTTTAATTAAATATTCTGGGTGGCAGTAAAATAAAAATTATGAGTCCTTTTTTAAGGACACTGTCCGCAAAAGCTCTAACTTATTTGTTACAAAACTTTAACATTAAACATCGAAGTAACTGAATGAAGTATATGAATAAATGTCCCTTCTCGGGCTTAAAAAATGTAGGAAAAAAATGATTTGTTTTTAATTTGTTCTGCAAATAACGTTTTTGTTTATATATTTTTTCACATTTGTTATAGTATTGTAATAATTAATAAATAATTAAACACTTTTCTATATTATCCTTCCCTCATGAAAATTAAAACGTCTTCGCCCCCAGGAAATAATCAACAGTGCTTAAAAAGTTAATTTTTGATCTTTTAAACTTTTGAATTTAAAATATAAATTTTTCAATTGTTTAAAATTATTGGGTCGCTCGTGAAGTCGTGTCTGTTTCGAAATAATCAATTCGTACAGGAAAATTCTATCATTTAATAATTAGACATTGATTCCTATATGTAATGTCTAATTATTACGGGCCAGGATTTTCCGGTGCAAATTGATTTTCCTAAACGGACACGACTTCCCGAACAACTCAATAATAAATTTAAAATTAGGGGAAAAAATGTTAATGTGGAAAAAATATTAATTTAGAAAAAAATATTACATTTATTAGAATTTTTGAACGTTTTCTGCCCTATTTGCTAGTCAGTAGTTGCAGTAATTAATCAATCATCAAAACCTATAATCCCACCCTCCTCCACCTATAATTTACGTTACTTCCCATCCTTTGATCAGCCAGCACAAAAAGATTTTATATGTTTGTTTGTTGATTTGCTCCTTTACGTTATTCTATAGTAATAATTAAAAAAAAACTTATACACCCCCATCCGGGCCCGAATTAAGTGACTTTTTGACAGCAGAAGTCGTCGAAACACAGAATATCAACACACTCCGCCCCCAAATAATGAATACTATAATTTTTCTGTTCGGAAGGGGGGGGGGTGCTTATTAACTCGTTCAAATATCAAAATACGCAGTTTATTATTTTAAAATGATCGACTTGATAAAAATAAATGCAAATAGAAAACTAATTTAATATATTTCTATTAATTTCTATGGAAAAACCATATAATGCGCCATGAAAACAATCTCCACTGATGGTTTTTGAGAAACACTATTTCCACAAAAGACGGCAACTTTGAAGTTAAATGTTCGGGCACATCAGATTTCGAAATGTCAAAACCTGTTTAGGAAAACCAAAATATGTATCTGTTTTATTTTCTGAATTACACCGTGATCAACGAGGATTTAAAAAAAAATGTTCAATACAATAGTTACGTATTTTTGTCCGTAGAATCTGAATTTGCAATAAAAAATGGCGGTTATCATTCAAAATTTCAAAGTTGGACCCCTCTGACCCTCGGGGGGTCGGTTGCGGGTATCAAATTTGGTAACACTGAGTAGCTTTTTTTAAAAATATTTAACACGTATATTTTCGTTTTTCAATCTGCTTTGTATTTCTCGAGATATTCGACAGTTTCCAGACTTTTCGGACACCCTGTATATGTATACATATATATTTCATCTTTCTTTCCTCATTGGTCTAGTTGTCCCAAAAAAATGGGGCAAGTGGACCAGGAGGGTATATGTTCCACACGCGATTATTATTATTTTTTTAAATATGGGTATCAGGTCCTGTTTGAAAAAGTGTAAACAACTTAAAAATTTTTAAACCAGGCAGATCATGTAAATTATATATTAACTAAAGATCGTCGTAAGGGAAACCTTTGCTGTCAATGCTTCTAAAAAAAGCGCTAATAAAAGGGGTCGCATTCTATATCGCAATTTTTATTGTTCCTACCACTATTTTGAAAATAATATCTTCATCGCACGTTTCTTTAGACTACGTTAAATAAAATGATCATGAAGGTAACTCATTAAGGATTCTGGTAAGAACAATAAAATTTTCCCTATATAATGCGGCCCGTGTAAAAGTGAAAATATGAGAATTTGTTTTTACAAAAAACATACTAATTAAGTGTGTACTTATGTACTTTAGTTAGGTTGTAAGTATAAAAGTTGCAATGGTATTTTAAGGGGGAAAATAACAATGAAAATCTGTGAATAAACGGCTACATAAGTACTTAAGTATCTCATTCACATTTTTATTTACCACAATGAAATTTCGATATATCCAATAAACCTGTGGAAAATGTAACCATTTTGTTATATTAAACAGGGCTATTTTTTTTTTCGTTTCGATAATTTTCTAATAATATCACTTTACCTTATCTATGCTTCTTCATCTGTATCGTAAAATTTCGAACTATGGCTATCACACTTAAGAAATTTGGTTTAATTCCCCAATATGCTTTTTTTTAATTTTATTATGTAATTTTTATAAGGTATTATGTGATTTTCTTTATTGCAAACAAAAACCAAATGGAGAAATTAATTTCCCGTACTAAGAGAAACTCAAAAAGAAAAGAAAAGAAATTGTAACTGTTGGGGTAACTGGATACCACATGCCCCAGTTATCCCATTCTTGAAAAAATTATGGGGTAACTGGAACATACCTAATCATATCTAAGAAAATTAATGTATATATGCGTCTAATCTTTAAAAAAATGATGGTTTAACAAAAGTACTTACCTTATTTTAATAAAAATCAGAGAAAGTTCATCCAAATCGACATTGTTCTTAAAACAGAAACCTAAATTTTCGTCAACCTATCACAGCAAAGACAAAGTTATGATTGAGTTGACACGCTTTGTTTTAAGAAGTAGAGATGGGGGTGCAATGTTGACAAAAGCTAATACTTAAAAGACATTATATTGTTTTATAGAAGGTTTTTTATAAAACACCCCATGGCCACGTTAACTCGCGGGCCTAGTTACCCAGCTTACCCTATCATCATTTTCAAGTTTTTAAAGCATAATTCAAAAGCTACTTGGGAGAAAATTTTGAAATTAAGAATTTGCATAAAGCAAGACATAATAAATATAAATCTATCAAAAAAACTGTAGGTTGAAATTCATATTTTTTTAGAATATTAATTTAATACTTCATAATTCATATTATATTTTTTTAATTGCAAATCCAATGTGTTTATGTTTGGGTTTTTTAGTATTATAATTAATAAAAAAATATCACATTAGGATTATAATTTCAGGAGATATTAATAAAAATATGAAAATGTAATTTAACATCACAAGCTCTAAATTTTGATATTCATCATTCTAGTATACAGAAGAGTGAGAGTTGGCAATTATGATCAGGAACAAAGATTTAATTAAAGATAATTAACACTAAAATTGCCGTGAGGATGAATTTGGCCCTTGCCAAATTGATAATATTCAACTGTAACCAGAAATTTCTTCATAAGATAGGTTAAATGTATGCCGTACAAAAATAGGCTATTTAATTAAGTTAAATAATTTTAAATAAAAAATCTGGTATGAAATACTTTTTATAAAACTTGAGTAAAATTGCCGGTGGTTCTAGCGTTTAGGTTTTTTTTTTACAATGAAGTTAAAATGATATTTATATCATAATGACATAGACAAAACCTTATAATATTTGTTTGTTTTTTCACTAAGTCTTTAAACACACCAAAATATAATTATTAACTATTCAATTTGAAGTTAGGGACATACCATTGCAGTGACATTTGCAACCTTTTAATTTTTTTTAGGTATTCAAATTATTATTTTTGCCATATTCGTAATATTACACTATACAGTTCATTATGGCATTTCTTAAATTAAAATTAAAACATTCATGTTAGACTACTTTAATTTAATTTTTTATTGACGGACATAAAATTTTCCTTTTTCTGAGAATAATTCAGATACATATCATTAAGTTGTGGTTTTACTTTATTTGTATCTATAAAACTTCACTCAAATAAGCACAAATGTTTTAAATATATCAAATTAGTTTAGATTATTGTATAAAAAGGATAAGCTTTGAATTCCTACTTTCACAAAAATCCTTAACTGTCGTTTTGTAGAAATGTCAACATGTAACCAGTATTTTTTCCGTCATAATGTAAAAGTTTTATAGGATTTGAAACAAATCATTGATTATCGTATCACAATTTTTTTTATACTGTAATATTCTGAAAGAAAAACTGTAATATTCTCCCAAAATCAAATTTAAAAGAAGTTTACAGTTTAACTGATTTTAAATGGTTTAATTTTAATCCTAGATGTCCCGAAACATAAAGGCCTTTTGAATATTTTTAACCTTCTGCTTATAAATTTTTTTTAGATATTGACGCAACTTTGAACATTTTTTATTTATTATTGTTTGCACCAGTTTTTCAAAAAAAAATCTTTTATATACACTTCTATGGCAGTTTCAAGAGAAATCTGCAAAAAATATTTCTTTATTCATTTGCACTCAAGATGTGACTCTGACTCACCGATAGTATTGCCTGGTGCCCCTTGTAAATTCGGGCTCCAAATACTCTGGACACCAGTATTTAGAAGTAATTTTCCTATTTTTTTTTAAAGTAGATCAGTCCAGATAAAGTCACATATTTACAGAAATTTATTATTATTTTTTTTTTTCATGAGAGAAATAATTTTGAATGGACCCGTCTAGTAGTCGGAGGATTAAATGTTTAAGAGCTATAAGAAGTTCTTGGCAAGAATTTTTAAGAATGACAAGAATATTGAATACACAAATATTTACCCTGATTTTCATCGACTAAATAAAACGTAAACTTTTATTCCGAACTACCGGTGCCCAGAAATTAGCATTATTAGTTGCAATAATTTCCACATAAATCATGGTTCGTACGGATACCGTTAATTCTCCAGGAAATCCACCAGTATCTTTTTATAAATAAAGAAAATTAGGTTAAACGCGCAAAATTTCGCCTTCTACTTAGAAGAGATTTTCTATAAGAAAATAGTGGGACCGAAAAATTTTCTAGTATGCAAAATTCAAGGAGGCGTACAAATCATGTAAATTTATTATTATTTTTTATATTTTATGGTACATCTGTTTTATTTACACTTTTGAATCACTTTAATGAAAATATATACTTTTACACTCTTTCAAGATCTTTCAAATTGAAGTGAGTGGCGATATGTCATGAAACTCCTGTTGAGATTTTGCGCTTCATGTATTGACAGTTTAATCGATAATATAGTGTAGAAGAAACCAAGAGTGCACTTTAGCCAAAGAAGAGGTTGTTTTATTTTGTATTATTTTCCAATAGAATTTAATAAAAGAATTCGTACTGTTTCTTGTTATACTTTTTAAAGAAGGTTTGTTTCAAAGTTTTGAAACACGAACTAAATACGTATTAAATAAACGTATTTTCGCATTAAAAGTATTCTTCTATTATAAAATTGTATTTTATTCTATTTTCTGAAAAATATGACGAACAATCTTTATTTTTTATTTTCACAGAGATTTTGGTTTTAGAAATTTAGTCATTTTGAAAGAAGTGAAATAAGGAATAATCGAATAATCGTTTTTGACATGTTTTAATAGTGTAAAAAAAAACTCACATCAAAACATTTTATCGAATCATATGGTTATTATTGTAACGTTTTTAAGCCAAATGAAATTGTTCGTAAAATGATAATATTTTCTCTTATATCCCTTCTTGTACCACGCAGAAAGATTTTGGACTGCGTAAATAAAGATTTAAAATTTTAAATTAGTTTGTACAGTAATTACTTAACATTCGAAGGTTTTGAAATAGAAAATACAGACCATTTCAACATTCACACCACTTTTTAAGAAGAAAACAGACAACATTTTCAAGAAAAGTATAATACAAAATGTATTTTTTTTTTAATTGTGGTGCGAACAGAATATAAAAATAGACGCTTTACGGTCGCGGTTTTGACATTCGAGGAACCTAACCCTCGTGAATATTAAGGGATTACTGTATTTAGTGATGGTCAGAATCATTGTTGCCAGATTGGCTACTTTTTTTAAATTCAGATTCTTGAGTGGTATCATTTTTTTTAATGGAAAAATGCGCTTTATTTAATGACATATTAATTAAGGCAAAAACAAAGGTAATTTTACAGTATCAAAAAAGTGGTGGAAATGAAGAAATCTGAATTAAAAAAGTAGCCTACTGGCAACACTGGGCAGAATGAATGATTTTACTCTTCGAATGAATCATTCGGGCATGCGCAAAAGCAAAGCTTCGAAATTTTTTTTCATTCAATTTCTACCAGAAATTTTGAATCAAAAAAGAAGTTTCCAACAAAACTGCATACTTACTAAGCGTGCTAATTTAACCCTAGATCTACCGGGAATTTTATTCAAGTTTTAATAAAACGTTCTACACCAGAATTTTTATTTAAAACTATTTAACTTATTTATTTACCTTATTTTTGTCTGGTTTATATACTTAGTTTATTTTAAAGAAATTTCTGGTTTGAATGAATATTTTGTATGTACCTGTCGGGTCCAATGGACCCGTCTGGTAGACGGAGGGTTAATGGTGGAATGGAGCATAAATTAACACAGCTGCGCTGTCTCGTGGACTAGGTTGACAATATACATGCAAGGGCAGTTAGTGTGACGGCATATGTGCCACAATACCTACCAACTGCGCATATTTTCTAAATCTAAGTGACTCATGGAATATGAATATTGTTTACAAGATTTATTGCAAAATAATTTTTTACAGTTTTTTTCATTAAATGACGCACAAAAAATAGTCGCAATATTATTTTAGCTTCAGGAGAACAGGAACTAATGCTACGAAAACATTACCGCATTTTGTCCCGAAACTAAACTGACATTGCGACTAGTGGCGAAGTGAGAACGGTGTGGGGTTTTCTTCACCTTATCTTAGAACCGACTTTTCATTTACAATTTTAGTGGTGTGAAGTGCATCTGGACAGAAATATATATATACACACACACACACATATATATATATATTAATCCTTTCAAGGGCAAGCAATTGCGTTTCTATAATGTTGAATTCACACCGGAATTATCGAAAAGATTCAGTTCAAAATAATGAAAAGCAATTATTCAACTTTTTTTTCCACCAAAGTTTTAAAAGTAAAATTTAATTAAAAGTTTCTGGTGTTAATCATGATTAAAATTAGGTGGGCCATAACATATACCGCCACATATCTGCCAACTCTTCCGCTTTTTTGTACCAGAAAAATTTAATAGAAATTTTTGCCTTATTCAGTCGGCAGATTACGTCGATTTAAAAAGGTAAAATTTGCTATAAAATTTTTGTGGTAAAAAAAGCGTAAGATGTTGGCAGCTATACCACCGCCACCCAAGGGGTTAACTAATTAAATTTTTTTTAAACTGTCTGCCACACATGATCTTTATTTATACTCTACCGCTAAAAAAATTTATCGAAATAGCTCGTGTGCTTTAGGAGTTGATGGGGTTTTTAGCTGAAAAGTACAATTTTTCGGCGAGCTGAAAAACTTAGACATTTCTAACTTGTGTGAAGTTCTTGCACAGTTTTATCAAACACGTGAATTAAAGTATATACAAACACTTGGATAAAATATAGTTACATATTATAAATGCGTATAAGATGTTAAATTAATATTAATGTGTGTGGGCGTTGCGTCCCAGTCTTGTCTTACATTATTATATTGTCAAAAAGGAGAAAACAGTTAGGCATCTTGCTGTAGTTCAACCCAGACCGCTACGTGGCGCGTGACCTTGATTGCTGTTACCTCCCCCATTTAAGATAGGACGCTTACTTTGTGTACTGCTTTTGTTTCCCATTTTAATTAGAATCAATTTAAGTACCCCATAAAAATATAAAAATCCTTTTCATCTTCAAAATTTCTGAAGGTAATTGATAAAAAAAATTACGACACCTGACAACTATGCTGTTGGTTCTTTTCTGTTTACAATATTTTTGGTGTAATTGATTGAAAATCTATACAAAGGTTAGAAACTATGTTATGCGCATGTCCGATCATTCATTCGATATTAAAATCATTCATTACACCCATCATTATTTGTAATGTTTACATGGTACGCACAGCTTTACCACAAAATTTTAACAGTTTTTTCGCATTGCTCAACTGCAGAATAATGCAGCAAATTCGATGAATAAATGAGGTGGGTAAAAATTCTGTGTTTTCAAAATTAAATACAATTGTTCTTTGCATTAATACCCATAGTGGTGTCAGACTGCTGGGAAATTCTATGGAGTTTGCGAGCCTTGTGTTTATTGTTGCTTTTAATAAAAAAGTTCAAACATGGATTGAGAGTCTAATGTATCGCTAGATAACTATATTTCATGTGCTATAGCTGTGGAATTTCTTAATATTTTTTAAGTAACAGTTTTCATAAAGTGTGTATCTATTATTCACTCACAAATAATCCATTATAACTATAGTAGAACACTATATATTAAGTTTCAATAACTTTTAAAACTTATTTAACTCAAAATGAAGTTTTTCAGAATAGCTTTCAAGATATGTTATCGATATTTTCGCATGATTTGTTTGGCAATACAGATTATTCATCTTAAGATGCCTAACGCTGCTTTTTAATTCATCCAGAACAAAAGTTAAATATAGTAGGGTTCGCGCAGTTCTATTACAATTTTTGACAATTTTCTTCGCCTTATTTAACTATAATAAAAAAGCAAACTCTGTGAATAAATGTGTCAATTACGAACTCTGTGTTTAAAAAATTAAATAGATTTTTTTTTATCACGAATAGCGGCGCCAGACTCCTTAGAATTTCAAATGCTTGTGCAAAACTTGATATAGATATACTCCACGGATTTATAAATGTAATCCAAAAATACTTGAAGTTTGCATGTGAAAATATTAAATAATTCGAGTGAAAACTTACGTGCCTTTTTAAAATATATATATTTTCTCCATTTTGCAATAAACCAGTTTAACCCATTAAGGACCACCATGTTTCACAGGAATTCTCTTCATTTAGCACCACTTTTTGTTAAGCACTTACTTGTATTTTATGAATCACTGAAATGAGTTAATTAAATAAGGTAAATTGTATTTTTCTCTTTTACTGGTATCAAAAGAAGTGCAAAAATCACAAATATAATGTTGTGAAAACGCAACTTCAGTCTTTAATGGGTTAACCTCTTGAAGGACGGTGGGATATAATAAATCCCACATAAGTTTTATTCCAAAATGCCACATTCACACCAAAATTTTGAAAGGAAATTTCTTTCTTTTAGAAAGTACTAAAAAAGGCTTTTCTTAAATTCAAATAAATTTGTAAATCCTGATGTCAATTCATCATTTAATCTTTTCAGTAACAGAAGTACTTTACTCCTGAAAGTGTTTAAATATTTTTTAAGCAATGGTTACATAGGGATCACATGATTTGTTTCTACCCATAACTAGGATAATTGTAAGAATTTTTAATGCGGTTTATTTTAAAAATTGCTGAAAATGTTTGTTGATATACATATTCCTCGAAAGTGTTATATTTTTTAAAAGATTTATCATTAGTATGCCTCCTTAACCTAAATTACACATATATACACATAGCAAATATATATACATAGCAAACAACAAATTTTAAAAAGCTTGTCCTATTCTTGTATAAAACATTTATTCATATTCTTTCACAAGTTAAAAAATAAAGCAAGGATAAGTGAAAATATAAGAAGCATTGACAGTCATTAGACCAATGGGCCTCATACATATTTTATTGTGTGTTTTCCACAGTTTTAAATAAATAAAAAAATGAAAATATAATCCTTACAAATAAGTTCATTGATACAGCTTGAACATGCTACGATTTTTCGGCATCAGTAATGGTGAGTTGTAATTTTCTACTTTTAAACATAGAAACCTTTGATTAAAGGAGAAAATTACTCTTCGAAATTACTCATGATTAAAAATCATAAGAGCTAGCCGCTATGAGT
This sequence comes from Maratus speciosus, assembly GCA_963932465.1. NCBI lineage: Eukaryota > Metazoa > Arthropoda > Arachnida > Araneae > Salticidae > Maratus > Maratus speciosus. Next base: position 307,290,352 of record OZ010796.1, read on the forward strand.
TATGTAGATACCATATCTGCGTCGAACGTCTTATTATAGGCTAGTTCCATATGTACTTTTAGTGTAAGTCACATGCTACGATTTTTGGCTACCAATATTTTAGAACAGAAAAATGTCACCCAATTTATCGGAGATATCTCATTCATTGAATAAGAAGAGCAAACTTTTCGAAAATAACAGTGAGCAACAAGGATAGCAATTATTAGCTATGTGCATAGTTGCCAACCTTCAACTAATCTTCCGTAATGTCTGGATTAATTTAACCCATGTAAACCACATTTTGAACCAGAAAATTTATTTCACGAATGCTTATTCATTTAATTCCAGGTTTCTACATGGAACATATTTAATTTCAATTCTTAAAAAAATTTCTGGTACGAAACTTATTAAACCAGGGTCAAATTAGCACAAGTATTACGGAATATTAGTTTGAGGTTGGCACCTATGGCTATGTGACTTACACTACGAAAAACCATGGAATTATGCTATACAATATTTGTACCATTAGCTCATGTGGTTAGATTAAACAATGTATTGTAAACTTTCATAGAAAAAATTCGAGAACTAAAATAATAAACGTAAATATGCATCACAACATGTTACTCCATTAAATCTCTCGTATGAGCTTTATAAAAAAAAAAATATTTCATTAATTTGATTTCCAACTCAGGGTGCTTACATTTGTACTATAAATTTTAAAGAGAATTTATAATTACCGCGATTTCCGGCCTATAATCCGCGGATCAAACAATTATGTTCGGACCAGCGCTGCCAGACGACTACTTTTTATTATTCAGATTTCTTGATAAGCACCACCTTTTTGAAATCGTATAATCCGTCTTATTTTTGCATTATTTAATCTGACATTAAATAAGGTTAATTTTACTACTTCAAAAAACTCTTGTCAGTCATGAAATCTGAATTTTAAAACGTACCCACTGACAACACTGGTTCGGACCCAGAAAATGTATTTCATGAATGCTTATTAAATCGCGCTAAATATTTAACATCAAATATTAAGTAAAATTTCTGGGTCAAAACATAATTGTTTGATCAGCGGATTATAGGCCGGTTATTACGGTAATAAAGAAAGATATTGCAACTTCTATCAGTAAACGACTAACAATTACGCGTTTTAACCCTTTTAGGGGCAAGGTACTTGTATTCGTAAAATGTTCAAATAATTTATGGACACCAGTATTAGCAAGAGATTTTATTTGTAAACAAGTAAATGACAATTTTCGCGTACTTAATAAAGATGACATTTTCATCATAAAATTCCGGTGCCAATGTTGCTATTTGGGATTAAAATTATGTGACGCCGTGACGGCATCACCGCCCTTCAAGGGGTTAACACTAGAATGTCCGGAAAATTTACTCAAGTTTAATAAAAATACTTCAACCCAGAATTTTTATTCAAAATTATTTAACTGATTTTTTAACGTAATTCTGCATTGCTTAAATGGAACTTATTTTATGAAACAAATTCTGTCTCCAATTGACATTTAATAATATGGTCGGGGTCGAATCGACTCCTCCCGGGCTTTCTAGTGTTAAATAGATATTATCCCATCAGAATTAATTATAAGAGCCTACTTGGAAATTGCAACGATTACACACACTTGGAGCAAGCGCAGTAGATATTAACATTTTTACCGCACACTAGCGCCAGTTGCTTTTCCTGCGGCCGGTTGTAAAACCAGACGAGCACTGTTCAAAATCGAGCTACTAGTACTTCTTACTATTCTTATCCATGGAAGGAGCATTTTATTTCGCCCATTTCAAAGATTTTCGTAGATCTTTTGTATTAATCAGTTTTGCCAGCGGGATACTTTTTTGAAATTCAGATTTCTTTATAGGCACCACTTTATTTAAATGGTAAAATTCCTTTTGTTTTCACTTTAATTAATATGCATTAAATAAAGCGAATTTTAATATTTCAAAATAGTGGTGTCAATCAAGAAATCTGAATTTAGAAAATATAGCCCACTGGCAACACTGGTAGATATTAATACAAAAACTCCAAATAAATAAATAAATAAATAAAATAAGATATTAACATAGGGCTAAGAAATATTAATATATTATTTGTACAAATTAATATTTTACGATAGCTGGAGTTTTGCCAACTGCCAACTTTTCTTTATGCAGATTGCTTGAATTCGCCAATTTTTTCAAACAGCATAATTTGACATATTTTTGCATTGTTTAATTTATAATTAATAAAACGAATATATCTACTTCAAGAAGGTGGTGGAATTTAACCTCCTCGCGACGAGAGCCTTTTGCTAAATTTTTAATCTTTTACCAACGGTTTTTCAAAACGGAAAATTTTCTGTAATTGAATCACGAAAATTCTCTGATTAAATAAGGTAAACTTTACAATAAAAAATAACTGCTGAAAATAATGAAGGACTCTTAGCACCTTAGATACTGTATAACTCTGTATACCGGTCGCTCGTCTCCAAGGGGTTAAGGGATAAAAAAAAGGAGAACTACCAATACTGTATGGTTGGACATCATATCCGAAGTTCTGTATAGGCAGCAATTGGAGGGGGCTATTTCATCTCGGTAAATGTTTTCCATAATAATATATAAGGCTTAATATATAAGGGCTTTGATTCTTACCAGGGTTACCAGTTTGCCAGGTTTGCTAGTGGCCTCCATTTTTATTCAGTAATTCCGACCTCACACCATAAGTAAAAAATAGTATTTTCTGCTTTATTTAATGAGAGAGATTTAGCGACCACATAAAGTAATAATACTAATTTCGAAATTGCTGGTGTGAATTTGAAATTACGAATTAAAATTGGAGGCCGAATTGGCAACCCTGATTCCTAGATTTCACACAGATTATCCAAATTTCATAAAAAATGTTATAACCTAAAGCAAGAAAAACATATTTATTTGAAAAATTTTCTTTTTTAAATTTCTGGTGTGAGCTTTAAAAGAAAATGAAAATAAATTCTTAATTTTACTTTCAAACCCAGGGGTTCTAACACAATATTTAATGAAATTTTCACTTTATTTACTTCCAGAAAAATTAAACGTGGCGTCTACAAATACTGCGATATAAATATTGAATAGGAATTTTCGAATCAGTATTAATAGTAGGAGTCATCTTAAAAGTTCCAAGGATTGTACTCACTTTGAACTGGCAAAGAGAGAAAGCTAAAGCAATACGACTAGATTCTGGTGAATGTGATCACACTTAGAGTTTGTATATGCTTAGTCCGAAAGAGAGAGACTTCCTTCGCCTTACGACGAAACGATATAAGTAAGCGTCCTATCTTAAACAGGAGAGGTTACCGCAAGATTAAAGGCGAGGTCACATCAATCAAGGTCGCACGTCACGTAGCGGACGAGGTTAAACTACAGGAAAATGCCTAACTGTTTTCTTACTTCACACCACTAAAATTTTAAAGTTTTTTTCACCTTGATAAATAGCTGAAATGACTCTGACGTGGGGAAGGAAACATCGTAGTGTCAAGTACGTCTGGACGCCCCTCTCGCTACGCCATTGTTTTGCAATAAATGTGGTAAACCAAATTCAGTTCCATGAGTGACTAAAGATTTAGAAAATATACGCAGACGGCAAACATCCTGTCATATATGACGTCACACTAACCGCCCGCGTATGTGGATTATCCAGTGTTGCCAGATGGGCTATTTTTTTTAAATCAGATTCTTGATTGGCACCACTTTTTTGAAATGGTAAAATGTGGCTTATTTAATTACATATTAATTAAGGAGGGGGGGGGAAGTGAATTTTACCGTTTCAAAAAAATGGTGACAATCAAGAAATCTGAATAAAAAAAAAGTAGCCCACTGGCAACACAGGGATTATCACCCCGGCCACAAGATGGTGCAACTGTGTTAATTTACGTCCGATTCCAGTATTAAGTTTGTACGCTTGCTTACGACCGCTACTAAAGAGTTGTCTTTGCGCCGAATTACGTAGCAAGATTTCTCACCTATGATCTAAACATTTTACGAACAACGATCAAAGTATGCCTCTGAACCGTATTCCATGATAAAGTAACTTCGACAACATGTTTGCACAGAAGCGTTCGACTTAAAATTATTATTACATAACATTTGTACATACAAATTCTAGTGCGATCTTTAATAAATTTCATACAATCTTTGTAGTGAATTTATCAGATTGTTTAATTTTTAAACAGTTTTCGAATAGTAAAATTCGCGTTATTTTATGTTATAATAAATAATGCGAATATTACCGTTAGGAATGTGATATATTTTTAAAGATTACTCTAAAGAGACAGCATTGCTGAAAGAAACAATATTAAATAACGTCAATTCAATACAGAAATACGTATCGTAAATTGTTATGTTTGAGAAAATCATGCTTTTATCGCGTGCTCATCAAAGATTTTACGAAAAATATTATAAAATGTTGATATATTATTTGCAGGATTGTAATAATTTAATTTAAATAATTTATATAGCTTGCCTTCAAAAAAGTATATGACTTATAAAGTTTTAAACAGTCATTTATAGTCATAGTCATTTATGCTGTGATATATTGTTTCGAAACGTTTTCATATTGTAATTTATTTCCAGTGTCACAGTTTGTTAAGAGTACCCCAGTGTTCCTACTAAGTCCGTTTCTTTTTAACACCACTTTTTTTCAACGAAAAATCCCCTTTATAATTTTCTTCGAAACTTACCTCGGAAGGCGTATTTATTGCGATTGTTGCTAAAACTTTCCGCGCATTTTTCTTTAAAATAATACTGATTACTAAAAACGGACCAGCGGGAGCCTGCAGTACAACCCTTTATTGTTATTTTGTAATATTTTCTAAGAATAAACTATTCGGAAAATTGCATTGCAGAGGTAGTGGTACTGGAATTTTAGACAGTATGAACTCCGAATTAAAACTGGTGGTTAAAGCAAATAACACAAACACGGTAAAAAAAAAAATAACTACATAAAAAGGTGGGAAAGGATTGCACTTTGTGCCAATATGTTAAGAAAGTGATACAACGTATAAAGACACATATATAAATATGTTTACAAAGCATACAGCTGTTTCGAAACCTCTAAGGTTTCATCATCAGTGCTAAAAAATTAAAGGTAAAATTTAAACTCTGAGTAAAAGAGGGGGTGTGAGACAGAGAGCCAGAAAGGCCTACCTTACAGCTCTACTGTCAACGGTGAAATGCGACATACGGCTGAAAAGCAGCCACGGAGTCAAACTCACGCGCAGAAACAGGGAGACCAATCAAAATCGCCCAATTGCTCCTGAAGACTTCAAACTGAAAGGAGAAAAAAAAAGGGGGGGGTGTTGAAGAGAAAGAATTATAGAAAATTAAACAATATCTTTTAAAAATTGGGCGTACTGGATAAATCGTTAACTAAACTGTTTGAATTTTTCCATATGTGATAAACTTCCCAGAAGTCAAGATCATAGATTGAAGTACATTTCTGTATTATGGAGGCTTCGGAAAATTAAAAATTATGGTTGTTGGACTAGCAGTGGTTGGCAATAGCGGAACGTTTGATATCACAATTTTTAACACAAATTTTATGCTCCCCCAAACGGATCTTAAAGGCTCGCTTCGTTTGACCAGTTTACATTTTATTGCATTCGCAAGATATCCTGAAAATACCCCAATTTGAAAAACTATCAATTGGATGTTTCAGATTTGTGAATTGAATTTTGTTAAAAGTAGTATAAACTACCTTAAAGTCAAATTTTAACAAGATTTTAGAAATTTGATGGCTTATTTTCGGAAAATATGAAAGTATAATTACATTTTCATTGCCGAAAATATTAACCCTGGAGTAAGTACGTTTACTTAGTTTATTATGAATATGTTAGTTTACGTTAGTTTATGATGTATAAGCTCATCAATTTCGTAATATGAATAATGAAATTCTTATAGGCGTTATTGAAGATAAATCACTAATCACTAATTATTAAATCACTATTTACTAACGTTCCGGTTCAAGGTGCTTTAAATTGTCTTAAATTACGCCTACAAGAATTTCATTATTCATATTACGAAATTGGAGATCTTATACTTCTTAATAGCATTTATTTATCGCAAAACACATTCATTTTTAACGGTAATTTTCATTGCATGCCTAATGATTTGTCCATGTGCTCCACCTTCAGCCCCATCCTCAGCGATATATACATGCACTATTACGAATCAAACCTTTTCACGAAATTATTTTTTCCATTTTACATCCGCTATGTCGACGAGTGTTTTGCATTATTGAACTCTGATGATCTTAATCTAATAGTCTCGATATTATGAGTTCTATAGATGAACATATTCGGTTCACTTTCGAACTCGAAAATAACTGTCGTTTGCCCTTCCTTGATGTTATGGATTTCCGCGAAAATAACTTGTTTCACACTACTGTTTAACGTAAACCATTCCCAGAATCTTTATTCCCACATCGCCTTTCATCCCATCGACCTAATCAAAAGTTGGCTGCCTTTAACAGTTATGTCTACCGGGCTTTAAAGCAGTGTTGCCAGATTGGGGACTTTTGTAATTCAGATTATTTGACTGTCACCACTTTAAAAAAAGTATAATTCGCCTTATTTTTCAGAATTTTTAATCTATTTTTAAATAGGCCGAATATTTCAGTTTCTATAAAGCGGTGGCAATCAACAATCTGGGGGCAAAAAAGACCCCAATCTGGCAACACTGCTTTAAATATTTGTTCTTCCGACAGTTTACTAAAAACAGAATTCGATTACATTAAATCCATTGCCATTGATCGAGGTTTTACAGCTGAAATCACCGATTCCATTCACAATAAACTAAGAAAACGTACTCACGCCAGGGTTAATACTGTCGGAAATAAATATTTAATTATACTTCCATATCTCCCATAAATAAGCCATCAAATTTCTAAAATCTTGTTGAAATTTGACTTTAAGGTATTTTATACTCCTTTTAACAAAATTCAAATCACAAATCTGAAACATCCAATTGATAGTTTTTCAAACTGGGGTATTTACAGAATATCTTACGAATGCAATAAAATGTACATTGATCAAACGAAGCGATCCTTTAAGATAATTTTGGGGGAGCATAAAATGTGTGTTAAAAATTGTGATATCAAACGTTCCGCTGCTGATAACCACTGCTGGTCCAAAAACCATAATTTTAAAATTTCCGAAGCCTCCATAATACAGAAATGCTCATCAATTTACGATCTTGACTTCTGGGAAGCTTATCACATATGGAAAAATTCAAATAGTTTAGTTAACGATTTATCCAGCACGCCCAATTTTTCAAAGATATGGTTTAATTTTCTATAATTTGTTCTCTTTACTCCCCCCCTTTTTTTTCTGCTTTCAGTTTGAACTCTTTTGGAGCAATTGGGCGATTTTGATTGGTAGTCTGTGTGTGCGCATGAGATCGACTCCGTGGCTGTTTGTCAGCGGTATGTCGCATTTCGCCGTTGACAGTAGAGCTGTAAGGTACGCCTTTCTGGCTCTCTGTCTCCACCCCACTTTCACTCAGAGTTTTAATTTTACTTTTTACTTTTAAGCACTGATGATGAAACCTTTGAGGTTTCGAAACAGCTGTATGCTTTTTAAACGTATTTATATTTGCGTCTTTATATGTTGTTTCTACTTAAAAAAAAATGACTTACATGACAGTTGTTTTCTATAGAAATCTGGGGAACATATAAGGAAAACTCATATTTTAACCCTTTCCGGCTCAGGCAAACGCCCTTTTTAGAAATTAGAAACTTTATTATATAACGTGTAAATTTAAATAAAGCGAAATGAACCAATGAAACTTTCTTGTGTAAAGTCAGATTCTCTAAACTACGTAATTTTTAGAACGTATTCTATTATGGGAATTAAAGGGTTAAATGTTAAGTTTTATACAATAAATTATTATATAAAATATGGTATTTGGAGATATACTTATTAAAGTATTTACTAATTAGCATTATTTTAGCGTAAAACAGCCACACGGCAGGAGTTTTACTTGTATTGAAGATGTGCAACAGAAGAAAGTTTCACGTATTATATGTAAAATACATCTCAGACTTTTTTCATTATTTTTCATGTGTAATAAATCTTTCACAGAATCATATAAATATATTTTTTTTAAAACAAAATAAAAAATCGTGCATTTAAGGGTTAAAATCCCCTGACGCGTACGAAGCCTGTTTAATATAAAATATCTTACAATACATATATATATATATATATATATATGGAAAATATTCAATAAATGGATTTTCTGTACGGTAGAAGGGAACTTTTTTGGCGATTATGTTTTATGAATAAAAACGACATTTCCGCATTTCCTGTTGGTAATTTGTTAACTCTTTCAGGGGCAAAGAACTTCTGTTCGGAAAATGCTGAAATGATTGACAAACACCAGAATTTACAAAAAAAAAAATAAATAAATAAAAAAAAAAAAAACTTTTTTTTGCGGACAATATAAAACTGTCATACAAAAATTCTGATGTAAATATATTATTTAGGTATTAAAATTAAGAGGTCCAAAAATCAATAACCGCCCATGAAGGTGTTAACATAGCGTCTGTCTTTGCGTTTTTTTAAATTAAAATAAAATTACGTTGGCCTTAGAATATACAGGGTGTTCCGTTAAAGGGGTCCAATATTAATAGGGGTAATAGAGGAGATCAAATGGAGCATAAATCAGTATATAAAGCCTGGTCGGATCTCAATAGTTTTCAAGTTACAGCAAATAGAATGAAAATTCGGAAAATTGTAAAAGAACCCTCATTGCTAAACTATCGATAATGCTACATAAAAACGAAGCACATATTTAGAAAGAGCAGAAAAAAACCTACAAAATGACATCAATTGTATTAAAATAGCAATATTTATTGACGAGTTACAAGCCCTGAAACAGTGAAAAAAGTACGAAATCCAATATACATCAAAATAGTTAATCGTTAATTCCAAAAAGACAACTCTAGCTACAACAAGGAAAATGTAGTAAAATTTGGTCCATTCCGAAAACTTTCGAAAAAGCTTACAATGAACCATATCGGTTTAATTGTGTGAGAGAAATTAATCAGTTTCTTAGTTACAACTCCGCTTTCTTTGACACTAGCAAAGGTTAAACTCCGCCCATCACGATTGGAAACACCGACTTTTTAATTACTCTCAACTATACATTTTCGATCATGCTTCTTCTGAGATGCAACATTTTTAATTATTCAAGAGTTGAATGAACCAAAATAACTTTACAATAATAGTCTACATTTTAAAGTGGTCTTTTATTGATATAAAGCTTAAGTTAAATTCTTTAAAATTAAACTGGTGATGAAAATTCGGAAATAATTAAAAATATTGCGATTTGTAACTATGCAAGAAGTTTCAGTACATGTTTTACATGGACAATTATTGTATGTATATGTGCATCATAATTTATGATAGGAAATAATAATAACAAATAGCATAATAATTTTACTAATTATAAATTTAAAAAAGACACTAAATTTTAAATTAATTCATGCAAACTTTGTAATTTACAATTTGAGTACACCACAGTCTGTGACTTACAAAATACTGTGCCAAAAAGTGTTGAAAATAAAAGAAAAATGACAAATAAAGAATTACATTCCACGTACTTTATGACATATGTGAAGCATAGTCTTCTGGCCTGCGCTGCACAGTTCAATGTCGGAAGGCAGACGAACGGACATTATTATAATAGGTGTTCGAAGTTGCGCCCATTAACAGAATCGCACAGCCGACAGCGACGTCGTAAAGATTTGCGAAAACGCCGAATAACTCCGACGGAGTTGGGAATGTCTCCTGCAGCGACAACGATTCGCGCTAGTAAATCCTCCGGTGTATCCACAGGCGTTTCATACACCAGCGATTTAAGGTGTCACCAAACAAAAAAGTCTAACGGATTGAGGTCTGGAGAGCGTGCAGGCCAAGCAACAGGTCCACTGCGTCCAATCCATTTCCCAGGATATGTTGAATTGAGGTGATTGCGAACACCTATGAAAAAATGTGCCGGTGCGCCATCGTGCATAAACCACATATTGTGGCGCAATGTTGCTGGCACATTTTGCAGTAACTGCGGTAAGATATCCCGTAGGAAAACCAAGTACGTACTGCCATTGAGTACATCTGGGAGTAAATATGGTCCTATGAGATAATCGCCGAGGACACCTGCCCATATGTTCACACTGAACTTTTGTTGTGCGTTCGACGGGAAAACAGTGTGCGGATTTGTATATGACCATGTGTGCATATTGTGCGTGTTTACCACGCCCTCTCTCGTAAATGTTGCTTCATCAGTAAATAAAATATTTTCCAGAAATTGTGGATTATTTTCTGTTACATTAAGCAACCAGCGTACAAATTCTATCCGCTGAGCACAATCTGTTACTGATAACAGTTGTACCCGCTGCACATGAAAGGGGTGCATGTTTTCTGCACGCAGAACACGCCACACACTTTGGTGAGAAACACCGACTTCAGACGCAGCAGCTCGTGTACTCGTGGAGAGGTTATCTTTAAAAATATTCAGTACATCTTCTTCCATTGCAGGTGTTCGTACATGTCGAGGTTTCCCTGCATCAATGCTTGCTGTATTAAACGATCCAGTCTCCCGTAATCGTCTATCGATTTTTATGAAGAGTTTCGAACTTGGGCAACGTCTCCTTGGAAATTGCTCACGGTACATGCGCTGTGCTAGACATGCATTTCCATGAGCTTGCCCGTACATCAGATGCATGTCCGCATATTCTTCGTTAGAGTATTCCGGCATAATTATTATACATCAACTTACTACAATCCCACTTACAACAGCCTCCCTTTAACATAACGCCCACTGATGACTGCTGTTTTATTACACTTTTCTTCCTATACACATAGAAAATTTGCATAAAAAGTACTTCTTCTTCATCATCCTGAAAGTTCATGGAGGAAACGCAGCAGTCACGGAGTTTGCTTTAAGACAAGGCGAGAGCTGCACAATATGTCATTCACTTGACCAGACTGAATAATGAAAGGGTATTGATAGAGGTTGATCAGAAATGTATAATTGAAAGATATTAAAACGGGGTGTTTACAATCGTCATGGGCGGAGTTTCGCCCTTTCCGAGCGTGCAACAGTACAGAGTTGTAACTAGGGAACTGCTTGATTTCTCCCATACAATTAAACTGATATGGTTTATTGTCAGCTTCTTCGAAAGCTTTCGGAATGGACCAAATTTTATAACATTTTCCTTGATGTAGGTAGAGTTGCATTTTTGGAATTAACCATTAACTATTTTGCTAAATATTTGATTTTGTATTTTTTCACTGTTTCAGAGCTTGTAACTCGCCATTAATTCTCAATATTCTAAAACAACTTATGTCATTTCGTAGGACTTTTTCTGCTCTTTCTAAATATGTGCTTCGTTTTTATGTAGCATTATCGATAGTTTAGCAATGAGGTTTTTTTTTTACAAATTTCCGATTTTTCATTCTATTTGCTGTAACTTGAAAATTATTAAGATCCGGCCAGGCATTATATACTGATTTATGCTCGTGTGATCTCCTCTATTACCCCTATTAATATTGGACCCCTTTAACGGAACACCCTGTATATGTAATAAAACATATTGTGTTTATATTTGGTTTTTATAACGTTGTATTTATAAAGTAAATTTTCTGGTTCAATGTTTTTACTACACTTGAGAAAAATCGAAAGATTTGCATCTGTATAAGAAATAAATATTTTGTAATCATAAGTAATTATTTTGTTAATAAATGAATAAGATATTAAGTGCGTTATATGTTTATAGTTTTTAATATTTACAATACATTTATATAGAGATATACAAGTTAACACTAGAAAGACGGGAATTTTTACTTAAGTTTTATAAAAAATATTTAATACCAGAATTTTTATTTAAAACTGTGTAACTTATTTAATTAGCCCTTTTTTTTCTTTGTATCTTTTAAACTTATTTTATAAGAAAATTTCCGGGTCGGACAAAAATATCTCCATATGGTTGGGGCCAAAATAGCCCCTCACCGTCAATCTAGTGTTAAAATCATTACAGTCATTCAGATTAACTTTGATCCATGGGGTGTAACTTTGTACTAATTCCTAATTTTTCAATATGCTTGACTTCAAAAGGCTGGAAAACTCCAGTGCTACAGTCTGTTTGGCAAGGTTATAAGCTGGGCTTCCCACTATTTATTTTAGAAAATAAATTGGCAAAATTATAAATAATTAATTGCATCATTCAACTATTATTGTGAAGTACTGTTTTCAAGTTAATTTTGAATGCTGTTTTGAAGTTGTTGTAATCCAATTAAATTTTTATAGTAAGTAACAATATACTCATTCATCAGACATATCATTATCTAATGTTATAAATATGTTAATATTCTGCGATTATGTATTTACTAATAGTCAATAAAATGTAAAATTAGAAGGCACTACAATTTTACCTTATTTTCTGTATAACATTGGGCCGGATAAAAGTAGGGCTTAGGTTTATTGTTTACTGATTAACCCTTACCGGCGCGGAGTAATTCTGTTTATAAACTTCTGAAAAAATGGACTGACACCGCAAATTACGAGTGTAAACGAAATTATTGAAAATATGATCTTGCTTGTTTTCATGTACATTATAATAGGAAAATTTTAGTTAAATATTCTCGGTGCCGTTTGTCAGTTTTAGATTTAAAATTAGGTGTCCTCTTTTGAGGACACCGCGCCGGTAAGGGTTAAAGATACTACTAACAAATTACATACAAACTAAAAATGTACGAATGTACGAATATATGTACGAACATAACTGAAGTATATGTAGATAATAAAGGGCATATCCTAATAAGCATTGGAATTACGCCTTTCAATCAAATATCCTGATTTTTTCCTTAAAATTGGATATATATCTCACAACATATTTCCCCTATTATAATCTTATAAATGTGGATATTTTAAGAGATAAAAATGTTTTTTTCTATTTTTATAAAATCCAATTTTCTCAAAACCTACTGCACCGACTTTCATGCCATTAACTGATGTTATATAGATACCAAAGATGCCTAGTTGGGAATTTTTGTATAAATTTCTGTTCATAAAAACTATGTGAAATAATGATTAAAATAAATTGCAAAAATATTAATCATATCTTATGGTTAGACGAAAGTATCATTTTCTTGTCAAAAATTCCCCATATGTGCACGTATATTATATATAACGTATGCAATGGATTATAATACGTAAATATTTTCAAAAATATGTTTAAAAGCCATAAAATTCATTTAAAGACGTTATTTGGGGCGGAGCTACTCAAATTTGACATCCTATACATTCGACTAGGGATAACAGTTTGGCCTCAAATTTTAATCCGACATATAAATTCACATCGAAAATTTCCATAGAAGAAATTCACTTTCTGTGATTGTTAAATCTCTCTTATTAAATAAAGCATAAAACACTACTCTTCATTTCTGGTATGACCACTAAATTTCTGAATAAAAATGGAGGCCAAACTGGCAACCCTGCATTCGACATTTTTATTCATGTTTGATTAATACTAGTACTAGTATCTACTACTGTAAATTTGTATATATTATTGAGTTAAATCATTGAAAAAAAAATTTTCACTGCATTTTTATGTTTTATATGAACAATAGACATTTTTTTTGCTAAATATTCATGGTTTTCATCTTCCACTCTTCTTATGTATAACATTCGTTGCAATATCATAAATTAGACAAGTCTTGTGATGTTAGAAAATGTAAATTAGGAATCTTTAACCCCTTAATTCTCGCTCCCGTGATATTCGCGGACTGTGTCTTTTATTCAGACAATTTGGATAAGTTTTCTTCCACTCAGTTTTATAAAATAGTGTAATTTGCTTTATTATGGTATCATTTTAACTGTCATTAAATATGATGAATATTTCTTTTTTTCAAAAGTGGTGCCTAAAAGCAATTTGAATTTTTAGACCGTAATTTAATGCAACCGTTAAGGGGTAAAATATTTGAAACAAAAAATTTTTCGGGTTAAAGTTGTCCTAACTATAATACGATGTTTATGTCTTATTTTATATGATATTTATAATATGGTGCAAAGTTACCTTACTTGGATGGATAACATTGTACCAGGTTAAAAATACATTTTTTATTGATTATATTATTATTATTCCTTAATTTCTGATAGTCATACAATAATTTAGAATAAATTCTTCTCTTTCATGCCACTAGTTGCAACAATATTCTTAAAATAAGAGTGGGGCATATGAAAATATAGAAAATGCTGCCCTGAATGTCTGATTGTTAATTTACTGACAGTAAATACAGTTAATTAATGTTATTAGCACATAAATGTATGCATTCGTTTAAAAAATAAATATATTTTACAAAGTTTACTTAAGGCTACTAGTCTTTGAACTGCAGAATTCCCTTCGCTATGGGCATGGGATGCCTTAGTATATTTAAAATATCTCGTCGGTAAATTGATATTTTAGCTCATTTTTCCTTTGCGTTTATGTTTATTTTTTTAATTCCCAAAATATTGCTAAAACATGTGCTTAATTTAATATTTCAGATCTTAAAAGCTGACGAAGTGTGAGTAAGATTTTAACACTTTATATAAAAATAAATATACATTTTAATAATATTTTGAAAATTAAGAAAACAAGTTGGAAATTCTACGTCAAACGTAGCAAATGAGGTGCGTTCGTACTATAAGCAGTTTTATTTCAAATATTGGTGCAATAGCTGTTTGCACTCTTATGCAAAAAGCATGAATAGAAAATTTATTACGATTATATACATTATATTCAGTAACACGAAAATAAAATGACTCCATTTTAAATAGGACGTAATTACCATGGCAACCTAGAATCACTACCTATCGCCTGATATCATTGAATTAATTACATATGATAGGATTTAATCGAATGAAGAAAACTTTTATCTTTTTAAGTTCTGATTCGATTTTCATAAAATTTTAAATGACTCGACAATATTCAGCAACGATTAAATATATAAAATTTCAAACAAATCTGTTGAGTAGTTTTTGCGCTGTTATATTTGGACAGACGAACAGACCAGATGACGACTATAGGTGTTACGTTTTTACATAGTTACGACATTTCCCCATAGACCATAATGTAATGGAATACTTTTGAGTATTTATGTAAATAAACTATGTACGGCTACATACTTTATTTTCAATACCAAACATAGCATAGTAAATCTCAATAACATATATCAATTACATAGCAATCCAGCTATATTAACAAAAGTTAGAATTCAGACAGACAAACAAATAGAATTCATAAACACTTTCGTCTATGTTGGAAAGTGTTAAAAACGCATAATAGTTTGAAATTTGGCTTTCAGAAATTTTTACCAATAGATAGAAGCATACGTGAATACTTTTGTACAGCTCTGTATTTTACCCACTATCTTTATATAGCTACCACTATTTAGCTAAAATTTAATTAAGACTAAAACGTGCTTAAAACTAGTGAAATCACACTTCCAGAGATTATTATCCTTAGACGGCATGTATGTAATTCTTTGCGTGGTTCTATATATCATTTAATCTGTATGCTACAAATCTTCTTAGTATACTAAATATATCTTAATATTCTATCTTAGTATTCTATACTATATGTAGTTCAGCGTAAAAATGTATAACTTATTTAAAAACCACATGTAAGCTCTTTTCGTTCATATTCAGTAACCCTTACAAATTATTTTGTGTAGTCCTGTATATGATCTGCAGTCTTTATACACACAACATAATATGCAAAAATTTAATTAAACTTAACTTTTAAATGCGCGATTTTGTATTTTGTTTCGAAAAATATATACATGATTCTCTGAAAGGTTTATTACACTGGAAAAATAATGAAAAAAAAAAAAAACAGAGATACATTTTTTATATAATACGTTCATCTTTCCTTCAGTTTCACATCTGCAATATAGATCAAATCTACTGTCTAGTGGCTGTTTTACGCTAAAATAATGTAAATTAGTAAATATTTCAATAAGTATGTCTCCAAATACCTTATTGTATATTATTATTTATTTTATAATGCATAACATTTAACTGTTTAATTCCTATGATCGAAGACGTTCTAGAAATTACATAGTTCAGAGAATCTGATTTTACACAAGAAAGTTTCAACTATTAATTTCGCTTTATTTAAAAACGGAATGTCTATTATTAGTTACATTAAATATTAATATTTTAATTTTCTGGTGTTAATTAGGTATATACGAATAAAAAAAAAAAAAAAAAAAATTCAAAACACTGTTGTTTTCATATATGCCAAGCTGCGCACTAAAGGGTTAAAAACTTATATCGCAACTAAAAATCCACTTCCAGCAATCATCGCTAATGTACAATACTTCAACTACATATAGTATTCGAAATCTTTTGTGTGTGCCTGTAAATACTATGCACTTTCTATTATACGGGATATAAATTGTAGTCAACCTGAGCAGTATTGCCAGTGGGATACTTTTTTAAAATTCAGCATTCTTGATTGCCACCACTTTTATGAAACGGTAAAATTACCTTTCTTTTCGACTTAATTAATATGGCATTAAATAAGGTGTATTTAACCATTTCAAAAAAGTGGTGCCAATCAAGAATCTGAATTTTAAAAAAGTAGCCCATCTGGCAACACTGAACTTGAGCAACGTATATCAATTTTCTTATATGTGAAATAGTTTAACATAATTAACCCTTCACTGCACCACGTGCCATACCTGGCACATACATAAACATTATAAATTTCATTATGTGCCATGAATTTGGCTAATATTATCTCTGTAACTGATGAAGAACAATCCAAAGAATGAAATAACACTTATTTTGTCCATGTCAGATGGTTGCATTAGACAAAAAATAAGAATTTGTTCTACGGAAACAAAAACAAATTCAATCAAACTATTAAGGTAAGATTTACTTTCATTATTTTTGCTGAATACTTAAAAATATTATATAAAAAAAGTTGCAGAGTGTTAAGCAGGTAAAATTAATTAATTTAAGCTCATTTAGTTGCAAAATATAGCAATATAATATTTTAAAATCGTAAATGTGTACGTATAGCACACACCATAAAATATCAAAGTTTAGATTAAAATTTTTAAACTAATTTTTTTTTACTATTTTTCCCATTTTTAGACCGATATATAGATTTCAAAAATAATTTTTCATAAAAGTAGGAAAATTCGTGAAGTCAAGAGATAAAATACGCCGCAAACAATGATTCCCCCTATACCATTATGTAACAGAAGTCTTTTGCGTGGTCCTATAAATGAATAATAAATATTATTCCCACCGTATATTCTACAAAATGTATATTTTAGTGCACTTCAGAAATGCATGTCAATTTCATTATGTTCGAAAGGGTGTAACATCATTGAAATGCACTTGAAGCTATTTTTTCTCATTGACCGTAATGCAACGGAATACTTTTGAATGTCCCTGTAATTGAACTATACGCCTTATTTTCATAAAATTTGAATTGGCTCTACAAAATTCAACAACAGTTATATTGTTAAATTTTCAAACTACTCCGTAGGGTAGTTTCTGCGCTGTTATATGCGGAGTGACAGACAGATGGACCAGAAGACGACTATTGCAGGGTTCGTACGCATCAAGGTTTGTTTGTAATTGTTTTCGTACCACAAATTTCGTAAAGTACTGATCGCTATATCTGAAGATAGAATGTTTTTCATTAAATAAGTCCAGTATTACACAACTAAAGTTCTGGGAAATGTCTTTGAAGAGTCCGAAGCCTGTGTAGGTGCTAGTGTTTATACATTGCCGTCGAAATACTCAAGGCCTGTAGACACGAGTTGTGACGTCATCACTAATCGACCGAATTCTCACTACAGTTGGAATTCTCACCGGAAAAATTTGAATAGCAATTTTATTTTATTTTATTTATGGAATATGTATCATCTTATAAAACAATACTAACTATTTAAACTTACTGGTGAGAATTGGGAATCCCTCAATAACAAATCAGCCAGATGAGGCAACACTGTGACATTCCGCATCTAGCTGAATTTTTATTCAGGGATTCCGAATTCTCACCAGTAAGTTTAAATAGTTGGTAATGTTTTATAAGATGATAGATATTCCACAAATAAAAGTAAAGAAAATTGCTATTCAAAAGTTTCCTGTGTGAGATCCAACATTAGTGAGATGTCGGTCCATTAGTGATGACGTCACAACTCGTGTTCTCAGGCCTTGAGTATTTCGATGGCAACGGTTTATATAATTACGAACGCGCCTAAAAAGAGACATCCTTTAAGAAGTGTACAAAGAAATATGAAGTTAAAAATACTAATTTACTAAGGAGATATTTTAAAAATACGAATGCATCACATGCCCATACACAACATTAGCGATGTGAATTTGGAAGTTAGGTGACTACCAGTCTTAACAGTTTACTGTTTATAAACGAAAAGTTATTGTTGATAGATTTGTTTTATTTACTAGTAAAGTTTAATTAAATTTTACATTTAATAATGCTTATTACATTTTATTTACAGTTAATAAAGTTACATTCATTAATACATTTAATAATGTGGAAAACCGTTCTATTTACAGAAAATATCTGTAATTTTTCATTAAAACAGTTTTTTTCTGTAAAAAATTAAAAATCCATATATATATATATATATATATATATATATATATATATATATATATATTACAGAAAAACCTGTTTTTCTTGAAAACAGATTTTTCTGAAAAAAAGTAATAATTTTCTGTACAGTGTAATAGCTGCCAAATGCTACGAAATTTTGTCATCACTATTTCAGAAGAATAGTAATATTCGCGATATCTCATAGCAGACTTTCGCAATTTAATAAGTCAATGATTACTATTCGTAAATAGTGGTGAGAAAAATTCGTAACAATTACAAGCTATGCGTATCTTGAAAATACTTTACTGAGTATCATTATTATTTCATCGCTTACTTATACAATATCTATATTTAATACAAAAAATCAATTGGAAAACGTTTTACGAAAAAAAAAAAAAAAAAAAAAAAGCAAACACACAGAGTATTATTTTTTCCAGTTCTTTGCTATTTGTTTACATTTAAATACCAATATATATATATATATATATATATATATATATATTTGGAGAGAATAAACATTAAATATAAAAATGGAGAAACACAAACATTAAAAAAATATTCCTAAAATACATCATAAAATTTTAATTTTATCGTAAATAAACTTAATGATTTTTCACTCTAAAAAAAATAAATCTAGTACGGAATATACTCTTCCTCAAATATTTGTTATAATGGCCGATCTTTAATATTAATTTTTTTTTAATGAAAAAACATACTTTTGTATAAAAATATATTTTCTCATTAAATTTAATTATTTCACTATTATAATTACATTTCCTTTTTTTTTTCTTTTGAGAAAAAATAATTATGTACAAATTTATTTTATTAATGTATATTTGTGAAAAATAATTAAAAAAATATTTTTTTCTCTCCCAACAATCAAGAAATTAACGTACTAATATGAAAACAATTTTTTCTAAATGTATATAAAAAAAACCACAATGAATATATTCAACAATTAATTCAGTCAATGAAGAGTTCAAAATATAAAACAAGTAATAGAAGGCACGTAAAATAATAATTCTAATTGGATCTGAATTATAACCCACTAATAATGTTTTGCAAGCAATTCATAAATGCTTCCCATATGCATATACGAAAATTTAATACTTTCATCAGGATTGTTTTTAAGTTGTCTTTTAACCCCTTGAGGGGCAAGCAACTACGTCTGTGAAATGCTGAATTCCCACCGGAATCTTTGAAAAATTCTATTTCAAAATAATTAAAAGCAACTTTACTGTCTTATTTCCACCAAAGTTAGAAAAGTAAAATTTAATAAAATTTTTCTGGTGTAAAACTTCATTTAAACCGGTGCCCCTCAAGGGGTTAAAATGACTAATAATTTAGGCTTAAGTAAAGAGTTATAAGGTATAGTCTGTGCGCAACCAACGAAGCATATAGACAGTGATACTTCCATCACTCTTTTGTGTCTTGCCATCAAGTGTTTAACCCTTTCAGGGGCAAGTACTTCTATTCGATAATACTCAAATGAGTGAATAGCACCAGTATTTTCAAACAAATTTATTTCAAAGAAAGCAAAAGCTTTTATTCACGTACTGAATAAAAGGAAAATTTTCGTTCCAATATTCTGGTGCCAATGTGGAATTTAGGAATTAAAATCAGGTGGTCAAAAATATACCACCGCCCTTGAAGGGCAGCGGTATATTATATATACCACTTAATTTTAATTCGGAAATGGCCCAATGACACCAGAATTTTTTTATTCGATTATGCGTTTAAAATGTACATGGAAAAAGCTTTTTTTTATTTTTTAAATAAATTTATTCGTAAAACCTGGTGTCAATCAATCATTTCAGTATTACACTAACAGAAGTACTTTGCCCCGAAGGGTTTAACCCTAGAATTACCGGATATTTTACTCAAATAAAAATATTCCACACCAGAATTTTATTTAGAACTATTTAAACTTACAAAACAAATAGGTGTTGCTATCCAACGTACAATTTATTCACAAGTTTAACATAGAACTCTACGTTTCGGTTTAACCCTAGAACTACCGGAAATTTTATTCAAGTTTTATAAAAACATTCTACACCAGAATTTTTACTTAAAACTATTTAATTTGTTTATTTAACTTATTATTGTCTGATTTATACATTTAGTTTGTTTTGAAGAAATTTCTGGTTTGAATAAATATTTTGAATGTACATGTCGGGTCCATTGGACCCTTCTGGTAGACAGAGGGTTAATCTTTAAAACCTTCATCAGGAGAAAAATTTTCTAAAATATAAATCGACAACAAACTCTTTACATGCTACATTTTGAAATCAATTCAAAATACAAAACAGTCTAACGGAAACCTCTTACACCCAAATAAACAGTTCAGTGGCGCCATCTTTTAACCAAAGATGCAAACGAAGAAAGAAATGCTGAAAAAAGGGGAACAGTATAAAGGACAATACTTTCGACTGACGTATATATACGTCGGTGGCACTTAAGGGGTTAATACCCGTTTCATACACAGATATAAGCTCTGCGAAAAATAAATAAGCCAAAAAAGAAAAATATTGGTAAAAATGGTATAGAGAAATAGTGGTAAGAAGCGTCTCGCAAGTTGTAACATTTATGTAGAGCAGGGGTGTC
Organism: Maratus speciosus; assembly: GCA_963932465.1. Classification (NCBI taxonomy): domain Eukaryota; kingdom Metazoa; phylum Arthropoda; class Arachnida; order Araneae; family Salticidae; genus Maratus; species Maratus speciosus. The sequence continues at coordinate 307,311,587 of OZ010796.1, forward strand.
TAACTGTGGCCCGCTGGATACCAGTATACTGTAATTTCCGACGTATAATCCGCGGATCAAACAATTCCGTTTTGACCAAGAAATTTTATTTAGTAATTGTTGCCAAATATTTACCGCGATCTGATAAGTTATATTTTATTTTAAAAAGTGTCTGGGTCGAAAAATGATTGTTTGATCCGCGGATTATACTCCGGAAATTACGGTAATTTTAAAGAAATTGTCGACAAGTTGAATCGCAGAAATTCGACGATTATATAAGGTAAATATAACTGTAAAATTTTACTGCTATCCGGCGGGCCACAGTTTGACATCCCTGATGTATAGTGAGACCTAAAGGATTGTATAAACTTTAAAATTTAAAATAAAACACCAAATGATGACATCGATGCCAACAACTCTTAATTATCTCTTAGTCTGATCCGTGGCAAACAACAAACAGGAAAGAGTATCAAGGGAAATGTGCATTCTTTATATAAGGTTTTTATAGGATTTTCATTTTAAAAGTTTTAATTAAATAAACTTTCAGGTTGAAAACATGTTTGTCTTCTAGCAGACTCCGGAATAATTAATACTATACACAGGTCTGCCACAGGCGAATATTTTTTAATTCTATTTCGCATCACTTTTTCAAAACAAATATGATTTACATATGCTTTGACAACATTTGCAAGAGAAATATATTATAAAATGTATTTCTTAAAAATAGCGGTGAGGAACATAAAAATATTAGCCTGTGGCAGCCCTGTATACAGGCCAAAAACAGTGTTGAAAATTTTGGCAGTTTATTTTTATTCAGAAATTTTGAATTCCCGTCAGAAAATCTTTATTACTAATTTTCCTATATTTTATTCCTGAAATATCTATCATTATAATAACAAACTTTTCCAACTTTCTGGTGATAACTTAGAATTTCTTAAGTATAGTTTTATAAATAACGTATAAATGCGTCAGTGGCCTACTGTTAAAAAAAATGTTGGTATCTATGATGATGATACAGAAGTGTTGATTGCACCAAAAGACGTGTGGAAAATCCGGGGGGTTTGTGGCATAAGTAAAAAGTTTGAATCTTTACCGATAGGTGGCGATATTAAGGTTCGCGTGTTAGCCCCTTAACCCTTTCAGGGGCAAAGTACTTATTTTGCTAACACAGTAGACTGATTGACTGACACCAAAATTTACAAAGAAATTTATTTGAAAATAAGTAAAAGCTCATCTTCATGTACATTATAAATGCAAAAATTAATTCAAAAATTCTTGTGGCAATGTGGCAATTTGGGATTAAAATGAAGTGGTATATATTGGGTCGATCAGAAAATCGTGTCGTGTTGGGAAAATCAATTCTTACCGGAAAATGCTGCCCGGTAATTATTAGATATCTGAATCAATGTCTAATAATTAAGTGATAGAATTTTCCGGTACGAATTGATTTTCCCAACACGACACGACTTTCTGATCGACCCAATATAATATACCGGCGCCTTTCAAGGGGCTACGAGGTTCTTATTTTTAACACAATAAACTAAAAATAGGGACCATGCAGCACTTTTATCATAGTAAAATATTTGCCTTGTATAATCGAAATATGTCTTTTCATTAACCTTCCGTCTACCAGACGGGTCCATTGGACCCGACATGTACATTCAAAATATTTATTCAAACCAGAAATTTCTTCAAAACAAACTAAATCTATAAATCAGACAATAATAAGTTAAATAAACAAATTAAATAGTTTTAAGTAAAAATTCTGGTGTAGAATGTTTTTATAAAACTTGAGTAAAATTTCCGGTAGTTCTAGGGTTAAATAAAGTGAATATTGCAGCTTAAAATTAGTGGTGTGGAAAAGCATTTAGTAACAAGACAAGCAAACTGTTCTTGCATGTACGGTGTACGGGGAAACCTGTTAAGGGGTTAAAAGAGAAAACAAAATTAGTTTATATCCCAGGTATTAATTTTTATGTTAGAGTATACAATATAGTTTTCACGAAAGTTCTTTAATCTCAATATTTTTTATCCCCTTTAAGGAAGAGGACTTTAATATCAATACCTATCTATGAACATTTGACTGCTTATTTTTTGTCACAAAATATCAGACTTATTAACTAGTCGTACGGTGCAAACAATGGAATTATGAATAAACAGGAGGAGACATATTTATAATGCACAGTTTACCACTTGCGAGTGAAGTAACTGAGGAGGTTGTCGCAAGATAGCGGCTGCTTTTTTAAAAATCAGATCTACAGTTTCTGATTACCACCGGGGGCTAACCTCCAACCAGTAAAATCGTTTAGAAAATTTCGTCTTATTTATGCGTCTTAATCATGGAAGTATTTTCTCACAAATATTCTCTGGTGTCAGTTTGACAGGTAAAATAGTCAGATTGCATCACCGGTTGTTACAATACTGCAGACATGACGGAACTGACTAGCGCAAAAATAAACTTACAGCAGTTAAAATTAAAATCTTTTTCTTTTTCTGCCATTATTTATTACTGAAATTTTGCATTAATAACGCTTTTAATAGGGAGAAAATTTCAATATAAATTTACTGGTGCAAGCTTTGACCGGAGGTAATCAGCCCTGGCGTCCTCTACACAAATTTTATTCACTCGGCACCACTTTTTATAAAGAAGATTTCCCCAAGTACACAATTTCAAGAATGCTCTGATTAAATAAGGCAAATTTTATTTTCCTTTATTACTGGTGCCAAAAACAAATTTTGCAAAGAAATATAATGTCTCCGCAGCGGAGACAATGGAGTGCACAGGGTTAAGGACATGCCAGTTCCTCTTCATTAATAGTTCCATGGTGCAAACAGCACTCGAGAACGTCTTCTTTAATGATTAGTTAAAGTTCAAAAGCATTTTTCCTCACTAATATCCGAAAGTACAACCCATTTTTACTTTCTCTGTTATTACAATCCAAGAATAAGCTACATTTCTGGATATGCATGCATCTGGATCAATAAACCAACTACATTCTCTGAATGCATCTGTAACGGAAATAAAATTAAAGCAGAAGCTATCATTTGGTATAATTTCCTACTCTGTTTTTAATAAGGAAAAATAAAATATCCACATAATATTGCTACATTGAAATAAAATATGAAAAAATATTTTGTACTAATAAAGTATTTGTACAGTCGTGGAAAAAAAAAAAAGTAAACACCCCCTACTAACTCCTCAACAAATTATCGTAGAAGAAAGTTACTGATACCGAATGATTGGCAATAAAATCTACTTTTAAATGATGTATATAAGATTCGCTTAGGGGCCATCTACATATTAAAACGAAACCAAACTTCCTTTTTTTGTAACAGGAATACCCAATTTTGACAGCATAAATGAACTCAACACCTTTCAATTAATCTCAAAACAAATTTTTATGCAATTCATACCATAAGTTTCCGAAACATTAATTATTTTAAAACAAGCGTATTTTAAGGTCTGTATCCAAATTGAAATTCGTTACTCGATTGTTAAACGAGAGAGCCCCCTTCTTGATCAAGACACCTTAAGCGCCACTGAAGGAGTCAATGAAGCCTGCTAGATTACAGAAGAGAAGAAGAAATTTCAAAATATCTAGTCACTTCTAACATAGACGGCCCCTTAAACCATCATTTTGTCGTTTTTTAAGCATAATTTAAAACTACTCGGAAGAAAAATGTGAAATTTTGGATCTCCATAAAGCAGGACTTAATAAATCTAATTCCATAAAAAAAATTGTAGGTTGCAATTCATAATTTTTTCGAATATTAATTTAATAATTCATAATTCATATCATAAAATTATAAAAATTGCAAATTCAGCGTTTTCATGTTTGGGTATATCAGTACTATTGCTACACAAAATATTAGCACATTAGGAGCATAATTTCAGGAGATATAAATAAAAACATGAAAATGTAATTTAACATTATAAGCACTAAATTTTGAATGTTTATAATTCAAAAACTTATCATTCAAATGACTTGGAATTTGGTGTCTAGGCATAGTTTGAACCGAAGTTTTGATATATCCCGTTAAAATTGGGTATTGCCATTGAGAAAAATGAAGTTTGGATTTGTTTTAATATGTATATTAGGGTGGGTCGAAAAAACCGAAATTTTTATAATCGAAATGTAATAGCGCGGAAAGTTGGCTTTTGTAATACAGAATAAATTTCTAAAATATTACATCGATCGGTTAATATCTTTTACCGCCGCAAGGGGGCCTAAGTTTCAAAAAATCGCAAAAAACATGGTTTTTTTTAATCATTTTTTTAAATTATCCAAACATACCAATACAATTTTTAATAGAACGCAATAGCTACATGAAGATATGAGAAATGTCCCGGTAAATGTTCATTATGATGAAATCATATCTTTATTTGCCGCAAAAAGACAATATCTTTTGTAAAAATTTCAAAAATTTCAATTTTTCATTTTTTTTCTAAATTTTTCTAATTTGTATAATATGTCTAGAAATAAATAATTTTACTTTATATCTATTAATATATCATAATTTTTTATAACTATTTGTAATAGACTTGAAAACAAAGTTAATCATTCATTTTTCTTGACGATCGCTTCATCTACTGATGTTTTACTTCATAACAGCCAATTCATGCCACAAACATTATATAAAATGAGCAAAATGTTTTAGTACTTTATTAATTAAAATATAGAGATGTTTAACAGAAACGGGTTAAATAAACTTAAAATGAAGAAGCATTTAATGTAAATGAATTTTATAATATACCTTGCTTTCAGATGAAGCCATTATTTCTCGAGAGGCCAAAACTGATCAGATGTGATCCTCCCTCTATTCTAGTAAACAAACTTTATCAGTGCTTCAATGAATAATTTCACCCATCTTTCTAGTGATTGAGTGGGACAAGGAAAATTATAATAGCTGGTATCTTTAATCGAACATTTTAAACTCACCAGCGTTTTTAATCGATAAATAAACCATAACAGGTGGTTCCGTTAATTTTCAGTTTTGTCAGTAGACTAAAGCCATACAATTTTAAGCTCCAGTGTTGAAGTCTGCTATAATAAAGTGACGGATGGCACTATTCTAGTCCACAGAACTTCGTGCTTTTGCAATTTTCTTCATGGCTAGGGCCTTGATGTTCTCCTCTTCATATGCTATCATTCCAAAGAGGCTATTTGTATGATTTGCGAAATAGTCATTTCGTGAAAATATAGGAACTATAATATTTCGTAGATTATATGTCAAGTAACGTAAGTTACTAACTATAGTGCACAGATTCTGGAAAACATGAGTGATTCATTTTAATTGTGAACCAACTGATGTAGTACATTTTCAGCATGTACTCAAAGAGTATGACAAGTTAAGAAGAGGGTTTCTTTGTTCCAACGTAGAGTCTCAAAATTCGAATAGCAGTAATGATCCACCTTGCGTGAAATATTTGTCCAGGGACTCAGCAAAAAAGGTCAATTGTATACACGCGTGTTGAAAGAGCTTGCAATATTTCAGACATATACTTCTGGTCAGTTGACAAATCATCTTTATCAACAGCTAGGTGATCAGATTAAATTGGCTTAAATTTTGCAATTGGTAATAATTCGCAAATCGCAAGAGATCAACCAATTGGGCCACAATATGATAGAGAACCTGTTTTTTGTCATCAAGATGTTTGAAAAGATGTCTCAGTGGAAGCTCATTGAAGTGAGGTCAAGGAAGCCAATAAAATGGTTTTTTTAAAGTTGTTCTTAACTAATCCTACTATAACACCACCTTTGCATCCTGTTTTGAAGACAGTTCCGTGAAATGAAACTGCAATTATTATTCCAACCGGGATTTCATTTTTCTTCAAAAAATCTATTATTTCATTGCATATAGAAGTCGCCTTGCCAGACGATGGGGTCAAATGACGAAAATAATTCAGACCTGGTTCTAGTACAAAGAGATATGTTCCTCCTTGACTTCGCAAAGATGAAACTTTGCCACCTCTTTAACCTGGCAGATTTTTATATCTTTAGGGCCATCAAAGTATAGAGTAAAAGGAGTACATTACAAAAAAAAAAAAAAAGAACAAAGTGAAACGTGGCCCTCTAGCAGCGAAAAATTAATTTTACGTGCAGGCAGCTGCAGGTGTTTTTATCATTGAGCATTTTTTTTTAAAAATAGAATTACGGTGATCATGGTTAACAATGTGCATGAAATTAACAACATAAAATGCCTTTTCCAGCCTATTAGAAATGTAAAAAATCTGAAAACATTACAAAAGTTATGAAAATTGAAAAAATGAAAAACTTTAATTTTTAACATTTTTTTGAAATTTTGTCCCTGTTGTGGCGGTAAAGGCAACGATGTCACAAAAATGAAATGTTAATGTTACATTACTAATATCTTGGCGTGGCTATTGCGTTCTATTAGAAATTGAATAAGTATGTTTGGATAATTTAAAAAAAAAAAAATGCTAAAAGTATGTTTTTTGCGATTTTTTCGAAATTTGGACCCCTTGCGGCGGTAAAAGATATTAACCAATCGGTGTAATATTTTACGTATTTTATCTTTTTTACAAAAGGCAACTTTTCCGCGCTATTACGTTTCGATTATAAATATTTCGGTTTTTTCGACCCAATCTAATGTATATGGCCCCCTAAGCAAATTTTATATACATAATTTAAAAGTAGACGTTATTTCCAATCGTTCGGTACCAGTAACTTTTGTCTACGATAATTTGTTGAGGAGTTAGCAGGGGGTGTTTACTTTTTTTTTTTCCACGACTGTCCATTAATCCCTTAACATTCGGGGGTTTTGAAATAGAAATTGCAGAACGTTTTAACATTCACATCACTTTTTAAAAAGAAAAATCTTTTACATACGCGTTGACAACATTTGCAAGAAAAGTATAGTACAAAATGTATTTTTTTTTAAATTGTGGTGCAAACAGAATATAAAAATAGCAGTTTTGCGGTCGCAGTTTTGACATTCGAGGAAACTAACCTTCGCGAATGTTAAGGGATTACCATATTAGTTATCAACAGAGCAGGGAAAGTCTAAAAATCAAATTATCTTGAAAAATAAGCATAAAAGTGTAGTGTTTATCTTACATTCGTCAAATTGTCAATCTATTAAAATTTATCTTGAAAAGCTGTTACGAAGAAAAACACTAAAATAGCTATATATTGTAGTCTTTGAAAATTCCGAAAAAGTGTTTCAGTTATTCGATAAAAATAAACTCAAAATCAATATATTCAAAAGGCAGTAACATTATATGCGTGGGACACGCTTCAGATGTTTTATGAATGATATGTATATAAATGCGTAGGTTTTCCAACGAAAACATTTCAAAGCAGCCTACCGCTGTTATCTCAGTAACCAGTTGACAAAGAAATATTTTCAAATGCAGGCTTCTGAATGAAAAAACGTCTGAATGTCCAGAAAATACGTGTTAAATAAAGTGAAAAAAACCTTTAGAAAAAGGGTTAAAATTGCATTTTTCGAACTAAATTTGACACAGAAGAAATATAAAAATTGCACAACATGCTACATAATTTTTACCAGCTATTAGAAATTAGATTTACAGAGGTGCCAAGCTGGCACTAATCTTCCGTAATGCGTGGATTAATTTAACCCAGTTTAACAACGTTTTGAACCAGAAAAATTATTTGATGAACCTGTATTTATTTAATTCCAGTTTTCTAAGTGGAACTTAATTTTATCTCTGAAAAAAATTCTGGTGCGAAAAGTATTAAACCAGGGTTAAACTAACCCACATATTACGGAGGATCAGTGGCAACTTGGCACCTCTGGATTTATCCCTTTATACAGTCTACCACCTGTCCGTTTTTGAATACAAGTAATTCTACAGAAAAAAAATCGCGGCATTTTAATATTTTCAACAAAAGCAACGTTATCAAAATTTGCAAGATAAAACTAAAACGGAAATTTTCCGTTGATTTTCCGTCATAATTTTCATAATCATTGATTCTATTCAACTATTGGCGTAAATTTTCAGTGGTATACAAAAAACCGGATCGAATGTAAGCCCCTCTTTATGCCACTATCAGGGTCAGCGTTCCCAGTGGGCTACGTTTTTTAATTCAGATTTCCTGATTGGCACCACTTTTTTGAAATAGTAAAATTCGCCTTATTTAATGACTTATTAATTAGGGTGAAAACAAGAGCAATTTTACCGTTACAGAAAAGTGGCGCCAATCAAGAAATCTAAATTTAAAAAAAGGAGCCCACTGGCAACACTGATAAGAGTTTCCACAGAAGACTATATTTTAATTCTATCCTGCACCAACTATTAGAAACACAAATTTTTCAGATACAGTTTGACAACAATTGCAAGAGAAATAAACTACAAAATTTATTTTCTTAAAAGAGTGGTGCGAATAGAATACAAAAATAGTCGCCTGTGGCAGCCCTGCACTATGCTCAGGAGCCAACCTCCAACTAATTTTACGTAATATGTTGGTTATTTGACACAGGTTTAATATGCTACCAAACAGAATATTTTTAAAGAAAGGAAACGAAATAGGTTCCAGGTAGAAACCTGAAATTTAATTAACAAAGATTCATCAATTAATTTTTCTGGTTCGAAACGTGGTTGCCTGGCTCAAATTAATCACTTGAGAGGCGGTGATATATATTATATCCCACCTAAGTGTAATTAAGATTTTCAACAGAAAATTTTAATTATTCTTTACTTTTATAGATTTGGAGGGAAAGTGTTGGAATATTGCTTTTCCTTATTTTGAAATTTTTTTTCTAAATTTCCGGTGGGAACTCAGCATTACACAAACGAAATTATTTGCCGCTCAAAGGGTTAATACACATATCATTGGTAGCATGTCAAAATATGCAATGTGAAAACAGTGGGCTACTTTCTTTAAATTCAGATTTCTTGATTGGCACCACTTTTCTGAAATGGTAAAATTCCCATTGTTTTCGCCTTAAATAATGCGTCATTAAATAAGGTTAAATAAGACGAATTGCACTATTTCAAAAAATTGGTACCAATCAAGAAATCGTAATTTAAAAAAAGTAGCCCACTGTTTTCACATCGGATAGTTTGACATGGTACGGACGATATTACGGAAGATTTGGCTATCAATCTAAGGTATTTAACCCATTAACCATTTCAAGGGCAAGTAATTGTGTTTCTGTAATGTTGAATTTTCACCGGAATTTATTAAAAATTGTATTTGGAAATAAGGAAACAGAATTTTTCAATTTTTTTTTCACTAAAGTTAGATAAGTAAAATTTAATTAAAAGGTTGTCGAGCGAATATTGATTAAAATTAAGTGGGATATAATAGAGGAGGTCTCAACCATAGTTGATCAAGTCCATTTAGAAAAAAAATATATTGTTTATTTAGTAGATGCATAAAATCTGTTTTATTCACTCTCGCAGTGAAACCAAGTCTTAAACATTCTAATTTCATTTCATTGATAGTAGCGTTTTTCTTCAAATGCAAACAGGGAAAGTTACGAATATTTTACCAAGTTGCTAGGATTATTTTTGTTATAACTCAAAAAGTGCACCTTCGAATTTAGCGAATTTTTTTTTTCTTAAATGTACATTCTTTGAGAATTATTCTGTAATTTTTTGGTTGGTGTAAATATAAAATTACTACATTAATAATTTTTTTTATATTTTTGTTTATTTTTCTATGTTAAAATTTGTGTAAAAATGTGAAAAAAATATATAATGTGAACTAATATATTCTTCAATAATTGGCGTTGGTTTCATTTTTTTAACCTTTATACTTTTTGAGAAAAACGCATTTGAAAAATAGTAGCGTTGGCGCATATTTCGCCAATTACCTCAAGGACAGTTCAAGGTCAGGGGCTAAAAACACTTTATATTGTACTCTCATGGTGAGTCTTATTACCACACATGTTATTTCAAACATCGAACGCGGGGGCCATTTCGCTATGCTTATCCGGCTAGACCCTTTTGATAGTATTCCTTGCCTTATTAAATCTCAGAAATTCTGTTCTAAAATAAGGTAAGGAACACTATAAAAATTTAGTGGTAGCAATCAATCATTTGTGGCTCAGCGCTTGCATCCGAGATAGTAGTGCGAATAGCAGAGGTGCCAAGTTGCCACTAATCCTCCGTAATATGTGGGTTAGTTTAACCCTGGTTTAATACATTTCGTACCAGAATTTTTTTCAGAGATAAAATTAAATAAGTTTCACTTAGAAAACTGGAATTAAATAAATAAAGGTTCATCAAATAATTTTTCTGGTTCTAAACGTTGTTAAACTGGGTTAAATTAATCCACGCATTACGGAAGATTAGTGCCAGCTTGGCACCTCTGGAATAGAACATAAAAATAAAATTATGTACAAAAAGCCAGCTTCCGATAACAGTTAACAGCTAACATACCGGAAATTTTACTCAAAATTTATAAAAATATTTCAGAATTCTTGTAAATCTTTTCACTTATTTTCAGAGTTGGCAAGCCTCTGGCTTTTTGCAGACTAGTATTATCTTAGATAAAATTTTGTTTTTTTAAATCTCAGAGTGCGTTAATTAAATAAAGCAACGTTTTCTGTACTAAAATACTGATATCCAAAAAGCCGGAGACTAGGCAGCGCTGTATTTTAACTAATTTATTTCAGCACGATTTTTATTTTTTATATTTTATGAAGAAATTTCTAGTTCGAATAGAAAATGTTTCATTTGGAACCCATCAAACAACTGGATTTTGGTATATTTAATGTTAAATGAAACGCAGGATGTTTAAAAAAATGTCCATTCGTGATTTATGAGAATGCTTCCCTACATGTCTCTCATTTACATTCGCTTCTTTGAGATACGAATTTTTATTCTCTACGATTCCGTAAAACTTTCAAGCGAAAGTCTGATTTTTTTTTTTTTTTTTGGAGTACATAAACAAAGGGAGGATTTTCATTAACTTGGACGTAATTGTACATTCAAAACTGCTTATTTAAATCTTTTATTAGTAAAAATAAAATTTGAAGTACGAACATTTTTGTCTTAAATGGAATTTTTTTGTACGTTCATAAACAGAACAAAAGTTAATTTTAAATGAATTAAAACTGACTTCTTATATTTAAAAGCATGTTGTATTTTTAGAAAACATGGTGTCGCAAATTTCTATACCTGCATACAAAAATGTTTCAGATTGAAAGTTCAATTAGAAGTGGATTAATGTATGTTCTTCCACAATTGTCGAATAGAATATTTTGAATTATTTAATTACAGTAATATTTACATAGAGATAATGACCTAAAGATGTTTAATATAAAGAAAAAAAATTCGGAAAAGATTTCCAATCTGAAATAGCTATTCCACACTCCTTGGAAATTCTAAGGATAAGGTGCATACTTGCCAACATTCAACTTAACTTCCGTAAACTGTCGGCTAATTTCCAGGTTAAATAAGTTTCTAAGCAGAAAATTTATTTCATGTAACATGATAAATTTGATTTCATGCTTCCACGGGGAATCTATTTGATTTCATTTCCTTAAAATATTTCTTGTTCGAAACATATTTATTCTGGATCAAATTAATCGGCATTTTATGGCTGTTTAGTTGAAGGTATGGCAAGTATGGGGGAGTACCAACCTTGTCTATTAGAGTTAAGACTTTCATATTGCCATAGCTATCAAGTATTACAAATTTATTTGACAATAAAATTAAAGATAAACTACGTCTTATTTAATTGTCGAAATCATTAAATAAGGCAAAAGTTTCTATTAAATGTTAAATTATAGCTTACAAATCTGCAGCTGCGCACTGCAAATAGAAGCGTCTTAAATTTAGACACATATGTGACTGAAAAAGAATTTTAGACACTTAAGTGTCTTAATCTGAAAATTAAGACATTATAGATGTCTTAATTTAAGATAGATAAGTGTCTTAATATGACCATGGTGTAAACGAACTGGGAATAATGTCTAAAATATCCACAAACGTCTTATTTTAAGACACTTCATTGCTTTAAACGTGTCTTAATTTAAGACGTTTTGATTCTTCCGACGCAATAACCACCAGGGGGCACTCCCAGTTGCGCACGCATTTTAGATGTCTTCGTTCGAAGTTGGTATACGTTGTAATTCAAGCAAAGTTTGTTTTTATGTACGCGTGTATTTTAATTTTTTTTTGCGGAATGTGAAGTTTTGTGATTTTAATTCGTATTCACTTGGATTATTTATTTATTGAATACATACAGCTGACGTGTGTGCTTGCCATCAAATGTCTCTTAGAAGCTGTCGTCGATATAAGGGCGGGATAGACACAGAACAGAAGTAGACGACGCTTGAAGATTACACCCGGAAATTCTACAAAGCGTGTGCAATGGACGTAGTGTTAATTCGTAATAATTTACATAAATAATATTGTGTTATTCATCTTCGTCCTGTCGAATCTGGCAAGAAAAAAGAAACTTTTGTCTGGCGGTTAATATTTTGAGGATGAAACATTTCATTCTTTAAATATGGCTAGTCGGGTATGTTATGGGATTTCCTTTTAAAATGATACAAGTCTTTCTCCCCCACTGTAGTTGTGGTAATTTTTTAAATTTCAAAGAATTTTTCTTACTTCTTGCAAACAGCGATTGAAGTAAGTGTCATAATTTCTTTATAGTACTAAAATTAGTGTCTTTTATGATTTTATTTATTGTACTAAACAAAATCTTCCATGAAATTTAATGAGTTTTGAATCATTTTGCAAAAAAAAAAAAAAAAAAAAAAAAAAAAAAAAGATTCTAGAAGTATATATTTTTAAACTTATGACGTCTTTTATTACAAATTATGAATTATTTATTCTCATCTTTTTTCCAAATTTAAAGTAATAACATCACTAAAAAGCAGGCATATTTTAAGTTAAGTTCATTGTGCTGTTTTTTTTTCTTTTTCAATGTGTCAATTCTTAGTTTCAATAGCTAATGCTTATCTCACACTAAACGACCACAAGGAAATAGAGAAAAAAAAACTTTGAAAGATATCCTTAAGCTTTTTTACTTCCTAGCTAGGGATTACTATCCCGGATTGAGATCCCGGGATCACGCTTTAATTTTAATCCCGAAAATCCTGGGATTTTCGGGAATGTCTTTTTTTTTTTTTTAATGGAACAATATTCAGCTAATATTAAAAAATATATTTATAGACTTTCGCTTTTGGAAAAAAAAAATCAATTGATTTTATGAAATTTATATATAATTTAAAAAGAATATATATCTCAAGTATTTCTTAGATATATTTCTAAAACTATTAAATCTTTAAACGTGAAAATCTTTTGACTTGGAAACAGATGAAGTCAGGTGGTCAGATGACCAGTCATGAAAAATGAAATCATTTGTTTATTTCGATTTCGCTGCGTGTGTAGAAAATATATTTCACTTCGAAGGTCATTTTCCAACTAGACTTTACTGATAAGCATCGCAAGTGTGTATCATAGTGATTATTATGTGCTAACTTCCCTTTCTTACGGCTTTATACTTATTTTGTTTTAAAGATGTCTAATGAAAAGGGTTTAGGAGCTCATAGGAAAGATAACAATAAGCCCATGTGCAAATATAAATTTTTTAAAAAATCTAATTTTTAAATGATAAGGATTTTCATTTTTTTTCGGGGAGGTGGGGGGGGGGGATTTTGTATGAAATTTTCGTAAAGCTGATATCTTAAATCTTGTACTGATTATAATGAAAGTTCTGAACTTTTAGAGTTGGCAGTGGTGGAAAATTGGCGCAGAGGAGGAGCCTATTGACAGCAAAAACATTTTATAGTATTCTTCAACTTAATAAAAACGCAGAAATTATATCATTAGATAAGCCGAAAAATACTTCTAAAATTTAGTGGTGTCAATAGGCTCCTCCTTTGCGCCAATTTTCCACCGCTGAGTTGGACAAGAATAAAAACACAATATAATTAACAAAACACTGAAGAAATTTTTTTCTCAATATTAACCCTTTGCACTAGAGGGCTCCGGAGCGGAGCCATTTAAAATTTGTCTTCAAACTCGGGGGATCCGTTACGGAGACAATGCAAATAATTTTGTGATACCATGTAATCTTGGCTTTTCTAGACAGGTATCACAAAATTATTTGCATTTTCTCCGTAGCGGAGCCCTCGAGTTTGAAGACAAATTTTAAATGGCTCTGCTCCGGAGCCCTCGAGTGCAAAGGGTTAAAGTAGAATATTTATTTATTTATTCATAGTTAAATAGCTGTTGTGATTATCATCTGATATATATATAAAGTTGCCTATGTGGCAATATAAATTTTAAAGTAATCTAATTTTAAATTATATGAAGTAGAGTAGGACAACATTATAAGAAATATATATATTTATCCATGTACCTTAAAAGCCCTCAATAGAAAAAAAATGGATTCTATTAAGACGTTTCAAGTGTCTGAAATTCAGGCGCAAAAAGTGTCTGAAAAAATTCAGACATTTTAAAATGTCTGAAAATTGAACACTTTGTTTCAGACACTTAAGTGTCTGAATTTCAGACATTTTAATTTACAGTGTGTGTATTGCGATATTAACCTATTTGCAACATCTGCGTATATGTACAGTATTTCGTACAGTATTCTGCTTTTTCAGAATTTAGTGTCGCCCCCGATGAAAAAAATATGTATATATAAATAGTTCAAAACTTTTTTCAATTTTAAGACTTAAAGAACACACTTTTATTTTATGGAAAATGACGTCATTCGCATCCGCTTAAGAATTACATATTTACGATCCACTCTTGAACATTTACAGTAAAGTATGCATAGGGCGTTGCTATCGCAAAATAATGCACAAATTCTGCAAAAAGATGCCGTCATTCAAGAAACTCGACAAAAAAAGGCTATATAATGATTCATAGACCTTCATTTGTTTGTAACATTAATATAATAACTTGAAATTAAATATAGTTTATAATAGCTCCAAGTTTTAACAGAAATCATTCGTTTTATTTTTTCAAAATAGCACGTATTTTAATTAAATTTTCTTTCGGTTGTTATGAGAAAATGGCAACAAAAATATATAATTACTATTTTACAACTATTTTTCTTTTACTTTCTATAGAAATGGAGTACTTCCGTCGCCAATATTAAACAAATGACTCTAAAAACTACAAAAAAAAAAAAAAAATAAAATAATAATAATAATAATATTTCAAAAATAAATGACGATACAGTTTTCAAACAAATTGCATTTAAAACTCATTTTTTTTCCCATTACGATGGTAAAAATTGAAAATGTGCTATGCTTAGAAGTTTAAAAAATTCCTATTGAGTATTTAATCTTACTGCTTTGTTTTACGGCTGGCTTCTGTAAGGTAACGTTATTTTTTTCATACGACACAAAATAAGCTGGGAGAAAATAATAGCATACCGTACCGGGGGCTAAAAAAAGTACTATTCTGATTTTCTTGTTTGTATTTGGAATTTCTGAATTAAAAAGATATCCATAAATTACTCCGAATGCAAATGTGTGAATTTTATTTATGGAATAGCAACAATCGCACATTAGCAAAGCACAAATTAGACGTTTTGTCCGAACTATGGAATCCCACATCATAGCTGTTAACCTTTACGCTTTCCTCTTACCACTAAAATTTTATAATAAATATTCTTTTATTTAATCGTCAAAATCTCGCGATTAAACACGGCGAAAAATGTTTATTAAATCTGAGTGGAAGTGAAAAAGCGTAAACGTTGGCAGCTATGCCACATGATAGAACATGGCGATACTTACTTGGTTCACAAAGCCAACTGAAACGAATAAAGTGCATATAGGATTCATTCTAATTAACTGTAATGAAAAGTAAAATTAAATGTTTATCGAACATCGAATAAATCTTAGCAAAATATTCACAAAGAAACTAGGTAGAAAATCAATTATTAATGAGACTTACTGCGCCTAAATCATTTGTATTCAGACATACTTTTGATTTATTTTTTAAAGAAAAGTTAACGTATTTTTACTTCTCTCTCTTTAAAGTTCTTTTCAGCTCAGAAACTGGATTTGCTAGCTCACCGCAGAATTCAATTAATTGGAAAACGTTTTTGACTTCAAGTCTTTGTAAGTTTCATTTCAAAGAAAGAGAAGAAGATTTAAAAAAAAATTCTTGATTCGTGATTTATAAGAATGAATCCCTGTATGATTCTAATTTACATTTGCTTCTTTGAAATGCGAATTTTTATTTTCTACGATTCGGTAAAACTTTTAAGTGAAATTGGGATTTTTTTTATCTGTTGAGTCCTTAAACAAAGGGAGGATTTTCATTATTTTACATTCAAAATTGCTTATTTAAATCTTTTGTTCGTAAAAATAAATTATGAAGTGCGAACACTTGTGCTGTAAGTTGAATGCCTTTTCTGTATTCAGTAGCAGAATAAAAGTTCATTTTTAATTAATTAAAACTGACTTAATAGATTTTTTTTATTTTTTATTTTTTTAAGTATGTTGATACAAATTGCTATTCTTCCATATAAACAAAGTTGTAAATTGAAAGTTCATTTCAAAGTGTGTTTAGATATGAATTTCATGTATAAAAATAAGAACATGCACATATTCGCGATCTCAAATTAGACCTTTTTTATCAAAGTATAGAATCCCAAACATCCCAGAACATGGCGATTAGAGATTAGAATTTTTGAAACTTTTGATTCCACAAACAGAATTTTTTAATTTTAAAAAAGTAGCAGAAATTTCAACCAGCAAGTTTGGTTTATTTAATCCCAGAAAGTCTATGTACTAATAAAGCAAAAAATTACATTTAGAAAATTCCAGCATGATTCTTCAATAAAAAGCGCGTTTAATTAAGTGGCGTAGCCAGAGGGGGGGGGGGGGGGTCCAAATGCTCTTCATGTAATTAAAATTAAAATTTTTTTTTCGCCTTGATCAATAGCAGGAAATTCTCTCATTAGTTAAAGCAAAGAATATTTTATAAAATTAACAATTAAATTTAAAAAATCAAAAAACCCGAGTGCGTAAAAAAGCGGAGTAATTAATTATTTATCATCAATGTGAATCTATTTTATTTTTCAATTCCTACTATTAGCTCACACTCTCGCTATATATATATCTTGTTCAAATTTTCAATCGTTAATAAAATACTTATTATTCATCCAATCAAACTCAAATAAATTTTTTAAACTTGTAGTGGATGACACTTGATGTTAATCCAGTTTTTTTAAATATTAATTCATTAATTAAATTGAATTAATTAATTTTCAATAATCGAGAGATCCCTCTTCTTGATCAAGGCATTTTAAGCCCTACTCAACAGGAAAGAAGAATGGGAGATCAAAAATTCTCTTATGGACCTAAGTAGGAATTGACTTAAAATATTTTTTTTATATTACTTGTTTATATTACCAGTGTTGCCAGATGGGCTACTTTTTTGTAAAATCAGATACTTGATTGGCACCACTTTTTTGAGATGGTAAAATGTGCCTTATTTAATGACATATTAATTAAGGCCAAAAACAAAGTGAATTTTACCGTTTCAAAAAAGTGGTGCAAATCAAGAAATCTGAATTAAAAAAAAAGTAGCCCACTGGCAACACTGTATATTAATTACCTATTTTTTTTATTTACTTGTATTGATGACTTTTAAGTTGTGTTTAATTGTTAGCTCCTATCTCAGTGGTGGAAAATTGGCGCAGAGGAGGAGCCTATTGACACCGCTAATATTTTCTAGTATTATTCCCTTTAATAAAACCTCAGAAATTCTGTCATTAAATAAGCCGAAAAATACTACTACAATTTTGTGATGTCAATAGGCTCCTCCTCTGCGCCAATTTTCCACCACTGCTATCTATAAACACTGTTTTGATGAGGTCTATAGTTGTCTATGATGGTTATAGTTGCAGTAAAGCTAGATATCCACAATACATACACAACTTCCAGTTGTATAATATTTTAACGAGCTTCTGACTGTAAAATAGTCAATGAAACATCGTCTTCATTTTGAAAGACCTATTCAATGATATGCCACTCAATAGGGTGCGTATTTTTTTTCGTCACTACTGCCATTTTCTTTTTACGGCCGCCATTTTGAATCTATAAAAACAAAACCTAGCCTATAACCATTGGGCCGTTAAGACGAATTGATAGAGACCTCTTTCATTAAAATCCATTCAGCCGTTGGAATGTTTCGAGGGTATAAAGAAATCCACATACACAGATACGCGTGAAACACATAACCCTTCTCTTCAATCGGGTAATTAGTGGGGTCCAGTGTATCTAGACCCCCTCCCCCTGTCTATACCACTGGTTTAATTTGCTACGCCAATTATCTGTAACGGAAAATAATTATTACTGACTAGCTACTTTACTTACAAATGCCAATTATTGGTAGAAAATTATAGTACATATTTTTAATAAAAATTTCATAACTTCAAATACGGTGCCCATAAATATTTTCCATTTTTCCAAGTACGCTATAGACTTCTTTTTATAAGAAACAAAATCATTTTATGTATATAATTTGCGTTTTAGTATAGTTCAGTTTTTTTTTAAAATATTGCAACGCAATATTTAAAAAAAAAAGAAAAAAATCCCAACATAAGCAGCACAAAAGAATTTTCTTTAAGATATCATGAGCTAGCACGTTTTTTAAACATTTGTTTGGACGAGGGTAAGATATTTCCTTCTATTTTTCTTTTTATCTATTTTCTACTTACTCAACAAAAGAAAGATTTCAAGAAAAGCTTTTAATTGTAAAGAAAAGCAGAGAAAGAAACTTATTTTCTGTATTTACAAAAGAAAATGATTTACATTAGCCTCGATATTATTTAAAAAATAAATGCTTGAGAAAGAGTTTACAACTGGCATTTATATATTTTTATGGCAATTATTGTACCTAAGAAACTCAATTTTTATCATCCCATTCATTGAAATAATTTTACACAGTTTTGATGAAAATCGAATTGATTTTTTATGACTGTAATTCTATGTAAAAATGGGTTTCTTAAGAATATTGTAAACTTTTACAGAGATTGTAAAATTATAGAAAAATCTTAAAATGTTTGCTTTATTTTTTTTTTCTTTTGAATTATACACATGTAGTTATCTCATGGAATCTATTGAATTTTACACATGGTTTTAACATTTGAGCACATTTTTTTCGTAAAAAATCCTCTCTTAATGAATAAGGCATTGATAACTATTCTATAAATTTTCTAACTAGGCGATTATATAAGGTGATGATAACTCGAAAGTTGTGATATAATATTTCTTGATAACAGTAAGGAGTACTCTAAAATGCATACCTTTAGATTTTATAAGAGATAATCGAACAGTTTTTCTCACCCAAAAATAGCAAGATGGAATTAAATACTACAGCAGATGATTTCAATTGATGTTTTCCATTTTATATTTTGATTTGATTTGAATTTATTTCTATTGAAGATATTACCTTGAGATAATAATAAACCACATATTGTTTATTTATTTATTTATTTTTTTTTTACATTTCCTTAAGGGGGCAAATGCTACACAGTTAAATGTTCAAGAAATCCAATATTTGGATATTCATGCATAAAAAGAACATTTTATGCACATTTTAACCCTTTCCGGCGCAGTGGTCTCACGTCGGGACTACCTAATTTTAATTCCAAACTTACAAACGGCACCAAGAATATTTTAATAAAATTTTGCTTTTACAATGAAAGTTTAAAGTAACGAGATTTTAATTTCTAAAAAAGTCATTTGTAAATTTCGGTGTCAGTCAATCATTTCATAATTTTACAAACATAATTGTTCTGAGCCGGAAAAGCTTAAAACAATGGAGTTATGAATAAAGAGGAGGAGACATGTAGTGTGCTGTCTGCCAGTTGCGAGTGAAGTAACTGAGGAGGTTGTCACAAGATGGCGGCGGCTTTTTTAAAATAGGATCTTCAGTTTCTGAATACCACTAGGCCGAACATCCCACCAGTAAAATTGAATAGAAAGCTTCGTCATATTTCTACGTCTTATTCATGGAAATTTTTCTCAAAAATGTCGTAAAAAGTTTTATTTGTTTTTACTGGTGTCAGTATGCCTTGTAAAACTGTCAGTTTGTTTCCCTGGTTGTCACAATATGGCGGAAACACAGTACCTAACTATTGCCAAAGTAAACTCCTACCAGTAAAAATGAAAATCTGTTTCTACGATTATTTATGACTGAAATTTTGTAGTATTAAGGCGTTTAAATAAGTTGAAAATTTCTATATAAATCTACTGGTGGAAATTTCCACCGACAGTAAACAACGCCTGCGATAGCGGTTACAGTTGATGCTTCACTATTTAAAGGATATGTCAGTTCCTCTTTATTAATAGTTCCATGCTTAAAACAAAACTCATACAAAATTTCACAGAATTATGCTAAAATCACAGGCTTCGGAGCGGACTGTTTTTATAGAGACTAAATTAAATCTTTTACCTCCGCTATTTCCTTACGAACATTTTCTATTTAGATTTATCTTGAAAATGTCGTAGAAACCCTCTTCCTGGTTAGCTTTTTATTACAATTCTTATAGTAATCTGCTAAAAGAATAACTCTAATCTAGTCGGATGTGCCAATCCCTAAACATTCTTCTATGTCATAGATGTTAATGCTTCAAAAATCGCTATCACAGTCCCAAAATTAAATGATAATCTATGCCCATCATGAAGATTCTAAAGGTATACTTTTTTTTTAATTGTGTGCATTTGAAAAGGAGAAAGAAACAACCTAATCAGCACTAACTTACGTCAAAGTCTAATAGAATATGAAATTTGATGAAATTTCGTGCATTAGTTTTTGACATATGGCTATCTCTAAAATCATACAAATCACGAAAAAAGCAGCATAGCGGCGCCGTCTTTTGGGCGATTTACACCAAAAACTAATCAACAACAACTTATGTTAACGTCTAAGCGAATCTGAAGTTTGATGAATATCTGTGTACTAGTTCTTCGGATAGAGCAATTGCGGTAATCGTGAAAAATATTCAGCATATCAGCGCCACCTGTTGGGCGATTTACATCAAAATCTAATCAGCACCAGTTTAAATCAAGGTATAACTGAATCTAAAGTTTTATTAAATTCCGTGGATTTGTTCTTGAGATAGAGCCCCACAAAATTCATGTCAAATACAGACGGACTCAGAGACAAATATTTTTTTTTAAATAGTCAAACCGTGGTCAGGACCTTCTAAAATCTATAAATCCGTCAAAAAATAGAAGTCTAAATTTTTCAAGAATCAAATGCATTCTTCTTTTAACCCCTTGAGGGGCGGTGAGATATATTAAATCCCACCTAATTTAAACAAGATTTTCACCAGAAACTTTTATCTAAAGTTTACATTTTTAAAATTTGGGAGGAAATGTTGAAAAATTGCTTTTTCTTATTTTGAAATAAAATTTTCCGATTATTCAGGTGAGAATTCAATATTACAGAGACATTATTGCGTGCCCCCTCTACGTGTTAAAAAGATAGAAGAACAGTGTTGCCAGTGGGCTACTTTTTTAAAATTCAGATTCCTTGATTCGCACCACTTTTTTGAAATGGTAAAATTCCCCTTGTTTTCGCCTTAATTAATGTGTCATTAAATAAGGCGAATTGTACGTTTTCAAAAAAGTAGTGCCAATCGAGGAATCTGAATTTTTAAAAAGTAGCCCACTGGCAACAATGTAGAAGAAAGTAAAAATTTGTGTTGGCAAAACAAAAGCGCTCCGAGGCATTGAATCATATCCGGTAATCCCTATGTAAGCAATGCTACCCTTTCAGGTATAGAGGACTTCTTTTGCTAAAATGTTACAATGATGGAACGACACAGGGATTTACGAAAAAAAAATATAGAACATTATGAAAATAAAAAAAATAATTCCGAAATTCTTATTCCAATGAGGTTTTCGGAAAATATAATTAAGTGGTACATATAATATACCGCAGCCTTTCTAGGTGTTAACACCCTAAAAGTTTCTCTTTTTTTGACACAATAAATTAAAAATAGGGATGAGACATCACTTTTTTTGTACTGCAAAATTTATCAAATACAATTGAAAAGTATCTGCCAATTAATAAAGCAAATATTACAGTTACATTTAAGTGGTATCTAAAAGCTTTTAGTAACGAAGCAAGCATACACTTTTTGCCCGTGCAGAGTTCAGTAAAAACTGTTAAGGAGTTAAAAAATAGTTTAAAATGTAAAATATGCTTCTTTTAACTCCCTGAGAGGCTGTTGTTAATTTTTGGATCACTTAATTTTAATGCCTAAATGCAAAATTGGCTCCAAATTTTTCGAATTAAAGTTTTTCTTTTATTAAGTACGTGCAGCGAATTTTTTATTATTTTTAAATTTTATTTATAAATTCTTGTGTTGTTCAATCGTTTCAGCATTTTACTACTATAAATACTTTGGCCCAAAAAGGGTTAAATTGCGCGCTAGATTTTTCTTGAAACTTTCAATATTTTGCATGCATATACAGATTTACAGATTATATTTCTATGTTAACACTGAATGTATGCACGTATGTATTTT
The DNA here is from genome assembly GCA_963932465.1 of Maratus speciosus. NCBI lineage: Eukaryota > Metazoa > Arthropoda > Arachnida > Araneae > Salticidae > Maratus > Maratus speciosus. Next base: position 307,334,026 of record OZ010796.1, read on the forward strand.
AACAAAATTTTTAGATTATTATTTTTGTAGGTGAAAAAATAAACATATATAAGTTCAGTCTTAAGAAATAGATATAAACTATACATTCCAAAAATATCATGTAAATGTATCAAGTAATTCCTGAGATATCTTGAGCACAATTCTAAAACAAAATATCATTTTCAGAAAAGTAACTTTAGCCCCAACAGTTCCGTTTTTTGGACACGATAAACTAAAAATAGGAACGGAACCCCACATTTCGTATATTCAGGGATTAGAGTTACGACTTTTTGCATAGCAGTATAATCATAGAGAAAAAGTTATTTTATTTAATCGGAACATTTTTGCGATTTAACAGAACAACATTTTCTCTAAGATTATACTGATATGCAAAAAGTCGGAAATCTCATCCCTGAATATTGAAATATTTGCTTTATAAAATCGAAAAATGTTTGCCCAATTAACACGTTCACGCCGGCGCGGTGGGTCACACTCGACTGTCTCAGAGTTGTCAAGTCTCCGTCTTTTTGCACACCACTGTTATTTTAGAGAAAATGTTGTTCCTTTAAATTGCCCAATTGTTCAAATTAAATAAAACAACATTTTCTGTATTAAGATACTGGTATCCAAAAAGCCGGAGACTTGGCAGCTCTGAGATAGTCGAGTGTGACCCACCGCGCCGGCGTGAACGTGTTAATAAACCACAGATTATAGTTAAAAATTAGTTGTATACATAAGCTTTTAGTAATGAAGCAACCAAACTCTTCTTGCCTGAGTAGTGTTCGGGTAAAACTGTTAACCCTTTGAGCTCTGGGGGTAAATTTCTTCAAAATGCCCAAATTTCACATTGGCACCAGTATTTTGTAAACAAAAGATTAGTCTTATAATATACACGAAAAAATGCATTAATCTAATTTAAAATAAACTTGGTCGAATATTCCGGTGCCAATGTCACATTTGGAGCTTAAAATTAAGTGGGAAGAAATTCACCCATCAGAGCTCAAAGGTTTAAATGGTTAAAACACTTTCAACTAAAATTTGAAATAGCCAATATTCATGTATACATGTATTGGAATGGTTTTGAGCCAATAATTTTATATAATGTAAAAAAATATATATATATTAAAAATAATTTTATTAATTTAACAGTTTCTGACATAAAATTTGCTGCTCGGCAATTTTCTATGAAAACAATAGACGCCTGCCGTCTTCATTGAAAGTATAAAATTAGATAATTTACCAGGCTCATTCACTAAAGAAATATCCCAATTACGGTGCTGGTGTTATTTATGACGACCGATTATCTACACGAGGGATATAGGCCCGAGGGTAGTGCCCTCCGTGGGGGTCTTTCTAAGGGAACCTAAATCATATTTTTGCAAGGTTATCCAAGGATCAAAGAAAACCACAGAAAACTTCGAATGATTTGGCCGACGGGCGCGATTGAGTTCGAACTCAGGACCTCCCGCCAAACAGCTGTAGAGAACAGAACCTCTCAGGCACTGGTGGTGGCCCCAACATGCGCATTTAATAATTTAAAAATATACTACAAGTTCAATACAATACAGTGAAATATATGTCATAAATACATATATTTTCTGTCGAAAGATTAAAAAACGTTTATGTAAAAAATTTGACATAAGTGAAAATATGGATATCATGCACACTTTTTTCGATGACGTATGTTTCTAAAAAAGTTAAAGAATGGGTAAAGAATTGTTGTTGTATAAACAAAAGACTCTTTTCGATATCAGAATGTAACAATAGCGTTTAGAATTAAGTCCATAAGAAAAAATGCAATAAGAGACCTATAATATGAATTTAAATTGTTACATATTTCTAAGTTTTTTAAGACAAATAAACATAACTGAGAAGGAAATTTTATTTTAAGGCTGAAATAAAATATGTACTACAATTCGTTAACCTTTCGAACGGCAGTGGTTCATTTTTGAAGCAATTAATTTCAATTCCTAAATACCACATTGCCACCAGAATTTTGGAATAGAAATTTTATTTTTCTTAAGTACGCGAGGAAAAATCCCTACTTATTTTGAACTAAATTTGTATTTAAATTCTGGTGCATTGTAGCCGTTATATATTAGGCTCTGGATTCAGTAGCCATTATACACTGCTCAAAACAATTAAAGGATATTGCAGTTTTAGGTGGATTTTGTATCTGGTAAACTGTTTAGCTGATTGATACATGGTCGACAGACATAGTAGGTTATATGAGAATAAATTACACATGTTTGGCAGAAAAAAATGCATTTTATTGCGCATTTGTGTACTAAAGTAAAAAAACACAATTTGTGCATATGAGAAAAAAAGAATAAGAAAATGTGTTTTCTTCAAAGAAAATCATTTTCAGTAGGGGGTATGGTTTCCACGGGCAGCCAGCAACGTTGAACACCTTTGAGGCATGGACTCGATGAGGCTATTAATGACGAGTTGGGGTATTCTGCCCCACTCTTCCAGAAGAGCTCTTTCCAGTTCTTGGAGAGTTTGTGGGGATTGTTGGCGGCCAGAAACTCGTCTTCCTAGAGCGTCCCAAACGTGCTCGATTGGATTCATGTCTGGAGAACACGCTGGCCATTCCATTCGAACGATTCCTTCCTCGAAAAGGAAATCCTCCACCAGGTTTGCACGATGTGGCCTGCAGTTATCGTCCATTAAAATGAAGTTATCTCCGATTGCTGCAGCGTAAGGGACTACAATAGGTCTGAGGATCTCATCCCTATATCGGCGACCAGTCAGAGCTCCATCTCGAATGATGTAGAGGTCAGTGCGCCCGTCAATGGAGATGCCACCATACACCAACACTCCTCCACCGCCAAATCTGACACTTTCGTGCACGAACGCAGGATTATTCCTACTGCCACGGTCCCTCCAGATGAAAATACGCCTATTATCCAGATGCACAGAAAAACGGGACTCGTCAGAAAACAGAATATTGCTCCATTCATTTCTCCTCCAGTTGACATGCTCGGTTGCCCACTCCCTGCGGTCGCGACGATGCCTTGATGTTAATCTAACACATACCATCGGTCGGCGAGCATACAGACCTACAGCATGGAGCCGGTTTCGGACAGTCTGAGTTGAAATCGTGGTGCCTGTAGGCGAGCGAAGGTGTTGTTGGAGAAGAGTAGCGTTCATGGTTCGGTGTCTCCGAGCTGTTAACGCTAAATACCGATCTTCATTGGGCGTTGTTGCCCGTCTACGACCTTGCCCTGGTCTTCGGCCTGCACATCCACTCTCCAAAAAACGGTTCCAGATCCTGGAAATGACACTTTGTGACACTCCAATGGCTTGCGCTACTTCGGCTTGAGTTTGGCCCCCTTCTAACCTACCAACAATTCTCAAAGCTTCTGAATCTGTCAAATGACTTCGCTGAGACATCGTACTCATCGAAACAAAGCAATCACTAAATGCCGATCATCCTTGTCTTCATTCTCTTTTATCCAGTTGAAAGTCAAATTTCATTCGCTGCCGCTGAAGCGACGTTTTTGACGTCGAACTCAAAATTTGCATACTCCACAGTTTGAAAACCAGAAAAATTTGCATTTGTGATTCTCTTCTTCTATTTTCGGCAAAAAAAATTTCGTTTATATCTTTATTTTATATAAAACTTCAAATATCCTTTAATTGTTTTGAGCAGTGTATATTAATCCTTAAATGCACAGTGATGCATGACTGCTTCACATTTTATTTAACTCTTAGCAACCACTATATTTATATAGAAATATTAATCCTGTAAAAATTACAAAAATATGCTACTATTTAATGTTAAAAATCTATCGTAAAATTTTTGTCTAATCTTTAATCTAATATACATAGCTGCCAGCTTTTACGCTTTTTTCTTACCACTAAAATTTCATAGTAAATATTGTCTTATTTAATCATCGAGATGTCACGCTTAAGAAAGACAGAAGTATCAACTGAATTTTAGTGGTACCAAATAAGCGTAAAAGTTGGCAGCTATGAATATATAAAAATCAAAATTTGTCTGTCTGTGATTCTAATGGAGTTATAAATAAAGAGGAGGGGACATATAGTGTACTGTCTACCAGTTGAGAGGGAAGTAACTGAGGAGGTTGTCACAAGATGGCGGCTGCTTTTTTTTAAAATCGTGTCTACAGTTTCAAAATTCCGCCGGGGCAAACTTGCCACCAGTATAATTAACTCGAAAATTCTGTCTTACATAAGCGTCTCATTCATGGAAATATTTTCTCACAAATATTTTCTGGTGTCAGTTTGACAGGTAAAATAGTCAGATTGCATCACCGGTTGTCACAATATGCAGAAACGAAGGACTTGACTACTGCAAAAGTAAACTTACACCAGTTAAAATTAAACTGTTTTTCTGCCATTATATATGACTGACATTTTGCATTAATGCCGCCCTTAAATACGGAAATAATTTCTATAAAAATTTACTGGTGGAATCTTCGACCGGAGATAATCAGCCCTTGCGAAAGCGGTTACAGTTGAAGCTTCACTATTTTAAGGATATGTCAGTTCCTTTTTATTAATAGTTCATGGTAATCAGTGGTGGAAAATTGATGAAGAGATGGAGCCTATTGACACCACTAAATTATAGTAGTATTTTGCATCTTATATAATGATCAAATTTCTGAGTTTTTATTAAGTTGAATAATATCATAAAAATTTAGTGGTTTCAATAGGCTCCACCTCTGCATCAATTTTCCACCACTGATGGTAATTCTATACAAATCCACAGTTTGGAAGCCATAAATGTGAAATGTTACGTACATGTGCATTAAAACACGTACGAGGCAACTAAAGTAATCCGGAATCGAAATAATGTATAGTTAATTTTTAATAAAAATACCCCACAAATTTAACAGCGATTTCCTATCAAATTTAGACAATTTTCGTATAGCGGTTGTCAACAATTAAAAGTCCACAATAACATTCTTCCACAACAATTACTATTCTGTTATAAGATTTCCAAATGAAAATTAAAAATGAAATAATAGTTTGACGATTAATAATAAAAAAGTTAATATTACGTCAATTTTTTTTCTGTTGCAAGATTTCCACTTTAAAAATGAAATTTACGCAGGGGACCCAGTTTCGAGCCTTGCCCTGGCAAATTTTTCACTCCAGTTGGGTTTATTGCAATAATTGTGTTTATACATGTCATCTTAATACATCGTCGATACCATGCAAAATATCCAATGTGAAAACAGTGGGCTACTTTTTTTAAATTCAGATTTCTTGATCGGCACCAGTTTTTTGAAATAGTAGAATTCGCCTTATTTAACGTTATTTAATGCTATATTAATTAAGGCGAAAACAAGGGGAATTTTACCATTTCGGAAAAGTGGTGCCAATCAAAAAATCTGAATTTAAAAAAAGAAGCATGACATATTGGCAATATAATGGACGTCAGCAGGTGAATACAGAACGTCATATAAGTTTGAAAAACGTACTGAAACATGATAAAATCCCGATTATGGAATTATTGCCATACTTTAACATTTAGAGTTTCTCTGAAGTTTTTTCGCCATTATTAAATCTATTCCATAGATATACACAGACAGGTTGATATTTTTTTTCATCTTTTATTGCTCCAATAATAAATGGAAATAAGCCCATTAATAGCTTTATTCTTTTGCGGGCTTAGATGTTATATATTTCCGCGGCCGCCATCTTGGATTTCTTGGCGATGTCTTGTTGACGTTTATCGATAAGGCAACCCTGACTAGTGACGTGTTCTGGCAACCCCGTAAAGCCTAACATGCGCATAAATCTGCTTGGCGACATTTACTTGACGAAAAAGGGGTTTTCACGCCAAGAAAAAAAATCCAAAATTGCGGCCTCGGGAATATATAACATTTGTTCCCTTTTGCGTTTTTTACATAAATTTATAAACTTTTTATTGGGTTTTCATTTGATTCAATGTGTATAACACATCTATTGCTTTTTTTATTGTTTGTTTTATACTGTATGTATAATTTTTAAATTGATTTTTATAAACAAACATTATTAACCCTCTGTCTACCAGAAGGGTCCAATGGACCCGACATGTACATTCAAAATATTTATTCAAACCAGAAATTTCTTCAAAACAAACTAAATTTATAAATCAGACAATAATAAGTTAAATAAACAAATTAAATAGTTTTAAGTAAAAATTCTGGTGTAGAATGTTTTTATAAAACTTGAGTAAAATTTTCGGTAGTTCTAGGGTTAAATTTTCGGGATACTCCATGTACTTTATCTAGTATAAGAATAAAAAACACAATTGTAAAAGAATAATTCATGCATTTAAGGGCTAAGTTTTTCAAAATAAAAAAAAAATACACAAAATAAGGTATTTAGATTCATACTTATTAAAATATTTACTCATTTGCAATATTTTAGTTTTTACTTGTATTGCAAATATGCAACATAAGAAAAGGTTGACGTATTATACGAAAAATGTAGCTCTGATTTTTTTTTCATCATTTTTCCTGCGTAATAAAACTTTCTGAGGATCATATATATTTTTTTCGAAAGAAAATAAAAAATCATGCATAGGGGCATTATATGCATTAATCCAATGTCATACATAAAAAATCCATGATTACGCCTGAGCAGATGAATGGAAGATAATCCAAAAGTTGAAAATAGCGTCCTCTTACGACAATGGAATTATGAATAAAGAGAAGGAGACATATAGTGTACACTGTAAAAAAAAAAAAAAAAAGTGATTTTACTAAAAAATACTTATTACCATTACAGATGTTATACCAGTTACTAAAAAATAACATGTAAGCCATCACTGCTTAGTGATATAACTAAGAAAATATCAGTAACCAGCGATCTCCATGCTGTAACTGAATGTTTATTGCGCATGCGTCATTCTCTCTCCTTTCGGCAGTTTCATGCGTTCTTGTGTAACACGTAACGATACGAAATCGACGCAAGCGCCCAGCCATTCAAGCTCGATGCATGAAATAACATTAAGGATTATGTTCTCGATTTGAAGATTTTAAGATAAGCTACTTTTTATTTATTTAAGCTACAAATATTTACAAATAATCATTTTAGCTAAAAGTTAATTTCACCACCATCTCTTTGCTTATTTCTTTTAGGCCTAAGTTTAACCTTTGCTTATCGGGTTTATTGTTACGCATATTGTGTTCGTTACTCACTTAATTTCGACTGAAATCTCAATGTTCTCACGTCTAACTGTTCACATTATTTATAAGATAATATTTATAAAGAGAACTATATTTTTGTTCTTGTTTTCTGTTATTGTTTATTTTACTGTTATAGACTGTAACTTCTGAAAACAAAATTTGTATTTATGTTACCGGTAAATATTGATCAGTATTTTAAGGATTCCTAAAAGGATTCTTATTTGCATTGCATCTGAAACGAAATAAATCGCTATTTTAAACCAATTTGCAGTCAGCGAATTTTGATTGAAATCTGTAAATTTCAGTGTAATGCTATAATAGATTGCTTGCCGTCGGTTACCATATAGATGGGCAGGGGGAGGGGCATGAACCCCCCCTTTAAAAGGTGAAAAACTTTTAGCACTACTTTTTACTACTTTAGTAGGACTTTTTAGCACTAAAACGGAAGATTTAGGCCTTTTTAGGTATTTAAATAATTACTGTCTGAGCCCCCTTTCAAAGTGATCACATGGGTGTCCATGTTGCTTGCATCATAATTTTTCCAGAGAATGTCAAAAAAATTGCAGAAAATAACTTGGAAAAGCCTGGGAATTCAACCCCTTAATTCTCGCTCCCGTCAATATCACGGGCTGAGGTGTTGTTCGTTATTTCTCGCTCCCGTCATATTTCCGGGCTGGAGATTCATTGCTGGAAAAAACTTATGAAACCAGAAAAAATTAACTGGCATTTCGGTGTGAAGTCTTTGAATATTTCCGTTGGATTTGGCCAAAGCGTTATAAGTAAGCGAACAAACTTAATGCTGGAATCAGGCGTAAATTAACACAGTTGCGCCACCTTGTGGACGGAGTGATAATTCACATACATTTTTAGTGTGGCGCGTATTTCCTAAATCTTTAGTCAGTCATGGAAATAAATTTTGTTTGCCACATTCATAGTCCAAGAGCTGTTAAACATTTTAGGGAAGGTATTTGAGGCACCCTGAAAATTTGTGCAACACTTCTTTTGTAATGGCTGAATATAAAATCGAATGTCTGGCTGAAGGATCGCGGCCCAAAAACTGTGCCAGACACGTGTCAAGTGCCATTTTTTGACTACCCAAAAAAGGTATTTGAGGCACGCTGAGATTGAGACAGAATAATATTTATGCTTAGAAAAAAATATTTTGAAAATGACAGACACTTTAGTCGGCACAAAATCTGTGCCAGACACGTGTCACGTGCCATTTTGGCAAAAATGGCACGTATGCCAAAAATGGCACATTTTTGGCAAAATGGCACTTGACACGTGTCTGGCACAGATTTTGTGCCGACTAAAGTGTCTGTCATTTTCAAAATATTTTTTCTAAGCATAAATATTATTCTGTCTCAATCTCAGCGTGCCTCAAATACCTTTTTTGGGTAGTCAAAAAATGGCACTTGACACGTGTCTGGCACAGTTTTTGTGCCGACTAAAGTGTCTGTCGTTTTCAAAATATTTTTTTCTAAGTATAAATATTATTCTGTCTCAATCTCAGCGTGCCTCAAATACCTTTTTTGGGTAGTCAAGAATTGGCACTTGACACGTGTCTGGCACAGTTTTTGGGCCGCGATCCTTCAGCCAGACATTCGATTTTGTATTCAGCCATTTCAAAAGAAGTGTTGCACAAATTTTCAGGGTGCCTCAAATACCTTCCCTAAAATGTTCAACAGCTCACCTACTATCATCGCAAAATAGTGGCGCAGCGAGAGGGGCATCCAGATGCACTTGACACCTCGAAGTTTTCTTCGCCTTATCAAAGTCACTTCAGTTATTAATCAAGGTGAAAAAACTTTACAATTTTAGTGGTGTGAGTAAGAAAACAGTTATGTATCAACCTGCAGTTCACACTCCATCCGCTACGTGGCGCATGACCTTGATTGATGTGACCTCACTTTTCTTCTTGCGGTTGTTTCTCCCATTTAAGATAGGACGCTTACTTATATCGCTTTGGATTTGGCTTTTGCGCTGACGGTAATGTTGGGTTTGTATTGCATGTTTCGAAATATGTAACACTCAAAAAATTATTAATAATAAAAATTTAATGTATGTATATATATTATTTCAAATATTATTTGTAAAAATGTGTGTGATGATGATAAATAAACATCTAAGATGTGAAAAATAAAGGTTTTATTCGCATTAATTTGTGCGGTGTAAAACAAATATTAAGACAGAATTCTCGCATGATGGCTTTTCTACAAATATGAATTTGTTCTATAACATCTTTTTTTTCTTTCTTTTTTTTTTCGCCTTAAAAAAAAAAAAAAAAAAAAAAAAAAACTAATTGCATATTTTATTTAGAAACCTTATAATTATTCAATTTCTGTAATAAAATAAATAGGTACTTTTTGATGGTTTTTCCAAATATTATGAGACCGTGAAGGGGTTAAAAAAGTTCAAAAAATGTTTATAATACTAGTTATTAATTGTATAGATATTACTTGTAATTTAAATTGTTGAAATCATGAATTGTAACATTCTGTTAAATACATTACATAATTTCAACAATTTTTATATTTTATTCTATTTTTTTACAATTCATTATCGGTACTGATTTCATATACGGCGGAACTCCAACTTGACATTTTTTAGGATTTTATCAGTGACAACATAGCTGCTTGGCGAATGATTTATTTATAATTAGAGCAACCATAATATAGTTATCATTGAACATTTTATTGATTCTAGATGCTGAACCGGAAAACTGTTTTAGGAAATTCCCCGCCAAAGCTTACATTGTATGCAATAATGTTTTAAATATATTGCTTTTCACCGTTTGTTATCAGTGCTTATTTGTGTTATTTTCTAAGCTAGCATTTAGAGAGCACATGCAGTGGATAGTACCATATTATCTCTTATTTTTATTTATTATACAGGTCTGTGATATTTAAAAAAAATGATTGTAAGATAAAGGGGAATTTTTTGTCTTATCTGAATTCCTGCGGATTTTTTTTTTTTTCAAATTTAGAAATAAGTATGTTAATATCTTGAGTATTTTTTTTTAACTGTATAGTTCAAAGTTGTCAGTTTTATAAGTTAGTCAAAGTTTATAGAAAACCTATGAAAGAAAATACTGTTATCCCTTTCAATGCTAATTTACCCATTAATTATCGTATTTCAGCATTTAAATCATTTATACAAAGGGCCTTTTTAATATGTCCTGGCACGCAATTAAAGCAGGAGCTTAATTTTATTAAGCAAATTGCCATAGATCATTGTTTTCCCATTAAATACATTTATAATATTATTCACAAGCAACATTGCCTCCCCCTCACAGCTTACCTAATAACCAACAGAGACCAACTTATTGTCTATTCAGATATGTGCAAGTCATTTTTGAAAAGTTAAGGAAAATGGTTCGCGGATGTAACGTTCAACTTGTTGCTATTCCCCCTCCTTACCTTACTAATTTGTTAAATTGCAATTTAGACCCTACACCTGGGCATGAGCGTGCCGGTGTTTATGAAATTCCTATCATTATGGATAGCGGTGCTAAAAAATTTTACATTGGAACTACGAAAAGAAAATTTCTGGAGAGGTTGAAAGAACATAAAAGAGACATTTTGCAATATCGTCAGACCACAAGACTGGCTAAATTTTATTTCAACAACCCCCATAGTTACATAGATTTTGATAATGCTAAAATAATAATTCCTTGTAATACTGAATAGATGGCCTTCAAAAAGAATCAATAGAAATTATGTTTAGAAATGAAGATGTTTGTAATGATAACATATCAGTTAATATCCCTAAACTTTGGTTGCACATATTAAAATAATCTTTTGCAATTTATTTTATTCATCTTATATTTTTCAAAGTATGCACTACTATTTTTTATTTTAACAAAGTTTGCCTCTTGCGTTTTCAGTTCTGCATTTATTTACATTACCTTACAATAGATGTGGCCACTGCAGGCCAAAATTATTCATTTGATATCCTTTTATTCCTTTTTCACCTCATAGACGGTGCCATATTATAAATCATTCAAAATTGTAGTCTACTATTTGTCTGATAGATGGTGCCATTGCATGTTTTCTGGATTGTAATTGGATAAGGTGACTTTTGACTGAATATATAACGAACCTTTTGAATTCAAGACGGTTTTGCTCTAATTTTAGAAGATATGCGACAACGTCCCTGAAGAAGGTCACAGAAGGATAACCGAAACGTTGATATTTTAACTTTATTTTAATATTTGTATAAGTTTGTTTTTGACTTTGCAACAGTTTTGTACACCATGTAGTAAACTAATGATATTTTTTCAAGTTTATATGTAACTTTTTTACGGTGTAATTGTCCAGTTCTTTTATTATTTTAATATATGTTGTAGAGTAGAGACCACTTAGTGTCAGGCTCAACGGATGTTATCCAACGCTCCTTAGCAGTGTTGCCAGATGGGCTATTTTTTTAAAAATCAGATTCTTGATTGGCACCACTTTTTTGAAATGGTAAAATGTGCCTTATTTAATGTTATATTAATTAAGGCAAAAACAAAGTGAATCTTACCGTTTCAAAAAAGTGGTGCCAATCAAGAAATCCGAATTAAAATAAAGTAGCCCACTGGCAACACTGCTCCTTAATTCTTGAGAAACCGGGGGGGTCTAATATTAGTACATAACTTAAATACTTACTTTGCATCCAAACTGCTGGGTTAGTCGTAGTTCAGTTGGTATGGCGTTTGCCGGCTGATCCGCGGGACCCGGTTTGTATCCATAATGCGCTACATTTCTTTTTCTCATTTTTTGTTTTATAAATATACTTGTAAGTATAACTTAATAATCTCTTTGTCATTTAAAATTTTTAATATTGTATATCAATTATAATTTTAACCTCTTTAATTTTTTACTTTTAACTAAATAGTTGTAATGAAACATCATAAAACTGTTATTTTTTTAAAATAACTTTTAAAATGTATTTCATATATTCTTTATCGATGCAATGATATTGAGCAATTGTGTCAATTCGTGATTTGAAAGAAACATCATTTAAGCATTGCTTTAACAAAGGCGATAATACTATTATTCTGTTTTTAAAGTAACGAGTTTAATTATATTAAAAATTAGCATCAGAATTAAATTACAACCGATTTTTTGCATATTAAAGATTTTTAAATTTGCAATAAGTACGCTTGGGCTTTCAATTATTTTGCTTTCCTCTTTATCTTCATTCTGCTTTTATTTTTATTTTATTTGAATATTTTGTTATTTTATCAAAACTAGATGGCGACACAACAGATTTTGTCACGATTTTGGAATTTTTATCATTCAATAATAGATCCAATTTATTTTTAAACCTCTTTAAAGGATGAGAAATAATAGTTTACAAATAAGAAATGATAAATTTAAGTTTGTTAACATTATAATTAATGAAGGATATTAAAATTTTTATTTGAAATTATTAAATTATAATTACAAGTATATTTATAAAACAAAAAATGAGGTAAACAAATGTAGCGCATTCAGGTATCAAACCTGGGCCCGCGGATCAGCCGGTAAACGCCATACCAATTGAGCTACGACTAACCTATCATTTTGGATGCAAAGTAAGTATTTAAATTGTGTACTAATATTAGACCCCCCCCCCCGTTTTCTCAAGAACTAAGGAGCGTTGGATAAAATCCGTTGAGCCTGACACTAAGGGGTCTCTACCCTACAACATATATTAAAATAATCAAAATCTGTGATTAATAAGGTTGGCCCTCTCCTTGTTAGTTAAAATTTTCTGGTGAGAATATTGTTTACATTAGGTGGGATATATTTTATCCCTCCGCCCCTCAAGGGGTTAAGGATATGCTAGTTCCTCTTTATTATAGTTCCATGCTTACGACTGATAGTATTTCTGTATGCTTGAAAATGAAAAGATTATACCAGAAAAATCTCAATGAACAATTAATAAATATTAATCCAGATAACGATTTATAACTAAGTCAAGAGTCGGTCCTGCATTTAAAGCTCCCTTTTTTTTTTTAGTAGTGGGTAACAGTGTGGTTAGTTTGGCTTTCAAATACGAAGAAATGGCATCATACCTTTTAATTAACCCTTATTACTCCGGCGTCGCTTACATAAATTTTATTCGGTCGGCATTACTTTTTAAAAAGAAGTTTCCTTCAAGTACACAATTACAAAAATGACCTGATTAAATAAGGCAAATTTTATTTTCCTTTATTACTGGTGGCAAAATCTAATTTTGCAAAGAAAGATGATATCGCCGCAACGGAGTGCATAAGGTTAATAAGGAACACTTAGCTATCACGAAAGAAAAAATTTCATCTTTCGAAATTTCCGGTATGAATTTGAAATTTCTGATTAAACATGGAGGTCAAACTGGCAACCCTGGTGGGTAAAGTCAGCGAGATTTAAGCGAATTTAAACGAACTATTGTGAAACCTATGAATTATTAGTAGCTGTTATTTTTTCCAACGAAATGTTTATGTAACGATATGCCTCAATAGAGGAAAGTTGATTTCATGTATGTGAACGAAATTTACATATTGTGCGACTGCAGCGCACTGCGGCTTTAAAGACCAGACGCTTGATAGGAAAATAGCGCTAGTGCACGATAAGAAATTAAACACATACAGCATAACTTTAATTATAATAGCTCTGTTCTGGTATCATTCAATCATTTCAGCATTTTACAAATAGGGATAAATATACATAAGCATACATTTTATAAAATGCATCTTTTTGTTTAAAACATGCTGACTTGATTTAAAAAAGTAACGAAATAAACAGCTATGAACTTATATCGAATAATCTTAAGATTTAATTTATAACTTTAGACAGTTATAAAATGACGATATCAATGCGAAATCTGGCGATATTTTTTTTTTTTTTTTTTTTTTTTTTTTTTTTTTTTTTTTTAATGGAGATTCCGAATTCACACCAGAAAGTTTAAATAGTTATTTTTATTTTACATAAAGGTAAACAATGTGTAAATCAAATAATTAAAAATTACTATTCAAAATATTGTGGTGTGAATTCAGAATTTCTGAGTCGAAAACCCGCCAGATTTGGAAACACTGCGGAATATAAGCCAGCAGATTGAATGTACTGTTTGGTTTTAATTGAGATTTCAGTGTTTCCTTTGATTTAATATCGCGGAAAGATTTAAGTGCGATTTCCGTTAAATGTGATATTTGCAATTATCGGACGATGAGAAGGAATCGCAATCAGGCGATGAATACTACTGAAAATGGTGGTATTTACTGCCCGTATATATTTACACTTAAGATTGTGTGAGAACAGAAATAGGTGTAATGGGTAGTTACACATATGTATCGTTTAGATGTAAATTTTCCAACAGGGCGAAAAAAGTCCGGACCAGGATTCGAACCCGGGATCTCCTGGCTGAAGCCGCTAGTGCTCTGCCATCTGAGCTATCCCGGACGATTCTGGTCGAACTTTTTCACCCAGCTTTTTTACCCAGCCAGGAAAATTTACATCTAATATGATTTGTTTACCAATTAGAATAATTGTGTTAAAATAATCTATATGTATCGTTATTTTTTCATTTCCTACATTCGTACATGTGACGTAGGTGCAGAAAATACGATTCTAATGGTTTTTATATTTTGGGAACAACTATTTTCAAATTAATAAATTTTGTGTTATTTTATCGCAAATATCTGTCATTAAGTATTAGTTTTCGAATCATTTTTAGGGTTGCTAGTTAGCCATAAAATATTTCTTTCCTTTTTTCTTGCTGTTGTTTTAGCAAATAAGAACTTTTACACTTATGAGTTAATAGATCAGGGGTGTTAAACTGTGTCTCGCCGGATACGACTAAACTTTTGCAGTAATTGCACAGCTGCCAACATCTTACGCTTTATTGCACCATAAAAATTTTATAGTAAATTTTTCCTTTTTAAATTGCCGTAATCTGCCAATTAAATAAGAAAAAAATTCTATTAAATTTTTGTGGTGAAATACAGCAGAAGAGTTAGCAACTATGTTGATAGTCTTATTTAACCATCAAATCTCTGCGATTGAACAAATAAACGATTTCTTTAAAAAAATTACTTGTATCAGGCGGACCAAACTTTGACTCCCCTGGAATATATAATTTCCCGACAAAAGATAAATATATCATAAATAAATTTAACACTAGAACGACCGAAGGAGTCGATTCGACTCCGACCACATGGAGTGTTGCCAGTGGGCTACATTTTTTAATTTAGATTTCTTGATTGCCACCACTTATTTGAAACGATAAAATTCCCTTTTTTTTCGCCTTAACTAATATGTCATTAAATAAGGCGCATTTTACAATTTCAAAAAAGTGGTGCCAATCAAGAATCTGAATTTAAAAAAGTAGCCCATCTGGCAACACTGACCACATGATGAAATGCGCATTGGAGCCAAAATTTGTTTCATAAATGAACTTAAATTTAAGCGGCGCAGAATTACGTTAAATAAATCAGTTAAATAGTTTTAAATAAAATTTCTGGAGTGAAATATTTTTATGAAACTTAAGTAAAATTACTAAGCGATCTAGTGTTAATAAAGATATGCAAATAAATTCATCCAGTTTAATCCAAATTTGGAAAATTAAGTTAAAGTTTTTAAATAAACTGTTTCTGAAAGTATTGTTTTTGTACTTGGAAATTGTTACCTTTAAATACTTTGTTGGGGTATAAATTAGAATTGTGTGATGTTTAGAAGTAAGGAGAGAGATGTGAAATCAAAAGAAAATCCTTATAGTACAGGGGTGGCCAACTGTGGCACGCCGGGTACCGCTAAAATTTTACAGAAAAAGTCGACTTCTTGAATCGCAGAGATTCGATGATTAGATAAAGCAATGATTACTGTAAAATTTTAGTAGTGTGGAGCTTGGCAAATTTGGCCAACACTTCTTATAGCATTTTGCGATATTTACGTTTAGCGTTAATGAATGACTCGTTTGACCTTATAATTTAACTACTTAACCCCTTCGGGACGGGAGCCTTTTACGAAAATTTTAATCTTTTGTCACCGTTTTTTAAAAACAGAAATTTGCGTCTTCTGGAATCGAGAAAATGCGCTGATTAAATAAGGCAAATTTTACAGTAAAATTTTACTGGTGAGAAAAAACAAGGATTCTGAGCGCTTCATGCGACACGTATTCGTGCCGCTCGTCCCCAAGGGGTTAAGGATCACTTAATATTTATAAAAAATCTCAAAAATGTACCTATTTTTTTAATTTCAAAAATTGAGTAATTATAAGATTTCTAAATAAAATAAGCAATTATTTGTATGTTTGAGGCGAAAAAATAGAAGTTAGGTAACAAATTCATATTTGCCGAAAAGCCAGCATGTGGAAATTTTGCACCTTAATGTTTGTTTTACACCTTGAAAATTAATAGGAATAAGATCCTTATTTTTAAAAATTTTACTAATTTAGACAGTGCTTACAAATAATATTTTAAGTAATATATTTACATAAAATGTTGACTATCACTTAAAATTACTCTCAGAAATTGTTGATCCATCAGAATCCATAATTTACTCAATCTTATATTGTACAAACCAAACTCAAATAACGAATTTTCAAATATTTCATACAGAATACCAATTACATATTTCTGGTTTCAGAAGTTTTATTTTTTCTTTTTCAGTTTTGAACCCGTCAATATCACGGGCACGAGAAATAGAGAACGACAGCTCAGACCATCATATTGACGGGAGCGAGAATTAGGGGGTTAAAGCTCTCCAAACTCTCTTGACCTGAAGACCAAAACTCAAATTGGACAAATATCAATTGATTTTAGAAAATAGTATTGGGTTGCTGGAAAAATCACAACGTAGAGATGCCAATGTTGTAGCTGTTTTACCTTTTTCGGTATAGTAATATTCGTCTGATTTAATTGCAGAAATTCCACAAAAGAAACTACTGTTATTTACTACTATTTATCTGTCATTAAATAAACTAAAGATTTCTATTCGGAATTAGTGATAATAACACGCCAAAATGCTGGCAGTTATACCGTCGGTACAATTACCAACTATCTAATATGAAAACAGTGTTGCCAGTCGGCTACATTTTTTAAATTCAGATTTCTTGATTCGCACCACTTTTCTGAAATGTTAAAATTCCCATTGTTTTCGCCCTAATTAAATTTTCATTAGATAAGGCGAATTTTACAATTTCAAAAAAGTGGTGCCAATCAAGAAATCTGAATTTTTAAATAGTAGTCCACTGACAACACTGATTTCATGTAGGATACTTTGATATGGTACAGAGAATCTGTCATGGCTGTGCTGCAAAGCTACCAGCATTTTAGAAAAGAATAACCTGCCGCATTTTATAGCAAAAGATTTGCGATTAAGAAAGACGAAAATTACTTTTAAGATTTGTGGGTAGTAAAATAATTTTCAGGAAATATGTTTGAAGACATCTAGTTATATAGGCAACGTTTACCAATGTCATGTTTCGTATACTCCTTAAATTTAAATAACACTATTTCTCAATGGTATTCTTCTCTTTGTTTCATCGCACTTTTTGCAACAATTTCCCATGGTTAAACAAGACAAATATTATTATTCATAAATAGTGACTCTCAAATTCAAGCATCATACGAACCTTGATTGTGTGTAACATGCACAATGTAAGAGATTGAATAAGCTACATATTTTTTATAATTTCATTGCCCTTTTTATCCGTTTACAATTAGGACAATTAAGTATTAGCTTAGTAAAATTATCATGCCAGTGTTCGTACTTGGTCCTGAAATTTCAAGACCAATCTCTCCTTAAATAAGACGAAATCTCGCGCGTTTAACCCAGATTTATTTTTCTATAAAAAAATAGTGATATATTTCTTGAAAAATTCCCTAAAGCGTACGACCTCTGTCATGCAGTTTTAAATAATTATTCTTTAATGGTTCGATTTATTAACTTAACACTTTAGTGCGCAGCTTTGCATGTATGCAAACAACAGTGTTTTGAATTTAATAGATTTTTTTTAATTCGTATATACCTAATTCAAACCAGAAAATTAAAATAGCAAAATCTGCTTTCATTAATAACATACATTCCGTATTTAAATAAAGCGAAATAAACCATTGGAACTTTCTGGTGTAAAGTCAGATTCTCTAATCTACGTAATTTCTAGAACGTATACTATCATGGCAATGAAAGGCTTAACCCTCACGCTGAGTAAGTAATTCTTCGCGATGAGCGTCATTTACAGAATTTTTAATCTTTTATCACCGGTACTGTAAAGCAGAAATGTTTGACTATTGTAATCGAGGAAAGTGTCCTGATTAAATCAGGCAAAGTTTTCGCTAAAAATTAACCTGTGGGAAGAACCAAATAGTATTAATTAGACGGAAAAATGCATGTTCGAGGATATCTCGGGTTGCGCAGCGAGAGGGTTAAAGGTTAAGTTTTATAAAAATAATATTTATATAAAATATTGTATTTGGAGACATTCTTATTAAAATATTTACTAATTTTCAATATTTTAGCGTAAAACAGTCACACGACAGTAGTTTTTACTTGTTTTGCAGATGTGCAACAGAAGATAAGATTGGCGTATTACATGAAAAATGTATTTCTCATTTTCCTCATTATTTTTTCAAATTTTTTCAAAACAAAATAAAAAATCGCGCATTTAAGGGTTAAAGCAACTTTGCTATTAGGGCGTCAAATTTCAAGCACAAAATTTCAAATGCCATGAAATAATCGAACAAGAAAAATATTATTCTTCCTTTTACTTTTATATTAAAATACTATAAAAAAATCATAAATAAAAAAGTTGTGTAAAAAT